>OX638363.1:38718050-39100111 GCA_951812935.1 Hermaeophaga mercurialis
GAAATGTCCTTTTGTCGTTTATGCCGATTTCGAGTCAATTTTAGAAAAGTGTGATAAAAAGATATCTCATACAACCACCAAGTATCAGCATCACAAAACATTTGGTGCAGGCTTCTACTTAAAATGCAGCTACGATAATCAGATTTCCTATTATATATACTATATAATAGTTATAGAGGGGAAGATTGCATGGACTGGTTTGCGAATCAAATGTTAGAAGTCGCGAAATTTATTGAATCAAAAATATTGAATATTGTTCCTATTCTTATGCCTCCACTTGCTAACGGTGTCTGCTGTCACATTTGTGACAATAAATTTAAAGAAAAAGACATCATCGTTAAAGATCACGACCATTTTACTGGACTATTTAGGGGGTTCGCACATCAATCATGCAATTTGAACTTTAAAAAACTATTTGTAGTACCAATAGTTTTCCATAATCTTAGTGGATACGACAGCCATTTTATAATAAGAGATCTTGCTAAACGTGGACCTTTGAGTGTACTACCTGTAAATATGGAAAAATATATTTCTTTTACACAGTATGAACCAAAACTAAAATAAAATTTCGTTACATAGACTCCTTTAGATTTTTGGGTACCAGTCTCGATGAGTTGGTGTCTACATTAAAAATAGAGGAGTTGGTTACATTAAAAACGGAATTTGGTAACTTGAATAATGAAATGTTCAAACTGTTGACGAGGAAAGGTGTTTTTCCATACGATTACATTGATAATATTGATAAGCTAAATGATACCACTAGTCTTCCAGCAATTGAGAGTTTTTACAACAAATTAAATGATTGTCATATTTCTACAGATGATTACACTCATGCGCAAAATGTTTGGCAAGCTTTCCAAATTCAAAATTTAGGCGAATATGCAGATTTGTATATGCGAACTGACATTCTCCTTCTTTGTGACGTTATGGAAAACTTTCGATCAACTGCCCTAGAAACTTACCAGCTAGATCCGGCATGGTACTATACTATGCCCGGATATACTTGGGACTGTATGCTCAAGTACACGAAATGTAAATTACAAATTTTAAAAGATGTCGACATGTTGCTGTTTGTTGAGTCATCAATACGTGGAGGAATATCTGTTTGTTCAAACCGATACTCTGAAGCTAACAATAAATACATGCCCGAATATGATTCTTCCAAACCGTCCAAGTACCTTATGTACTTTGACGTAAACAATTTATATGGGTGGGCTATGTCGCAGTTCCTCCCCTATGGGGGGTTTGAATGGGAGCCCAATACAAACATCGACATTACTCAGATTCCCGACGATTCACCAGTCGGATATATTTTACAAGTAGATTTGGAGTATCCGGAAAGTTTACATGACGAGCACAAGGATTTCCCATTTTGTCCAGAACACCGCAAACCTCCAGGTTCCAAATTGTCCAAATTAATGACCACCCTTTACCCAAAAAAAGAATATACTCTGCATTATCGCAATTTGAAGCAAGCTCTCGAACATGGGTTAAAATTGACCAAAATTCACAAAGTATTAAAATTTAAACAATCGGCTTGGCTAAAGTCCTATATCGAGCTGAATACTCGTTTAAGGACTGTGGCCACAAGTAATTTTAAGAAAAATCAATTTAAACTTGCCAATAATGCTGTCTTCGGTAAGACTATGGAAAACATTAGGCTTCATAGGGTAGTGAAATTACTTACTTCTTACGAGGGTCGTTAGGGTGCAAAAAATTTGATAGCCAGCCCTCGATTTCATAGTCGAAGAGTTTTTGAATTTTAATTAGTCGTTTAAATGAAACGCAAAATAACAAACTTGCATTCTTCATAAAACTAAGTTACAATGTTGCATATGAATATGAAAAATTCACAGCGCCGGCGGGTCCGCGAGCGTTACAGCACATAAAAAAAATATGTCTTTTTCATCTACACCACATCTAGATCATACCTGTCTTTTCCACAATTCGATTGGACCAATAATAACGAAGTTAAACGCTAATGCCCTTACGGCAACGTTCTTTGCGCATGCTTTTGTTTAAATTTGACATCTACGTCACTTCTAGATCATACCTGTCTTTTTCGCAATTCGATTGAACCAATAATAACGAAGTTAAGCGCTAATGCCCTTACGGCGGGTCCGCGAGCGCTACAGCAGCGCCACCAACGCCATCTAGTAACACTTTGTGGAACTTTGGCGCCACCAACGCCATCTGGTGATAGTTTCTGGAACTTTGACATAATTGGACTAAAAATGGCCGCTCTCGACTGCGGGACGCGCGCACTGCGCATGCGCGGGTTAGAACCGACTTTGCTACACTACTTATACTAGCAGTGTATTTACACTCCAAAGTTCGAAAAAATGAAACAGAAAATTAAGAAGAACAAATTAAAAATAATAATGGAGAAAAACTGAATTGAAGATGAAGTTGTAATTGCCATCACACTTCGAACATAACATTATATATTCATTCAATAGAGTCAGAGAATGTCGAATCGAAAAATCGGTAGTTGATTTCATTATTATAAACAGGAAAATAAGAAAACAAAAGATACAAAATACAGTCACGCTCTCTCCTCTATAATGTCGATTTTAGTAATTGTGTGAGTAGATAAATTCAATGATAATTTATTGCGATTATAAATAAAATAGTCAATAAACAAAAGGCAAAGAATGTCGAAGTAAATACTCAAAAAAGCTCTTATCACCACACGACACGTAGGCACCACATGTCACTGTCTTAATTTAGGCACTTGCATTGACACATTGAGTCTGTAACAGCGTAACACCCCTTGCTACGACCTAGGACCAGTTAACTAGGGCCTGAGACCGCTTGACTCGCCTCAACGGAATCGTCTTATATTTATATTAAATATTGTTTTGGTGTTCTTAAATAATAAACTTGCATAACCTTGTAAAGTATATGCAGAAGTTTACAGAAACCCACGCGAATGCAAAACTACCCAAAATGATTATCGAAATCCGTATAATTTATGAATTATTGAATAGACTAATTTGGAAAAATATATATACTGCCTTTGCCTTTTCGTATTTTGAGAAAAAAATTATTTGAAAATATATAAAATTAATGGCATTTCAATTTCCTCATAAACTTCTTAAAGAGTAGTGGTACAATATTCTATAATACGGAAACCTTGAATTTCGCGAACGTCCACCCAATCGCAATATACTGACGTCCTTCTTCGAATGGACCTACGGGATATCAGAATCTCCGATTTGTATGCTGTGGCTTCTGGTTTATCTCTGATGGGGTATTGAAGATCACCAGAATGCCAGGTCTGTCGGAGTGCTTATAAAGCCTTGTTTAGATGTCTAGCAGCTATGATACGGGTTCTTCTGGTGGTTCCGATGGTACTTATATGCTTTATCCTGGGAATTCTTGCCGAACGGCACTAGACTTGGAAGCATTTCCAAGTTCATTGGTTAGGTCACTTATGCAGATCTAGTTCGCAATTCAGAAAATTTGTTATTAATTCAGTATATTTAATTTTCATTTCATTTATATAGTCTTACATATGCATTGAAAATATCCATACAGATCTTTTGATTCGGCGGTTTGAGGTAGAGTTTACACGATATTAGAATGGTAGCACTCCTGGTTCCGGTTATTTTCCGCCAACCGGAAGATAACTGTTTTTGGGATCTATCCGTAATGTTGGTCGCTATGCTTTAGTTTGTAGGTGTCGTTTTTGGTGCATTTTGGGCAGTAGGGATAAACATGAGTTACGCTTACTTCATCGAAGGGATCTATGTTGCTTTCATGTCAGGGTTCCTGTTTGTGAGTTCACAGATAAAATCTGTATAATATAGAGCTTTTATATCGATGTCATGCGAATAATTTTATCCAAACATGCTTCCTACTAAAAGAGCTCTAGATTTTGCAGTTTTTTCTGTTAAGTAATCATTCAAAATCAAGTCTAGTGGCTATGTTGCATAAAAGATTGGTATATTTTAAACCTCGTGTTATAGCTCTAACACCGGATTAGGTATTGTATAAAGTATAAATAACTACCGAATATCACTCGTGCTAGATTTGGCATATACATTCGTTGAACGCTGCGTCTAAGCAGTGCTAACATAAATTTCGGTTGTATAAAACTATAAATCAGGGTAATACAAAGGTAAAAGGAGTGTACGTTCAACAGCAATCACCAATGAGTAAACGAAGACAAAATAACCGGATTTGATATTGATATTTGATATAATTTAGACCGTTACCAAATTTTAATTGCCATTGAGTCGTAGAAAGAGTCATTACAAATAATTCGAATGTTACTCCATTATCATGTAATACGGATTAAAATTATTAGAGAAATGCAACGGTTAGAATATTTGGCACCGTATTATTTTTGACATGGGATCAAATAATTCCAGGGTTAACATGCTTTCATATAACCCAGCCTTAAAGGTTTAACTCCAGGCCTAGCTATGGTGGCTATATTAAAAAACAAAAATTTATTTGATGATCGGTTAAAAGATCTACAAAATTTCTCATTTTCGTGCACTTGCTTAGCGAAATTTTGTCTGTTTTTTATTGTTAGTTAAGATCTCAGTTGCAAGTCGTTTCTTCTTGTCTTTCTTTCAATTTAGTTTCTACTTCTACTTGTAATTTTTAATGGTCGCATCCTTCTTCTCCGTAGTTATAGAGCTCCCCTTACCTATTTAGGTATCTAAGGTGTCTTAGTTTAACTCGATCTCCTCATAGTAAGAGGAGCACTTTTATGAACCCCCTTAACTCTTCTAGATAGCGGTCTGTCATTTGTCATTTGTCAATATAATCTGTCAATATCATATCTCAACGTAAAATGTTAACGTCATATCTGTCATTGTCAATTTGTCTTGGCGGCTGCAGGAATCTGTAGTAAATTAGATGTAGTTTTGAATTTTCGACGGAAGATAGCACTGCACTAAGTTTAGGAAAGTAATAGCGCTGTAGAAAAGCTATCAACATTAAATTTATCACTGGGCTAATCTAAAATCAATTCTTTTTTTTAAAAGTGGACCTCTTACTTGCTTATCTACTCCGCTGACATTGAAATGTTTACCTTGAATCTGCAATAAAAAATGTATGCATTTATGGTTTATAATTAAGAAAAGATAATTATTAAAATGCATTTTTATTAGTTTTTCGTAATTCTAGAAAACTGACATAAAATTAGATAAAAATTACGCTCTTTAATGTGTATGTTTTTAATTGGTATAAAAAATGGAACCGTCTTGTAATGAAGATGGTACTCCTCTATCAAATACTCAACGTCTGATTAAATTAAACGTTGAAATGTTAATTGCAAGACTACATGAATTATTAGAGAATGCATGGCATAAGTATTTCGTTAAAGAACGAAATTGTGTGTGGAAGCAAGTTGGTTCAGACTATGATACTGCAAAAAGAGTATGTGAATTAATATCTTGATGAAGCATTTAACTTACAAGAATTATATGAAAGATTACAAAATCTCTACTTAGAAAAATATTGTCTGGAATTGAAACTATACGTAAAAATAGATAAAGATGAGAGTGATGAAGGATATTTTATAAAACACATTTAAATTATTATTTTTTTATTAAATAGAGAGAGATACAATTTATTCATTAAATTATTTTCTACAAAGAAGAAGTTTTAGACAGAGATTTTGTTATGACCATAGGGAAGAGATAAAAAATCTTCAAAAAATCGCCGCTTAATACATACCGGCCTATAGATTTAACAGGTTCTCGATATTAACAATTTGTGCAGAAATTCTCCCAGAATTAAACCGGTTGTCTTCCCAAATCGGTGGATAGGTCGAAACGGACCAATTGAGTAGTCACCGAGGTCACCTGATTCAACTCCTCTCGATTTCTTTTTATGGGGATACTTGAAAAGTAAAGTTTAAATAAATAGACCACAAACTATTAGTGCACTCAAAGAACGGATACGCATTGAGATTGCAAAAATAACTCCGAAATTTACAGCGAAAGTTCGATAAGAGTTCCCTGCTCGTCTTTTGCATTGTATTTTAGCTAACGGTAAACAATTTGAACACTTGATTTCAATTTAAAATCATTTGTTGTATCGCTTCTCTACCATCGTTAATTGCTTTAGCAATACCTACTACACCACCTGTGGGTGCACTGAGTCCAGCAGATATCGGTATTAGTGGGAGAATATCCCCAATTTGTAGAATTTTGATTACACGAGGTGGTCGCAAAGTTTTGTTTAAATTTTTTAATGAAATTAAGGCAATGTGTATGGCATCACGTAGAGTTTGCGGTTTACTTTTAGTAAGTTATCTCTTCATATGACTGATCACTTAAAAAAGCTTACGGTTTTAGTGTTAGATTTTCTAGTTTTAATTTGTTTTTTTTTTATTTTGAGCCATCTTCACAACTCACAATCTTTTTTAGTACTATCTACTATTCAAATAATATATTCTTATAAATACATGAAATTAGTTTTAATGTTTATTATCTATATTATCTTTCATTTCGTCTTCTAGATGTCGTTTTCTGTTTCTTGATGGAACTTTTATTAAAGATTCATCTAGTTTTGGTATCGTCAACAGTTCATTTTCAAGCACATCTAAGATTTTTCGTTTACGCTTTGCACTCATCGTTGATCGTATTTTTGATTCCGGAATGTCAATTTTCAGTTGTTTGTTTGGATCGTCAATATTTGTAACTTCAAGCAGTTTAGATGATAATGACTGTGGTATATTTTCATCACTAAAATCAATAATATTATCATTCCTCACAGATAGTTTTCTTTTTTGATGTTTAGATTTAGATAGTTTTCTCATAGGTTTTATCATCATTATCAGTTATTAATCTGCAGGATGATGGATGTTCAAATTATCTACATTAAAATCAGTTTTTAAATCAAATCATTGTAATCAACATAGATAAAATAATTTGAATTGTACATTAGAAAATGTGTGCTCTTTGTAAGAAATAATAGGATACAAAATTATTTTTTCTTTTTATTTAATACTAATCTTTTACCTAAATATTTACATTACTACAAAAATTTTATGTAAGTTCGGTTAGACTATAAAATAAATAATTACAAAATAAAAAAGTATTTGAGAGAAAAAATATCCAATTAAAAATTCAGTACATCAAAAATGAAACAAATATGTTAATTAAAAACTTAAAAATTATAAGACAAAACAAATTTTTACTTACTTGAATAGCTGCTTCATGACAATCAATAACCATTTTGTTGGAAGACTTACTCTGTCCTCAGAGAAGACGACAGTTAAAGTAGTAATAGCCATTATTTTTAAACTACTGCTAAAGTTCATATAACTGTGAAGTATTGGTATGCAACTGATGATTTTCATTACAAAATATGTGATTTATATAGTAATAGAAAACGTGACTATATAAAAAATTTAGCTATCAATTGTGCATTCATTACAGATTATAAGCTGACCTTAGAGGTCAACACTAAGATATTTCCTAATTATAGCAACTAATTAACATTAAAATGATAAGCTGATCTTACAGGTCAATACCAAGATATTTCCTAGTTATTGCAACTAATTAACATGGAAAAATAAGCATACAATGTAGCAAAATTAGGAATCAGCAGATTTATTGCATACATATGCAAAACAAAACGTTACTGTAAAATTAAAAAGTCACGTGTTTTGCTATGTATGATCGTTTTCGAGTAGCCAGTCATCTTTCCTAAATTCTATATTTGTACATGTAGTAATGATTTTTTTTTATGAAAATGTTTTTGCTGGTGGTTGTAAATACTTGAATGTGATTTTTATATGATTCTTTTTACTCTTATATTTAAATACTTTCACTGGCTAAATACTTATTCAGTGGAAAAACGAATTTCCAGAAAATTATTGATGCAATGTCTGATGAGTTTTTTAGAAAAAAATCTTTGGTGAGTAGGTTATTAAAATCAAAAAACGAATTGCAATTTTATATAGAACTTTTAAGCAAACAAATTATTACTAAAAAAATGCATTAAACATAAATATAACTGGGTTAAATTGTTTTTTAAAATTGAAGCCAATTTAACAAATTTAAAAGGATAACTACTAAATTTTAAAGCTAAATTACATAAAAAGAATACAAGAAAACTTGTTTGGGAAAATTTGGAATGATATTTTGACGATCGAAGACTAAGACTAAGAATAATAGTAAATTTGAAAATTAAATACCCGAAAATATTTTTGCACAAGGCATTTAAACTCATTTCTTTTCAAATTAAAAAGCAAATAAAAATATGTATGGTAAAATCATATGTTATTTTTATAGGGATATTTATTAAGCCTCAGAACGGAGAAACATCCATTAAATATTTTACTACAAAATGTGAAATAACTAATTTGATCGATTGGTATAAGGTAGATGTCAATGATAATATTTTGATTAAGCTGGAAAAAATTTCAAAAACGTGATTTTGGAGGGGCTCTTTCAGAAATGTTACATTTAGAAGTAAATATAAATAACTATTGTTCCATAAATGTGGCTATTTTAACTTATGTTGATTTGCCTGCGTTTATAAACAATACTAATAGTATCATTAATGTGAAAAATGATCATCTTTGCTTTCTCTGGTCAATTGTTTATGCGTTATATCCAGTCAAAAATATCGTATCACTAACATATTCACATCCTCACTTTTGCACTGTTTTAAAATATGATAATATCAAATTTCCTATATGTCTTAAAGATATACCAAAATTTGAAACCATGAACAAAATTGTAATAAATATTTTTACAATTGAAGAAAAAAATTCAATTCTACCGCTAATACGAAAAAGAATTAATTTACTCATGATTTTCACAAGTAGACAAGTACTGGTTATGCGAGTTATAGTGATAATGATTATCCTAATTTATATCATATTGTTTATATATAAAACTCATCTTGTTTGGTTTACAGACAAATGACCAAAAATAGATATAAAAAATGTATTTCTGAAACATGTTTAAATTATTTTTCTAGAATATTTACAAAATTATTTGATTGATTCCAAATAATAAATAAAATTCAAATGATTATGCCTAAAGAATGGGATAAAATAATGAAATTTAAGAAATGTAAATATTTGACATTTTTGATGATCTTGAATGTATTATCAAGGATTATCATGATGTTGATCAAACAAAACACATACAAAAATGCTAGAAACATGAAGCTTTTTCTATAGCATATTATTTAAAGTCACGTTATGAAAATAAATTTAAATCAAAATTTAGCATATTTACTGGTAACAACTATCAGGATTGGTTTGTAAATGAATTGTTTCATATTGCTCAAAAATTATATCAAGTTTTTCTCCATCCAGATCCTTTAAAGTCAAAGTTGGATCAAAATTCATCAAAAATCCACCACTAAGTTAATGAACCACTCTACTTTATGCCCATTTGACTCTTATGCAAGTCTTTTTTGAAAAAAATAATGAATCTTTGAAGGTAGAAAAAAATAACTGACACATACTTAGAATAATAATAAATTTTATTAATTATACTCGCGACCCCTCTTATGGGGTGGACAATTTTATGCAAAACAAATTGACAGAGTATTAGTTTGAGATAGTAAAATAACAATAATGTTCACTCCAATCCAGTTATTAAAAAAGGATTTACGTCTCCCCCTAAATGTCAGATATTAAAAATTACTTGTAGATAAACTCCAAACAACATGTTTTTCCAAACCTATCATAGACAGAAACTGATATCCACCAAATGTGCGTGGCGGTCTTTACAAGACTATTGTCAATAAATTTGACCGTTTGAAATAATCTGGTCAAAAGTTGCCAAAAATAAAGTTAAAGTCAGAGACCCTAATACAAAAAAAGCTAAATAGTACTTTTTCTCCTCAGGCAAATGCGTAGATATGTAAAAATTAGTGATGTGCAAATTATCTCAGAAAACAAAAGTAGATAGTAAATGCATATTCCAAAACGTTGTATACAATTTAAACAGCTAGATAAATTTTCATATCTTTTACATACCCAAATATCCTAACTTTCAATGCTTCGGGATCTTTATCTCCGTTCCAAAAGAATAATAATGAATCTGACAAAGGCCCCTAACGTCCAAAATGAAAGAATATAATATCCAAAATTTCAAATTTCTACATTAACTCAGATTTGAAAATAGATTTTTTTGATCGATAACTATTAGTTCTTCGAAAAAAGCAAAACATATAGCCATAAAAAAGTTCTGACATAAAATAAAATAAAAATGTATCATTTCGTCCGCTTACAGTGGATTGATAATTCTAAAATATCCAATCCTCTTTTTATATCTGGAGTAGTGGATAAATGTACGACAGACCCTAAGATCAAAACTACATAAATAGCACTACAGCTTACTCTAATGTATGTAGAGATTGGAAACCAGGAATCTGTTGATGAAGAACTTATTAAAGGTATGGAATTAAAAAATCTTAAATTAGTTGCATTTTGTATTAATTCTTGCATTATGGCACTAAGGGAATTTGGTAGCAAAATTATTAGTGTTAAACCCCTTCTGAAGAAAATCAGTGCCATTTTGTTAGAAATAAAGTTATCACAGATGAAACTAAGCTAATGGTCAATGAAATGTTTAGCTGAATTGGAGAAATTCTTAGACCACAATTGCAACCAGCGAACCTACAAGGTGTACAAATAACAAAATTGGAAGAAATATTTCCAAAAATTGAAAGACAAAAAGCTGTTCTATCGAGGTATATAAAATCTGATCGCAAGTAAAACAGGCCAAACTTGCGAAACCAGCTGCTGCTGGAGATGTTCAAGAGGAACTGGAGGAAGAAACCACTGTCCAGAAAGATCTAGGACCATTTCATTATTAAATTCGGTTCCCTTATCCACGATTAGCGTTCGAGGTATTCTAAAAGCAGTAACATATTTAATTACTTACTATGACCGCGGCTTTGCCTTCTATATAAATTACTTGCGTAAATTTTGTAAAAACAACTATTACCGTGAGATATAATTTTCCGTCGAATGCAAATATATCAATATATGTACCTTTGTCAAATACCACATACTTTAATATAGTTGCTTACAGTGGATTTCATATTTTTCCAATAGTAATTCCTCTTTAAGTATTCTACGATCTCATTTATTCCCCTATGATTAGTTTTTCCTTAATGGTGGTTTCTAAATAATATTACCTATTCCTCTAAATCTGTAACAGTGTTTACTCGCTTGATACATTTTATTAGTCTGGGTTCATTTTCACTGAAGTTTTGTAAATACACCTTATAAAATGCTTTGCAAATATTATATTTATGAAAGTAAAAGTAAATTATGGTTTTTGAGTCAGTATATTCAATTAAGAATTTAAATATAAATTGACTTGCATTAATTTCTGGGATTTTAACAGTCATGTTTTTTTGATTTTCGTAAGTTGTATTAGAAAGTTTAAATTTTTACTACATGTGAGGGAATATTATAATCTGGTATGATTTATTATTCACAATTTCATAGTAGAAGATTCTGACTCACTCCACTATTTTCGGCTAGGTTTATAAGATATTCTAAAACATTTACGTCATCATCACCGGGATCGTTTATGATTCAAGAGTACTTATTGGCATTCGTGAGAGACAATCCACGTTAGTGTTAACCTTCCCTCTTTTATAGAAAATTTTAGTTAAAATATCCTTAGCAAAATCCCAAATAAATTTCACGGCATTGGAAAAATGTTTATGGCTGATTTTTTTTCCGGATTGGGTTTAACGCCATCTGTAGTAATAACGTTAACAAATATTGAACTTTTTTTTTGTAAAAATTCATATGTATTAAGTTGGACTTTTAAATTACTTTATCCGAACCGTTCGAGTACCATTTTTAATTGCATTATATGATCCTGAAGGGACGTGTTGTATATTAGAATGACATCCAAATGTACGACAAATATTTCATTCTGTAAACCGCGTAAAACGGAATTCATTACTGTTTGAAAGTTGAAGGGGCATTTTTAAATCAAAAAGGCATTCTTTTAAATTCGTAATATTCTTCTTCCGTGCCGAAAGCTGTTTTTTCAATATCATCTTCGCTGACTTGAATTTGGTGAAAATCTGAGATTTTACAACCATAGATTTTTGGCCAAGAAATAAGCCGCCCTACCTAATTTGTCTAAGATATCGTTTATTCAATGTATCGGATATTTATCGTCAATTGTTTGATCATTTTGTTTACGATAGTCAATAACAAATTTCTACTCCCCTTTTCCAGTAACAGCATTAAATCGTTTTGGAACGATCCATACTCGATTAGAAAATGGAGAGGTACTGTCTTATATTATTCCCTGCTCTAACATTTTCCCTATTTGCTTCCTCTTTATGGATTTCGGGAAAACGATATGATATCGTATAAATGGGTAACAATCTTTTAATTTAATTTTATATTTAATTTGATTAATGAAACTGAGGGTATGACTTCGCAATAAAAAACATATCTATATTCATAAAGTAACTTTTAAAGAGCATTTTTCTCTTCCTGGTTACAGTGGTTAAGCTTTATATTCTTCAGATTTTCCTTTCACAAATTATCGTAAAAACTTTGAGTTTCTTCGTTAGTTTGAATTTTTACAATGCAATTCAATTTACTTGGACTAAATCTATTGATTCTAGATCTAAAGGTTTGGAGATTTGTAATTTAACTGGAATTTTCATTTATATTTGTTATTGTAGTTATAACAAAATTATTAGATACAATAACTAAAGCCTCAGAAGTTTCAATGCCATTTCCAAAATTATGATATTTTAAAATACCTACGCCGCGTTTTAATGTTACTGGTAATTTTACACTTTGCTGCATTGTACCTGATATAATAATAAAATAATCTAAAATATGGTCTATTCGAATTTTAATTTCTTTGAATAGTAAAATAATGGGAATAGATACCAATTAATGTTTATTATATCATTTAATTGCTGGAGTAAATGTATGCCTATTAATCCATTAAAATTTGAAATTAAATGGAATTAAATTTGAAAAGGTAAAATTTATTATTCTCTTTTACTTTAAAAATTTCTGACACTTGAATATTAACTATTTTGTCGTGAAAGGAAATATTATGGGGCATTTGAATATTAAAATGTTCTTTAAATATTATATTTCTGTAGTATTTATAAGCTAAATCAGGATTTATCAAACTTTACATTACCTTCGTAGACATTTTTATTAGAATTATTACGTAGCATCTACGTCTTGTTTACAAAAAAATAAGTTGGAGCCAAACAGGTTATTATTATTAAGATATTGGGTTTCTTATGGATTCTGTAAATAAAAATTCTGGGAAAGAAAATTGTGTATTTCGTTATTATCAACATTTTTTAATTGAGTTTGCTTAAAAGGGTTCTCAAAATGAATCTGGTTGTTAATTTGTTCATTAAATAATTTAGTAGCGGTAGAATTGGGCTTTAGCGATTCTAAGGAGGTGTTATCTGATAAGTATCCACTAGTTCAGGTCTAGGTAGTTGATTTTGAATGGTAGGACGAGTTTGAAATTATCCAAAATTTCTTTGTTGAATCATTGGTGCAATACTAAAATTTGCTGTTGTGGCAAGAAACTCTTTGTAAAATTGCGATAAAATTGATTATTGAAAAAATTCTGGAGCCTGAAATGTTGCGCTGATTGATTTGGAAGTAATATAGCATTTTGATTGGTTATGGTGGTCTATGAGAAATTCTTTTGAAAGACTGAGTGTGGTGATAAAGAAAATACTCATGGGTTAAAATTAGTGTTATAATTTGTGTTTCCTCTGAAACGGTTTGTATTATGTGTACTTGGGGTAAATCTATTGAAAGGTTTAAAAGTATTAAATGAGTTCTAACTCGTTCAATAGAGCAAAGAAAATGTTCCTTCTGGATAACTAGACTCATAGCCTTTTTTAAGTTATCGGGATTTCTAAATCCGATATATGTCTGAATATTCATGGGTATTCTACGTACAAAAGTCTTTAGAGACACGTCATCGTAAGTTCTTAACCAAATTGTTTTTTCCGCAAGAGGAATATTACAACTATTTAATTTTGAGATTATCAAACTTCTGGCACCTGACAACGCATGTCAAAGTTGTATGGAGCTTCATTCTTTAATGGTCTAACTGTAATCAAATCCTGTATCAAATAATCAATATCCCTTTGATCTCCGAAACTAAGATTTAGCGCATCTTTAACTAACTGCCAAGATGTTAATTCGTTTCTAGAGCCTATCAACATTTGAGCTGTACCTATCAGTTTTCCCAATACTGCTCTTAAGAGAGACCTAATTAATGCGTTTTCTATCAGACTTGCAAATGTGTTTATTAAACTCTAGCCATTACCTAAGAATATGGAAGTGTATGTGACTTTCCATCATAGACAGGCTGGAATCCAAATATAATTTTAACACCTGATAATTTGGTTCTGCCATACTTAAGTCAATTGAATTTATTGGTTCAAAAAGAATACTCAAATCAATATCGCTGTTATTTTCTGTCATATGTTAATATTAAAAATTAAAGTTGATATTTATTTAGGTATGTATGTATTTTATATACTTCATATTAATATATTGTACGTACATATATGTAACAATGGTTTTGTACTATTTTTGGACTATAGATTTGTTTATTTTTGTTTTTGGTTTCTTGGGCTATCTAGTCCTTTTCTTTACTTTATTTTGGTTTCGGGTTAAAAATTAAAACATATATATTATATATTTGAATATAATTATTACAACCAGGTAAATCCATCAATTTCCTAGATTTGATTTCAGATAAGTAATAATAATAAGTTTGACTCTAATATCTACAGGAAACCAACCCATGTGGATATTGCCATTAGTAACACATTACATCAAATTTCACATAAACGAATTAGTTTTAATAGTTGTATCCAAGGACTAATTGATATTCCTCTTTCATCACAGATTTTCAAAATTGAACACCATAAAGCTCATAGTCACTTGTCAAGGATATAAAACAAAAATGATAGATTCCATTATACAAAAAAAGTTAAATAAAAAGAATCAAGCAGAATCCTATACTAAGAATTACATCCACTCGAATGATGTAGATACTTGAAATTTCATTTCACTTATTTTCATAGCCTCTCTTATAAAATATCGAATATTCTTAAACCACATTTTAAAGTTTCTTTTAATTCATCTAACTCACTAGCGAAAGTTTTAGTTAATAATAAAGATAAAGTAGATCCATTTGTACAGGCTGGAATTTATAAATTATATTGTAAATATGGTGCTATATACATCGGTAGAACATTTAGAAATTTGAAAACTCTATTAGAATAACATCAAATGGCTCTAAACGCTAATTATACATCTTTTTCCCACTTCGCAAACCATTTAATAGATACAGGACACGATTCCTATAGTATAACTGGTTTGAGTATATTACATCGTACAAATAATAGGCTACTCTTGAATAATTTAGATATTTGTAAACATAATAATTGCTTAAACGCTCAATTACAACTTGAGGCAATACCTACTTTTTTAGATCAATTTAGTGTTTCAAAAAACATTATTACCTATTTTAATTAATCAACAAATAAGCTACATCAATATCAAATTCAAAAAAATATTCCCTACTTTAAACTGGTAATTTTGGAATTTATAATGATTTTTCTTTTCCGGCTTATGACCTCTTTTGCTATTAATTATAATTTCGTCAACAAATAGGTTAACAAAAATAAGTTCTAGTTCAGGTTATATTAAATCTTCTTTTTCACACCTTCACCTTTCTCATAAAATCGATCGTTTTCATTAAGATAATAACAAAAAAATTGTTTGTTTTTCTAGAACATACACTGTATAGCATAGAAAAAATTATAGCATGACTTGTTTCACAATTATTTTTTATTTTTATAATACACATAATATTAAAATTTAAAATCTAACTCACTCTATATTATTACAGTTATCTAGAATAAGATATATTTTTTTAAGTTGTTTATTTTTGTATATTTAAATATTACTGAGATTGTTAACTAAATGAGATCGTTTCTGTCCTCAACATTCACGCCCTTGTTAAAATTAAGACAAAAAATGTACTACTTTTTATTAATTTAATTTAATAAATCATTAATGCTATTTAATTTCACTTATTCGTATGTGTTGTTTGTGATTTAAAGGCAAATAGTTTGGTATAATATTTACAATAGTCCATGTGACTATTTTACAGCGTGAGAAAGTTTTTTATCTTATTTTTCTATTAAACTATAAAATACTATACTTAAAATCTAAGGTACTAAAAATAAATTAAAAAATTAAAAAACAACTCTTACTAACTACAAAATAAAAATTTAAAATCAAATTTATATATTTTACGCAAAAATAACCCTACCTATAAATCATATATACAATACTTATGTTACTCCAATCTATTTGTTTTTAATTACAGATTTTGTGCTTAAACCTGAAGATGTGGCCAATTTTACCACGAAACCGGTAGTTTTCTATTATATATAAAATTTTGTAGAAGTGAGATTAAAGGACCGTTTTAGTTCACACACCCACTGATTTACAAAATATGAATTTAACTTTTAGTATTTATTCCAGGTTACAAAACATCATCTTGGAGCTACTGATGAGGTAAGCACTTTCTCATAAAATATAATATTTTAAAAGCTTGATATATTATAAACTATTTTCTCCTAAAATTGATTGACTTCTAGCAGAATATTTTTGTTAAGCGATTTTTACCCAACACTTAAATATTACAATTTTTCATTTTTCGAAAACAAACCACGACCGATTTGAATAATTTATTCATCATATATTTGTTCGAACGGTATTGGCTGGTAATATAGAATGAAAATAACCTTCATCAAAATCCAATTTTCGCTTACCGTGATTTTTACACTTCTCTCAAATAACGTTAACCAATCCACCGCACTTCAACGAGGCCTGATTTCACTGGGGTAAAGCTAGTGTTACTCAAAAAACCACAGCTTAGAATATGAACGAATGCAGAATTCTAAATTTAAATCAGTATTTGCATATTAAGCAAAAAGTGCACTTAAAGATATTAACACACATTATCAATGTTAATCTCCAAATTGACAATAGATAGTTTCATAAAGTACCTGTTAACTAAAATATAAATTTAAATACATATAGGAATTTTCACTAAATAGTTATATAACAAAATTACTCAATTTGTGATCAAACAATTTATGTTGTAATTTTTAATTTATTTATTAGGTGGTTATACTATTTAAATTTTTTGGTAATTTTATATTTTAAGTGTTAAAGTTTAAAATTTAATTTAATTAAAATAATGAGCAACATAGTTTTAAAAATATATAACTAAATACTCTTCAAATTAATTTTGTAAAAATTTAAAATACCCATTTAAATTGTTTATAGAAAAATGTATACTATAAAACGCCCAATAAAACCTAAATGACAAATATTTCGTTTGAGAATTGCCTTATAGTTTTCTGAAAAACTGTTCACTTCTATAGTATGGTGTTGCCTCAAATGCAATAGCATAAATATTAATTTTTGTATGTTTTTTATTTTCTTGTATTTTTTTACATAAATGAAAACATTTGTTGGAATTCTATATCCTGGAATTAGTTTTTATCACGTTAAGGAACAATCATACATATATGTATATATATATATATATACAATAAGCATTACATGTTTGTATTGTCATTATATACATATAATGCATTTTCATGTAAATAGTACATCTTCTGTAAAATACTTTTGTAAAGTTATTTCGAATTTTATCTGGGACATCTTATTAACGAAAATTATTTAAATATTAATTTAGTTTTAACTGACTAAATTTTAAATCAAATTATACAGTTGATGTTTTAAATATATAATAAGAATATCTATTCAGACTAAATGCTTAAGAATATATTTTTAATTAATTCTTAAATTTAAAACATATACTACGGATCGAGTCATGGGTTTTAAACGACAGGCAGAAGAATAAGATTCAAGCTATGGAGATGATTTTCCAAACACGCGTGAAAGAGGTAAGAGACTGTATCTGGAGCAAAACAATAAGAGAGGAGTAAAAGGTAGAACATGCATTGGAATTCATAAAAACAAGAACTAGGTTGGTGAGGCCACCTACAGAGTATGGCAGGCAAGACCAGAGAACAAATGCAAGAGAGGAAGACCAAAATCTTAAAAGAGAAAAATATATCCTGGAATGAAGCTGCAATGAAAGCAAAGGACAAGAAAGTGTGGTGGAAATTCGTATATGGATATGAGGAAAATACCTTCCTAATGGTAGAAGGAATTTCATTATGTACATATATACAAGGTGTACCAATCTTACGACAAAATGCAATAAGTGTCTTGTTATTATTGATATCTAAAAATTTTCAAACAGAAATGATTGAGAGATTTATGATACACAATTTAAAATGATTTTGAGTTATACAGGGTGATGCATATTTCCGATATGAATCAAAGTTATGTTTTTTTAAATAGAATACCCCGTATGATTTTACATTTTTATAAACCTATTGTCGAGCTGATTTCAATGATGTATCATACTTGATGTCTACTATGTTTAGTAAAGGATCTACAGCCATCTGAAAATTAAATTTTTTTGAATTTAGATCTATGTAACAGCCAAACCGTTGAAAATCAATAAAAACGGCTTACATGTTCCTATGCTAACTTTTCAAGTTTTATGCTATGGCATTAAAAAATATTTGATACAAAGTGGCAAAAAATAGGATAGGATTTATTGTTAATACTGTCGAACTAAAGATATAACACCTAAATTAGTAATGCTATTCAACAAAATTAATAATATAAAAATTACAAATTCGACAGAATTAACAATAAATTCTGTTTTTTCAAAACTTTCAACAAATTTACAAAGTGATATAGTTAATTTCATACCATGTCTCCAATGTAATAAACAGTACAACGGACAAACATCAAGACTTCTAAAAAATAGAATAAACTTTCCCAAAAATGGTAATAGATTACATACTGAAAGATGTGCCTTAGCATACGTACATTAAGAAAAACATAGTATGAATTATAATGAAACAAAAATTTGAGCTAATTAATCTAAAAGACTTTTTAGAAATGTGAAATATATTGTTAGTTGTTAGCTGTTGATAATAATATTATTATAACTTAATTTAATTTGTAGTATCCTGACGATGAAAATAAAATTTTAAAAAGCTCGGATATAATTTTAAAAAGTAAACATTTTTTTTCTGTTGGATTCCCAGTAATTATAAACCATTATATATATACTAATAACACTAATATTAATATATAATAATTTATACTTATCATTTTGTGTAAATCCGACCTTCATTAAACCTCGTCTAGGAGCAAACTTATTTTATAATATTCTATCACACCAGAATTAATCTAAAATATTGAAACACCTTGTGTCGGTACGTATCCAATATTTATATCAAATACGATATCTAAGAAATAACTTTTTATTATTTTATATATTTTAGCAACTAGTTTCCATTAGAGATAAATTAATTTGATTTTAAGGAAGAAGGAACAATATTTAAAAAACAGATATTAGTTGAATGATTTGTTTTTCCATATCTAGAATATGCCCTGATACTTTTTCAATATCTTTTAAAATATGTTTTTTGATTTCTATCTTTTTCGTATGCGGCTTAAACTGTGTCACTAAAAATTCCCTATCTGGATGCCTCAATTGTTAATTTATAAGGTTCTTTTAGACCTTCCTGAAAGACATTAAGAGCTGATTTTTTATTTAAGCTTCGAATTATATTAGATGCTACATCACCTTCACTTTAATGATAACATTTGCAAAATTTCTAAAATTGTCTGAAAAATGTTTGTTTTACATTTAATAGTTCATTTTGTAGTTGTTCTGTAGTTCTACGTTCTAAATATTTTATATTTCCTTTAATTGTGTACACACGTAAAGAGTTTTATATTTAATAAAATTATAAGTTGAGCCAGAAAGCTTACATTTTGCTACATTAATTAATTAAGTTATTTCCCTTCTGGTCCGTACTGTATCATTTACGACATCACAACATGATCAAAATCAGGAATAATTTTTAATGCTAAATTAGGTGAGAAAAGCATATTAATTTTAAACGATAATTTTAGATCATACATATTTTGACACAAAAATACTTTCGATAAAAAAGAAAAAACTTAAATGAATTGATGCTTAAATGAAAAAAAAAAACAAAGAAAACGGGTTTTCTTACCAGAAATAATGAAAATATTCTATTGGTACACGCTTCTTCAACGTTTTGCTGAAAATTTTTACTAGCCGTTTTCAACTGGGTAGGAGATCATTTTTGTACTCGAATTTGATTTTATTTTTTTCTATGCTAGGAATTTCGGAAAAACAGATTTGGACTGGATCTGAAATGACTAATTTGACTTTTTTTTGTTGGACATCACGTATAATTTAATTTTAGCCCTACTCTCAGCACTTTGGAACGATTTTCTTCTCTGACACTTTCTTTAAAAAAAAAAGCCTTTTAGCCAGATATTTCGAGTTCCAAAATAACAAAATGGGAATTCGCTGTTCCAAACTAGCTACCAAAATAGCAACCAAAGAGCAAATACTAAATTAGCTGTCACCAATATGCTGAGTGTCATTAAAATGCTATAAAAGGTGAATGAACTCTAAAACCTGGTAAAAAATGTTCCTATAAGTATAGGTCGTTAAAAACTTATTAACATAGTTAAAGGCGTTAAAAAGATAAATTTAAAAAAATACTTTTTTGAAATTTTAAGCTTAAAAAACTAAATAAAATTTAGAAAAAATGGTACTCTTGTTGCAGGTCGCTTAGAACAACGATTTTCGAGAAAATGTAAGGTAAACAGTTTACTGAACCAGTATTTAAAAAACATAAAAGTAAAATTATTTATGTTTTGAAGGATTGCTCACAGGTTTATCAGCCTAAATTCATGAAAAATATGGCGTGTTTATCTAATCAAGTTATTTAATTTATTAGTTAATTATTTAGAGAATCAAAGTTTGATCAATTTATTAAATAAATTTTACTGCTTCATAAAATGAAATAAACCAATAACTAAAAAGTATTTTGAACAAATGAATACTTTTTGGTAATAGAATGAATAAATTAGTACAGTACATTTAGAGGTACACGGTCTTATCAGTTTATTTATTTTACATTTTTTCAAAAAATTATATTCCGATTCTTAAGTATTTTTTCCGTTTCTTGTTATTGTTGAAGTATATGTTAGCGTATTATTTCACTTATGATGGAATATATTGGGCTTAAACTGAAAGATGTGCATTTTATTTGCTAAAAAAAATGTACTCTCCTAATTTTGGTAGCTGGTTTATTTCATTTTTGGAAGCAGTACCAATTATTTAATTAATTAGTAAAATTTTGATACTTTCATTAATTAATTTATTAATTAATAGATTAATAGATAAATAATTACTTGACTAGTTTAACAGGCCACAATTTTTATAAATTTTTTGCTGATTATCCCATGAGCCATACATCAAAAAATAAATAATTTTATGATTTTCAAATACTTTTATGTTTTTCAAATAGCCTGTTCAGCAAACTGTTTGCCTTCAAGTTTCTCGAAAACCGCTGCATTAAATGATTTCCAACGGGAATACGATTTTTATGAAAAAAAGTACGTAATTTTAAAAAAATGAACCCACGATTTTTTTTCTCGTTTTTTAAGCTTATAATTTCAAAAACTCGATTTTTTATATTATCTTGTTAACGTCTCTAACTTCCTTAATATTTGCATTTGTCAACCCATACTTATACAAAATTGGATTTGTATTACAAATCGTTGTATTATCTCAAAAAAAAACCTATAGTTTACCGTGTGCAACCGTTTTGTTGTGACCCTTCATGACTTCATAAATATCAATATTCTATCAAAAGGCATCAACAAACGATTACACGACGAGTACGTTAACCTTTGAATTCGAATTTTCATCATATTTAAGTAAACCGTTAAAATATTTATGCATTTTTACAAAATTTATAATTAAAATATCAAATTATTTTAGTAAAATATGACTCTACCACATTAGGATGAAGAGAAATATTTATTATTCTCTTTATTTTGAGTTTTATTACAACATGATTTATTATTAAATTTGTTTACTCTTTTTTTAAATGTTTTGTTTATTAATTCTACAGGATAACTATTTTTCTCGAGCAGAAGAAGAATTATTTTTAATAAAAGAAGAAGTCTATTTTCTGTATTTTGTTTTACTACTTGTTAATAATTATTGTAATGACTTTTAATTTTAATATATTTTATATTGTCAAATATTTTCTAGAAATCTACATTTTTATTAATTAACCATTTAATGTTTTATATTTTGCTGTATTATTTTTAACAATATTTATAATTATTCTAAACATATTTTTTATTTATCTATTTATATTTTTATATTTTTTGTGCTATTTACTTTTATATAAAAATTGTAATAGGTTTATTCGAAAAAACACTTTATGTTATATTTTTAGTTTTTTCCCTGAAGATGGAATGAAATAATTCCGAACGCTTGGAAATAAATATAAATAGATAGATTTTTTGCTCTCACCCCAATAATTAGAGAAGGAAAAAATATTGCGTATAAAGGGCGTCCAGAAACTCACTTTACTAAAAAACATGCAAAATCTACAGTACATTTTATATCATTTTGATGCATATCACCATATCCAAAAATCATTCCAAAGGAAGTTAGAGCTCTTTAGAAATAGGGCTCTAACATCGATTTATTGAAAATAAGTTCAAAACGGTTTTCTTTTAAGTGACAACATTCAGCATATTTATGTAGTAATAATAATATCGTCATTTGACATGGTTTTTGACAAATCTTCTTTTTTTTTACAAAAAAATGAAACTCCTATCTGAAATCTCTACGATGAACCATTTTCATTGACTAACATATACATTTTTAAATTATAATAGATGGCTGTGAAAAATAACTTTTGTAAAAATGTCGAAATTTATTAATTATCATGTCAAAATGGCAGACATCTTGAGTCACAAAAAAATAATATAATCAGGCATTTTGATTGGGCACATTTCAAGAAATAAATGTACATAATAATATTGTTCAAAAGGAATCCGTTTTGAAGGTATTTGAGGTAATGAGAATGTTAGAGCACCATTTTTGGATAAGGTATTTTTCTGTGAAGTGAGTTCCTGGATACCCTGTACACACTGTGTACATAAAGTACGGAATAAATTCATTTTAAGCTAAACAAATAATTTTGAGGAACAATTTTGAGATAAGTCGGTTTTTGATTTTGATTTAATGTATTTTTACATAACAATGAAATATACAGCATAGACCATTTGTGAGTAACGATGTAATCGACAATTTTATTAAATAGCACACCCTGTATATTTTATTTATTTTAGATTGCATAATTTTATTCGATAATTAATAGTTTTGAAGATACGATAATTTTAATATCTTTATTTTTGAAGACCTTTAATTATATAAAAATAACAAAATAATACCACAGTAACCATAAATTGCCACATTGTGTTCGAATTGTCTTCCTTCTTTTCCTGCGAAATGTTATTTATTTCTTGTCTTATTATATATTTTAAATCATTTATGTCGTCGGGTTTACTTTTATACACTACCTAATGGCGTTAGATTCAGGAACCATGGGCTCAATGGGTGCTCCTATACCGATCCTCTTATTGGGGAAAACCTCGTCAAGATATGTACGAATGGCGGCTGCTCAATGTGGCGGCGCCCCATTTTGTTATTATCACCGACTTTCATCGATATTTCCGGGAATGTTTGCACTAGTGAATAAATTCATTAAAGTTGAAATCAAAAGTTTATTAAAAATTGCAGATAAGTTGGCCCGTTTACAGTTCCATCAAAAAAATAGGGTGCAATGATTTTATTTCGAACAATTCCTGCCCAAACATTAATTTTTTGGGGATATTGAGTGTGATGTTCTATCATCCATTTAGGATTTTCCTTTGCCCAATATCTACAATTCTGTCTGTTGACTTCACCGTTAATGTAAATGTTCATTCATCAGAAAAAATAACGTTTTTTGCGAAAAGTGGATCATTACTACACTTATCCATCAAAGTTTCACTAAATTCCATTTTACGATCCGGGTCGTCATCTGATAGTTCTTCTACAAGGTGCACCGTAAAGAGATTCCACTTTTCATGTTTTAATACTTTATGAATAAAAGTAAAAGGAATAAAAAGTAAATTCAGAATAATTAAACTAGTACTACACTTCACAAGTGTCACTGTCATGAGTGAATATTAAAGAGTAGCCTACTGAGTTATTATCACAACTTTTTACATCTAAGTTTTTACAATAATGATAACCAAAGTTATGCCGGTATTAATTTTAAAATTATCTTTAAAACTATTAATTACCAACACAAGTATGACATATTTTCGGAATCGTCTACAAATTTGCAATCGAACAAAAAGAAAATATACAGGGTGTTCCATTTAAAAAAATTGTCGATGACATCGTACCTCACAAATGGTTTACTGTGTATATTTCATTGTTATGCAAAAATGCATTAAATTAAAATCAAAAACCGACTTGTCTCAGGATTTTTCCTCAAAGTTGTTTGTTTAGCTTAAAATGAATTTATTCTATTCTTTATGTACACAGTGTATATTATACAGGGTGTTACTATATTCGACCGACAACGCTTTACCCCAGAGAGCTCTGGTTAATTGATGAATTTTGATATAGGAACATGAACCCTTAAAGGGCTTAGTTTCCGAGATACAGGGTGTTAAAACTTTGAAATCAAAATTAAAAATTTGTCATAAATCAGAAACGCCTCCAAATATTTTTTTCAAATTTGGTGACCAATATGCCCTTTAAGAAAGTAATATTTTGACATAAACTGACTTTTGAAAAATTTAATCAGTGGCGCGCTCTCAGGGTTTGTGGCAACTTTTATCCCCCCTATCTTTTACGCCACTGGAGCAAATTTTTTTTTTTTATTTTTTTAAATTTTCTGTTCATTTTTAGGTAAAAAAGTAATAACCTTTTATGGAGCTAAAATGAATGAATGAATATATATATAATTTTACGTCCTCATATAAGGCGTTGCTTGAGTTAACAGTTGAATTAATTCTCAAGACAAAATGCAAGCCCATTAGCAGTTCTCTGATTCGTTTTAACACCAATTTACGTGAAGGTCTTTTGTGTTTCGTAATAATGAATTAAGAATATTGGGAAATTGCAGGGATTGCACTTCCTTCGCTCGTTTTGGTATACTTGTGGATCCTCTGTAAATTAATTGCTATTCATGTAGTGCCATTACATAATTTGAGGTTTACGAATAAACAAACAAAGAGACTATTTTGCTCTTTCGGTGACATTTTTATAAATTTGTATAGTTTTACTAGCCGATTTTTACTCGATGTGTCATAAATAAACCGCATGCGAAATATATCGAGAAATTCTATTCAGACTATTTTGAAATCAATACTACCTTAACTACTACTCCCAAAAGTGAATAAATATTACATTCTTAATTACATTTATGATAATACATATAGGGTGTTCTAACTTTGACATTAACAAAACGACGACAGGAGGATGTTGAGTTAAAAAATGTAAACACATAACTAATATAATCAAATAAAACTGTTTCGAAAACGAAGATTCACGAGAGAGATGTTAGTATTTAAATCAAAAATAGGAAAAATTCGGGATACATTTGTTTTTGTTGTTTGTTTTGATTAAAGTATAATACATTCCAAATATTGAATTCTAAAAATTAAATAATTCATCATTAAAGCTTAATAAATATGTGGTTTACTTTGATACAGATTTTATAAAAAATGTATCTGAAATCGTTTAGAATATTGATAATGAATTAATTGCATGAAGTACGTAAATTTTAAAATACACAAAATTAATATCTAAACATAAGTAGGTTATATAACAAACTTGAATAGCTGTAACTCGTATACTAAAACTTGTTGTAATGAGGTTCTTTATAAACCAAACAAAAAAAGATCAAAACAATGTGTCCCAAAATATACATATACATAAATATTTGAACTTATTTTTTTTTAAATCTTACTATTTATCAAAAAAAAATTAAGCTTCATTATTCAAATTCAATAATCAACTTTATTGTTTCTGATAGACCAATATTGATATGTACATACGATAAAAGTCAGCTTTGATAAATTTTGATAAATAAAAAATACAAATCGGGATTTTGTTCTTTTGTTATTTCTACAAATTCTAAACTTAAGTATTCAATTTTGTATTTCTTTATCTAAAAATGTTTCTTGTTATCATTTATTAAGTAAATTTACTCTCCGAAAATATATTAAAACTCACAGTATTCCTCTTGAAAAAAACTAAATATACCCTCAAACATGAAAAACTTCCTTATTCACAATCCTAACAGTGTTAAATTCATCTCGCACTCTCCAGCGTACTTTCAAATTCTCTGATTTATCTCAAGTATTAGCAAACCAATTTCGCTCATATTTTCAGATGTGATACCTCGTCTGGCATTTGTGTATTTTCTGCCAAGTCATTTCAAATTCCATTATGCAAATGTTATGTAAACTAATTTTGGTATGAGGTTCCCTCTCGCAGGTATATTCATTTTTTTAGAAAATTAGATTTGTCTTGAACCGAAATCAGACACTTATTCAAGTGTGGTCGTTGGAATAGGGTTTCAACTGAGATACGTTTATTCATTTTAAGTATAAAATTCCGATTTTTAAGGATTAATAGCAGATTGTTTTATTTCGAAATATATCTTAAACATTTCAAAGAAGAATAATTTGAAATATGGTTATCAGCAGGAACAGACTTTATTAGTAAAGGGGTCACGTTAAGCATAACTGTAAATGTTACTTTTTCATTAGAACGGCCTTTGAATGTATGAAAATGGGAGGCTAGAAAATTATATCAGCTGCTGTTCCTTTACCCAGTTAAGATATTTTCTCTGTAATTATACCAATTTCTTTAGTTTATTTCCCTAATGAATTTTATAATGGCTCTAAATTAGGTAAGTTTTCTTCTTCAATTTAGTATGCCTCTAGGTATATTGCTCTTGGATTCTCTAAAGTGAGACATATTTCGGAAATATGTATACAGAGTGACGCATTAGTGTGGCAAAGCTCGATTAGTCCATTAATATTGAAGGTACGAAAAAAAGGTATTTACAAAAAGTATAGGCAGTCTTGAGATTCAAATTTTAAAATCAGTCCCAAATATACAGGGAGTTCAGGAACGCAGTGCCAGACCAAAGTTACGTTTTTTTAAATAGAATACCCTATATGTTTTTACATTTTTATAAACCTCCTGTCGAGATAATTTCAACGACGTATCACACTATTATGTTAAATAAAGGATCTACAGCCACCTGAAAATCACATTTTTTTTAATTTAGATGTATGTAGCAGCTAAAACGTCGAAAATCAATAAAAACGGCTTACATGTCCCTATCCTAAGTTTTTCCCAGATTAGACATAACCTAAAAAAGTGTGATAAACAATTAGTGTCCTATGATAGTTTCTATTACTTTTTTTTATTTACATTAATAATTTTATTAGTTTCTTTCATAAATTTTTTGAGAAATTGTTCTCTTTACACTTTCCTTTTATTTTGAATCAAATCAACAAAGCAGCTGGGATTATATAATTTAATAATAGATATCTAGTTTAAATTTGGCGCTTAACTACATACATACATTTTTATTGAACCCTTCATCATAAAGAGATCATTACGACATATACAGATTTCGTTTTCTGCTCATACATGAAATATTATTAGATAATTAAAAGGATAAACGTTTTTTAGGGCATTTAACACCGTATACCAATTTATGAAATGCATTTAGTGCTTGTCGTGGTGATTTGTCTTATTTTAATATTTTTAACAAAAAATACGTTATATATAACTATTGATATTCTAAGCATAATTATTTTTTTTATTCTACACATTATCCAATTGGAAAGACTACTAAAATTCAAGAATTTGCGGATAATGAAGTTTCATTTTATACTGACATGTTATTGATTCAGATAGCCAATCTGTGCAGTAAATCTGTAACTTCTTATACCTGGTACTTGGAAGATAGCCAAGAACAGAAGAGGGTGGAGATCCGTAGTTAACAAACTAGGATAGAATTTCATAGCAGATAATAATATGATAATATAATAATATGATTAGTGATTATAATTGGTCTTTCTTCAAATATGTAACTCATAATACAGTTTGCGACTACAACCCAAAAGAGGGCTCCGCTAACTTAACCTTGATATTTCCGTGAAATTTCAAGTAATCAATTATATCATTTGAAAGGTTAAAAAATGGTTATTAAAGGTCAATTGGTTTGAATAATTGGCGAGCGATAGAAAATGTTTTACTAACGGTCAAAAATTTTAGCACATCATCATTAATAAAATAAAAAACTAAAAGCTATGCTTGATAGAAAATCATCTACTGATAATTGGTCAGCATAAACAGTTGATCAAATTACTTTTAAAATTAATTAAGTTATGGTCAACCTATCTTATTTTTTACATTGCTACCTAAACCCTAGGTGTATGTTTCACAAAAAATATTATTTTATTTATTTATTTTTAAATTTAATTGCCTCAAAAGTTATTTGATTTGACTGATGAATTAGCATATTAGGAGCAATCCAATATAGCTTTAATTTTTTTTATTTAGATTGATACACAATCATTTTTCAAAGATCCAAAAAAATTATCATTAATTCTTAATCATTGACTTACCGATGGGAGTTTTATAGCCAATTTCTAATCTCATTGTTAGAATTATTTTTAATTTTTTAAGCAGTTCCTTCAACATAATTTACCTTTTCAAATCTTGGAGTTAAGTTTATTCCCCAAACATCCCGTTATAATACTACTTTTCCACCAAAATGTATCTTCTAAAACTTATTTATTTTAACTTAAATATTAACACATTATTTTCTACCCTAATACTACTCAACGGACCCGGTACATGGGCGTTACCCTCTACGTGTATTAATTTTTATTTAAATAAAAATTAATTAAACTATTATTTGAGCTGACCAATTATCAGCAGATAATTTCCTATCAAAGAATGGCTTTTATTTTTTATTTTATTAATGATGAGGTGCTAACATTTTTGAGCAGCCTTGAAAAAGTTAAACCGATAATAAACATTTTTCTATCGCTGACAGATTATTCAAATCAATTGATCTTTTATGATCAATTTCTGGCCTTCTAAATGACATAATTGGTCGCTTGAAATTTTAGACATGAGGTGCTAAAACAGAGCCACAAAAGAGTGCATGTCGTTCTCATTATCTGCTTAATATTACATATCGTTTGTAAAAAGGCCAAGACACTTGCTCACTTATTTAATTAAATTTGTAAATTATTGATAGCAGTAAGCCTAATAATACAAATTTATAAAAAATATACAACAAAAATATCATACCTGTTTAAATAATTTACAAATTAAAATAAAATCTGTTTTTTGATTCATCTGTAAAATTGATGATTTTTGGATTATGACAATTGGCCATTTCACAGACGATATATTTTGTATGATGATGATTACGAAGCTAGTTTAATAAAAGTAGTTTTGGATTATGGTTTAAAGAAGAAATAAAATTTCTAACTAGTAGTGAAATTAGTTATTTTTTCCTCTTTAATGTTGATATTTTCTTGTTACGACTACCTTATTGTTAATGTTAATTTTGAAACTAGGTGCATATTAGAAAATGGAGTGCCAAACGTAATTAATTCTTAAAAAGCATTTTTCGAAGTTCACCGAAACAAGCAACTAAAGATGGATTTTAATGAAAATCCCTCTGGTTCCGTTGGAACTTAGGAACTTACCTGAATGCTCATACAAAAAGTAAGAAGTTCTTCGTGGCGCTCTCCCTTTTTATATCGCGATTATATTTTGTATTAAAAAACTTATAATTACTTGGTAGAAAACTTCTGCCAATATTGCAAAGTTTTCCACGTTGAGAGTAATCTTATTAATTTATAAAAAGTACTTAATACGTAATTTTTCTAAGATGTAGTATTATGATAATAAGTAAATGTTACACAAACATTCGTAGAACATTTAAATAATATTCATTCTTGACTTTGGTATTAAAAAAAATGTTGTGACGCTCACTCTATGTTAATAGTTTGATCGTTAAAATATTCAATATTTTAACCATAAAGCTTGTCAGGAAATATTTACATTAGTCGTAAAATTAAAGATGGATAGTTTTCGTATAAAAAATGATCTTAATGTTCATTAAATAATTTCTATATCAAAACCCGAAATTTACAAGAAAAATAATTAATTTAATTTTTGGATTTTCGTGCCAATGGGCAGGCTTACCAAAGCCAAAAAATAAATAAATATAACGGCGATTTAAAAACAGAATACAAATATGTCCCTTATTACTAAGATCTGTTAAATTATGTACCCTTATTTTTGAATAAAGTATCAGCTCTTGTAATTACTCTAAATAATTTTGGGCCGGCTTCCTTAAAAACGGCACTGAATATTATGGTATTAAAGGTAATGTGGTGTGAACGGCGAAAAGGGTCTACAAAAAGCTGAATATTTTTGACATTAGTCAAGTCCTAGATTCATTTCAAAGTCCACACCTAATTCGCCGTGGCTGATTTTCCGTCGCCCATTTCTTAATTCCATTATGGTAAATATTAGTTATGAAACATGTCAGAGAATCAAAAATTATATTAAAATTATCGATAGTAAGGTGAGACGTTATATTATCATAATTTTTACATTACAACAAATTTCTTAAACGATATTCTATTGAAAAGGGACCGTACTTGAAGATTATGTGAAGGTTATAACGCTATCTAGTTAAAAAATGTTCCAACTTTGTGAGGAACCTTAAATGGCTGTTATATGTGAGTAATAAGATTTAAATTTATAATAAGATTAATACAACCATTATCTAATGTAAAAAAATGTGGAGTTAGTTTAAATAGGATATAAAAGTTAGAAATTATGTAATTATTGCACGTTATAACATCTATATTTTGTAATTGCTAAAATCCTAAAGATTGTTGACCAATAAAAAATACTCGGATGTATAGTGTTTCCTTGGATTTATAGTGTTCTCTTTATCGGTAATAAAAATGGAAAAATCCTTCTCGTCCATGGTTAGAATTTTTTCTGATTAGAAAAATTAAAAACAAATAAACATATAAATCATTGCCACTACGTCGAGAAAGGACAACTGCAAGCAACGGGGATTTAATAACAAATAATTATTATATTAAAATTATTGGCTTGTTCATGATACTGTACCTCAACGGCAATCGAATATTCATTCTTGATCTCCCGTATTATATTATATATATCCAGTTTCAAAAAGTACCTCACTTGCGAATTTTTAAGCAGCGGGAAGCGATGCGTTTCCTGTCAACCGAAATAGATGTACAGCCAGGACTGCCGGTACGTTACTATCGAATTGACTGGAACGATGTTGCCACATCGATGTATCCCTACTTCAAGGTATTAGTAATACGTTCTCTCTGTTTCATAACGGCGTTCTTTATCACTCGCATGGATTCGTGTATGTCTACAAATATTCCTGCAGAATCTGTGTATTAATATTGCCTGCCAAAACATATCTTGGAACATATCTTGTCAAATTGAACTGTGAGTATTGCTGAAGTACAAGTAAATTATCAATGAAAAAATGCACAAAGTATGTGAAGTGAACTTCCCATCTGCGAGGAACAGTATTAAATATTTAGATTGTGATCCAATTAATCACGATTCTTCAAATTTAAAATATCAAGGTTGTTATGGAATGTCTTTAATTACAACTGATAATTTTTTAAATAGTTTGATTGGTATTTCATTCACGATTTTTAATTTTCTTTTAAATATACTTTCTATCAAATAATTTTTGGCGTTTTTTTTTTTCATTTTGACTCCCAATTAAATCATCCACAATGGGTATAAGTCCAAATTGAATTATATTTTTCATTTTTCACTACTGTTTCATTTATGTATTGCACTACGTATACTACAATAGTTAGTCAACTTGATAACAGAGAGGTTCAGAATCGGCAGTACTACTGCCTCTACTGTTGACGCACAGTCCCTATCGAATTATCTGCTTGAAATGAATAAACATGGATATGTGTGGTTTTAGTTATTTTTATCATTTTTATTATAAATTATGTTTATTTATTACAAAAAATATTACAGACCCAAAATTAGAAATACAACCCAAGTATAAAGTGTTTTGTTTCTTACATTATTGATAGGTAATAAAAATAAAATGTATTCATATATACACAAACATAAATCATAATAATTTTCTAACCATTAAAATAAAAAAAATAAAATAAATTCGTTCACTCTGCTTTATTGTATACGTAATTATATATGGTTTTGTAGCTTCTCTTGACTCCTGGTCTATGGAATCATCGTAATGCTGTGAAGATATAACACAAACATTTCGGTTCTTTTTAGGTATGTAGGAAATAATACTTAAGAATGTTCTCCAAAGCCAAACATACTAGATTATAGGATTCGCGTTTCTTTATGTTCAGGAAATCTGCAAGCAAATTCTTTTTATTCTTTTTCATCATACCTAACTATGACATACTATTACATCGTATTTCAGTAGCCAGTTTGACATATGTGAATCATTTGTCTGCCGTTATATTTTGCCCTGTTCTATAAATAGGTTTTGCCAATTCTCTAACGACATCTGTTGGTTTATGACTTAGTGTCCTTAGGAGCCTTGGGGTTGCCAGCCAGAATATATTTCCAAATTATACGTGTAGAAGGTAGCTGAACGTTACAAAAAGTGAAACAATAGGTTAACATTAATCATAGAAATTATAAAACTTACCTAATAATAGGAAACAAGAACAATAACAAAGTTATAACAAAATTTTTCTTAAATAAATTAACAATGTAGTTTGAGTGGTAAAAAATTAAACAAATTATGTAGTATTAAAAAATTAAATTAAAATTGTACTAAATAGTGAACTTAAGAATATTTAAGAAAACCAAATATAATTTGTAAGCCATGTGTGATTAAATTGACTATGAAAAGGTTAAAAAAAGGAAATGGTCAAAAATGTCCCCTCGCCTAACCCCCAATACTAAAGGAAGAGGCAAAATAAGGTCGACTAACCGACCTTTTAAGTACAAACAGGTACAAGGACCCGATAACAAAAGAAATGAAAGAAATACCAAAATGGGGAAAGGAACATTGTTTCGGCAACTATTATTAATAATGGCTAAAGCACTCCTAACAGGAGTGGAAAAGGAAAGGAAAAAGTCACTCACCACGTGGGAACAAGGGTGGGGGTTCTAACAAAGGCCAAAAATAGAAACTCACAAACAGTGGAAAGGGCCGAAAAAACTTTTCGATTGACATCAAACGGATCTAAATAAGGGATGGTGAATTAGCAAATCTCGATTCGGAGATAAAAACGTTGAGTTAACTACACACGTTGAACCAAAAAACATCAGCGAAAAAACAAAGTTTTGAAAGCAACATCTATCAAAAAACAGTAAAAGAATGTGTGAAAGAAGATTTGCTAACCAACTGGGGGGTTATTAAGCAAAACTGTAAAAGGCCACCAAAAGTGAATGAAGCGGAAGAAGACGTAATCAAAGATCATAAGGTAAACAAAAGAAATTGAAAATATAACCCAAATATAAACTTGAACTTGAAACTAAAACAAGCTAACAATGAAAATAATTCAAATTCAGAAAAATATAAGGTTCATGTGTTAATAATTGTTCATTGAGACAATAATTACTGTTAGTGACACTAGCTAAGTGAATTTCGAGAGATTCTAATAGGTTAAGACGGACTTTTACTTTTTAAAAATTGGAATTTAATAAATAACTTTTGTTGTGGTACGATTTCGAGTTTCATTTGATTATTAAAACCAAAATATTTCGGTTAAAATTGTAAAGGGTGAAAAATAGACAAAAAAGTTAGAAATAAATAGCAAATTTTGAAAGGTCGAAGAACTGAACTATTGACTTATCTAAAATAAGACGAGATAGAAAATAATAAATGTTTCAATGTTTATACATAAGCTGATTAATGTATTAAGTACATTAATTTAATACTTTAAATACCATTGAAGAGCATATGATTCTGTAATTCGTAAAAGTTTTACTAAATTTCATAGCTGTGGATTTTAAATTTTGTTACATGTTTTCCAAGTTGTGGAAGCCTCATCTAATTTTTAAATAAAAAAGATTAGACTTCCAGACAAATGGTATATTAATTGGGATGCCCTATGAGTAATTCGACGGATGCGTAATTCAACTCATATTTAACTTAATTTGGTCTCTTCTTTTTGCTATGATGTTCAAGACATGCTACATTCGTAATTTGACTATAGGGATAAAGTCTATTAATATGGTAAAAAGGTTATTATAGTTACGTAATATCTCAAAATAACAAATAAACGATCTAATTGTTTACAATTTATATCAAATAAAAATCATAAACCACTAAAGTTATAAAGTTATATCTTTTAGATAATCAGGAATTTTCTCAATTTCCTAAATCCCAAGTACGATCTAACAATCTGACAAAACAAAAGCAAAAGCAGAAAGTCTTCTTAAACAACTCGATGCTACACACAAGTTCTCACTCTACTCACTCTGAGAAGTTTCCTTAATTATGAACTTTCCTTAAAAGAGCATATGGCTTTCAAAATTTCATTTCAAGTCTCGGAAAATAGTTTGTCTTTAAGTGAAAGAACCAACTAATGAGATCTTTAAAAGCAAAGCATTTTAGTGTTGATATTTTCGTTGTGGATTCAAGAAATTTTTTCAGCTTTAGTAGTTAGATATTAAAAATTTGTTTGATAAAAATTGATTAATTTACCTCAGTTTTATTGATTATACTAAAACATTACAATATATAAGTAGTTCTAGTTTATGAATTTTAAAATCTTTGATCTGCTTTGAAAAATGCTCACTGACCGACTTGTATTTGATTATTCTGTAGAATATTAAATTTGTCACTATAACAGATGTAGAAGTTACAGACTTTTAAAATTAAGAAGCTTTTATTCTACGGATTACTTACTAAGTACGCACTTATCTGTCAATCTAACAATTAAATAGTATAGTAACATGCCTCAGCTAATCTCAGAAATCTAGCTTATCAGCCTAGTTAACATGCTTACCAATTAAGTATATCTGTGTAAGTCTGATTAATGTAATCTCAAACTATTCTAGGTGCAATATTATTATGCTGAAAAGTGCATCTATATCAAAGTTCCTGATCTGTATTATTTGGTCAATATCGCCTGTTAAAAAACGGATCAACTATTTGAATGTGGTAGTACTCCTAAAACTAGTAAAAAAAGTAAGTATGGGTCGTTAAATGCATATTAAGGTAGTTAGGGAGGTTAAAAGAGTAAATTAAAAAAAAAAATTTGTAGTTGTAAGCCTAAAAAATCTAGGCTGGCACAAATCCTAAATCAAATGGTGATATCAAACAATTATTTGTTCATTTATTCAATGAATACTTATTGGTAACTGGTTTATTTCATTTTTGGGAGCAATAAAATCTATTTAATAATTTAATCAAATTTTGATTCTTTAATTAATTAATTAAATATCTACTTGATTAACTTAACACGGCACAATTTTCATGTTGATTAACCTATGAGCAATCCATCTAAAAATAAATAATTTAACTTTTTCAAATATGAGTTCAGTAAACTGTTAGCCTTCAATTTTCTCGAAAACTGCTGCTCTAAGCGAATTGCAACAAGAGAGGCCTATTCTTAAATTAAAACGGCTTTATTTTAATTTCACAAATTTTTATAACCACTCAATACATATATACATAGATTAGATTAGATTAGATTAGATTAGATTAGATTATGTACTGGGATCTTGGGTTATGTTGCCTCTTCCACGTCGACCTAGGTAGATCTATTGTGGCTATCCTCTTAAGTCTAAGAGTATCTTATCCAGGTGGGTCTTTTTGAATAGACTCCACAATCTATACAGAGATTCCTCTGTGTAGCCATGGGCTTTTCTTCGCCTAATGTCAGAAACCTTAGCCTTGCAAGGCCTTCGCAGTAACACAGTATGTGTACTGCCGTTTCTTCTTCCTCCTGACAGAACCTGCATATAACTTCTTCTGCCAGCCCTATTGTGTGCATGTGTTTATTTAGTCTGCAGTGCCCCGTCAGGAGACCGGTCATTATTCTAACCGTCCTCCTGTTGCGCACTAGCAGATTTCTGTTTCAATTAGCACTGGGGGTTTCATTCCTGTTAGTGCTCTTATCCGCATGAAGTTGATGATTTTAGGTTTTTGAAAGTTTAACAGTTAACAATTTTGAGCGTTCTCTGAGTTCGCTCCAGGTTTATGTTAGCATATTTGCCTCTAACGACAATTGCTAGATCATCAGCGTACCCTAGACAATGAAAGTCTTCGATTTCTAGCTTATTTAGCAGGTTGTCTACTAGAACTGCCCATAGAAGTCGTGATATCACTCCTCCCTGGGGACAGCCTCGTCCTGCTAATGCTGTGAGTGTGGTTTCGCCTAGGGAGGATGTTATGACCCTTTTTTCCAGGCTTGCTTTTACCCACTGACAAATGGTACTTGGTATTCCCTTTTTGGTTAGTGATTGTACCATAGATTTTGTGGAGGCATAGTTGAATGCCCCCTCGATATCTATTAATGTTACTGTGGCTATTTCCTTGTCCTCTAATGACTTCGATATTAGCCCATATATACATAAATTATTCCTTGTGACTGACCAAAAATCAACAATAAATCTAAATTCGTGGCTTGTGCTGGAAGAATGTATATTTTATAAAATCGCGTCCGGGCCGTAACCAATTTTAATCCAACAATTTTTGTCAGCTCCGGTTTTATTCAAATTTTAAAATAGCCAAATGGCTCCCTCAGAAAATGAAAATTGCAGTGAACCAAACGGCCTAGAAAGTGACGTGATAGTCTTAACAGCGTCCGTCGTTAACAGCTTTTAAAAAACACGTTCCTTAAAGTAAAGTACAGTAAAAGAAACCTCTGGTGGGCAGTATATCTTGAATATTAAAAAAAATCTATCAAGCAGTTATTCAGCTAAGGGAAAAGAGGCAAACCAATTGAAATGTGAACAAAAGAAAATTGAGGAATTTCAGCGCACCTTATTCATGAAAATAAGACTACCGCCACATTTTCCTAGCTAACTTGAACAGGGTGATTCATTAAGGATGCCAAGCGGTCGTATCTTGGGAGCCGTATGTTCTACAACTTGAGGAAAAATATAATTTCATTTTTTACAAAATATTCTCTAATTAAGGTGGGTAAAAAATATAGTTATAAACTACTGTCCTTATTCTACAACTTTTGTTTTCATTTTTCTCTGTCACCTATTCTTAAGTGGAGGGAAAAGTGTACTTTCGTTGTCAGAAAAAACTTGCATGTACGTAAACCGATTTTCACAAGCATAGGCTCAATATCAAGAACATTAAAGGTAGATTTCAGAAACAAATAACACCAACATATTTGGTCGTTCAATCGGCAACTAGAAAGCGTTAGGTAACACCCAGCTCTATTTATGATTTTTTCTGGAAAATTTCAAATGTAATGTCATAACTCTAACCAGCTTACAAAATGGCCATTAATATGACTTATTGACCAATTAAAGCCGTAAGTTGATATCTCCAATTCCAAAGATATTGGCATTTATTTCAATTTTAATGAGTGTTGGCTCACTGTAAGTTGTAAGAAAAAAGATGTTGCTAAAATTGTTGTAAAAACGAAATAAGAAGCAAAAGTGCATCATAAAAATATGTATAAATATAAACAAAGGAACATAATAAAATTAGGGTTATTCATAACAGAATGTTACAAAACCAACAAAAATTAAATCACATGCTAGCTAATTATTTTGAAGTATCTTTAGATGTATTTTTTGGTAAAGGGTTTGTCGATTTCATGTTGCGTAGGAGGTTATTGTTAATTATTTGCTGTGCACAAATACAGTCTTTAGTTTTTAAAACATATCCAAATAGACCTGAGGATATGAAAGATCGGATTCGGGAAGCAATTTGAAGTATTTCTTTTGCTGAAATTGAAACGAGTGTTAATTCCAGTATTGAAATATTTAACTCCTGCGACTAAGTTTAATGTTTACAGTGAGAAACATCGGAAATGCCTATTTTTTGTTAACATATGAGCCTGGTTAATTCTAGTCAAAAATACACGAATATTTTAATTAGCCGACCGTGCATTATATTAGTAATTTTTTGATACGTTCATTATGTTTAATTATGAATTTTTCTATCGTTAAACAGTAAGTATTGTTTTTTTTAAAGATCTGTCAAGCTTCTTTCTGTCTTGGAAAATTGTATTGTCAAATACCGAAACCTACATATTAAAACGCTTTGGAAAACTGTGGAAATTCAAGATAAGTATTATTTATCTTTCCATATTAATTTTTTTAATATAAACAATCTACAAGGTCTTCACAAAGTCACTTTAGATAAAAATGCTGCAAAATGTAGTGCTCATTTTATGTGGATTAAAAAATCGTATTCAGAAAATTTGATTGGGAAAATTTCAAGAAATAAATGTACAAAATAATATAATTTAACAGAAAAGCTTTTCAAACTTATTTGAAATAAACCGATGGTTAGAGTGCCATATTTAGATCCCTTTGGAAACATTTTTGGAAAAAGTCGTTTCCGTCAAATCGACATAAAATGACCTCTAGATTATAAAATGTTTTTTCTGTTTTCACAAAATCGGTATTATCTTACTATAGGCGAAAAATTAATATATTGTCCTAAATTACTCAATACTGTAAGATATATAACAACTTCCTTATTATCTAGAAATGTTTTTCTACCCCAATAAATCTTATGAAGCATCATTAGAGTAAAATTCAATGAACCCAATGGATTTCCGAGTTTAGTAATAGCCTAATTCCGGTTCGTTATTTATTTCAACACCATCCAAAACTGAAACAGGTCTTTCACTCTTTTTATCCAGAAACGGACTAGGTCATAACTAAATGGGGGTGGCTTTATGGTAATTAATTATAAATCATTTTAACTCTTCTTTATTTTGTACAAGGAAAGATTAATTGACCAATTCGTTATATCGTGTTTTAGAAATTGTGTTACCCATTAATAATTTCTTAATAAATATTTTTTTGTAGTAACCTATTACGTTCTAGATCCATTCTAAACAGAGATAGAGATTTATTTAAAATTATTTCCATAAGCTTTAAGTCAATAGGGTTTACTAAATCAAATAAATTAATAAACAACTTCTTGTATTGCTTCCCAAACCGATATTTTCCGGGTTAAGGCCCCTAGACTCTTCCCTATTTCTCAATTATTTTATAAAAGTACGTAGGCGAAGGTTCTTGAGATTTAATAATACCAACCCATTCTATCCTAATACAACTAAATATATATTTATTATTGTTTTTCTTCTCTTACATTCTTCCCTCTAATTAGTTTAACACGTTAACAATCGCATGCTGTTTTTTCCTCTTACTTATTGGTATTGTTTTCCTAATACACGCAGAGGTTTTGACATAAAACATTGTTTGCATATTTCTAATTTTTTAAATAATTAAAAACTATAGAAAAAATCTTCTTAGACATTCATGACAAAAATCTGTATTCAGATTATTGGAATTTCATTGGATTGAGCTTCTAATCTTTATTATTCTGCTTTTATATTTATGTGGCATCCCACATAGATAAATATTTTGTGCTCAATCAGTACGTGTTCGCCTATGTTAGATGCTTCTTCTTATTTTTATTTTGTGTAATCAGTTTATCTAGAAGCAAAAATCCTTGGAATTTTATTATTGAAATCTTATTTTGCGTTATTTCTTTATAGAGAATGGGTGCATTTACTACCACAGCTCCCATAATAAACTAGTTTTAGATAGCACTTCCTATCTCATTTCAAATATAATGAGCATTCAACTTCAAGCCAGATAAGTCTCTATTATCTTTAGAATAGTGGTACAAAACTTTTATAAATAATTATATCGAAGTTCTTCGCTCTATCATTAACGTCACCTATTATGTATCTTACGAAATTATCAGATGAGATATTCAAATGGAGGCGGTTAAAAAAGAAATTATTTATCTATTATGTTTTTTGCGGAATGTAAATAAGGTTAGATATTAATAAAAATAAACTACAAAACTAAATTAGCCCGTCAATAGCAATGTTGTATAAAAAAAATGTAAATATTGAAATACATATATTTGCCATAGACAAAAGATTTCAACACATAGGTCGTTTACGTGTTAATAATAATGTTTTATATCTGTACCTTAGGGGTAAAGTATGGCAAGTCCATTCTTTTATAAAATGTGTTTTTTTGCATACACTAGTTAATGATGAAGATTAGAATTAGTGGTAAAGTATTGTAAGTCCATCAGTAAAAGAGCTGGAGATGTAGGGTATGTAAAACTATTGTATGTCCAATAGTTCTGCCGGGGTAAAATAACTCAAGCCTATATATGTATATATATATATATATATGTATTATTTTGTTGAATTTACAAAAATGTACAGTGACCGCAGCTAAATTTGTCTGAAGTAGGAATATACATTATATTCGATTTACATGCTATACCGTAAATATAGATCGCTTGAGAGTCTGTGAAATATGCATATATTATCCCAATACAGACAAACTAAGTTTGCTTATAGTCTATAGAGGTTATAGACAAGTTATAGACAAAAACTATATAACACAGGTTACGAATTTAAAACGCATCTTGAGGGGAGGCTTATCACAGTCCATCCTCGATTATCGTGCTATAGACGCTTGAATAAATTAGACAAATTAGAGTCCTACAAGTAGTAAGTCAACAATTTTTGTAGTTTTGTGCTGTAGTCAGTAACTAGTCCTGTACTGGTTCCTTTATTTTCCTTCACGACATTCATTTTGAAGTGGCAAATTAATTTCCAGCCATTTGTTAAGCACTTTATTATCTGGGGCAAATAACGCTTTTAGGCGTATCTTCTTTATTTTTCCTACTAATAAACGCACTGCTGTCACAAGTATTTGAGAGGTTTTCCCAGTTAAAACTTTCCAAGTTGAAAAATTGGCGGAAGGCAAGATGGAAGTTTGTTTTTAAGAACCCCGCTTGGTCGAAAACATATAATATATATTTTTAGTAAGATGGGTGCCTGACATCTCAAGAAGAAACTACTTGCTCGCAGCTATCCTTAAAAAATAAACTGGACATATATTTTACAACATTATATTCAAAGTGGTCCAGGAAAATAAAAAAAAAACCCTGGAAACAGTGTATAAATTTTTGAGACTCGCGAAGTAATAATCGACAAAAAAGAGAAATAATTTATATGGTTATTTAAAATATTATCTCAAAATTTTATGACAGAGTATATCCTGTGAGAAGGTCATGATTGAACTTTAAATCTATTGAAAAGGATATAAATGTGCAGTACATTGTTATATGGATACTCTTGATAAACACTAACACCGTTGCTAATTTTTAAGGTTAGTAACATATATAACTATTATACCCTGGGCACAAAACTTCTGCAATGATATCATTTATATACTAAACAAACGAAAGTTTGCTATCAAGAAAATATTCTAGTATCAAGATTAAAAAAAAAATTACAACAGTTCAATAAACGTATAAACAATACAAAATTCTATTTGCTAATATTAAGGGGTAGAAGATCTACCTGCGATAAACATTTGCTATTAACTAATTTATGTATGGATATGACTAAAAATAATTTCACCTCAAATAATTTGTTCAAATTGAATGGAATACATTCACCGCCTTTTTTAAATTCGATTGTAATTTTGACGTTTTTGCAAACCTATGGAAAAGTAGAATTATGACGAAATACATATGTTAAAAATGTCATTAGTCCTTAATTCATCTGACTCAATGTTTTGTAGGATTTTTAAGTAAATTTTTGTTAGGACTTTTAACAAAATTAATATTGACGTTAAATTTGTACAAATAAATTTCAATTGGTCTAGTAAAACTACATTAAAAGTAGACTAATATTTTTAACGACAAGATATTTCCAGTAAACCATGCGTGATTGTTGGAATTCTTGTCCATTTTTCCAGATGTAGATATAATTGTTTACAAGCAAAATTAATACATAACTAGTTCAATACTTAGCGAATCCATTTATAATCAATCTGAATATAATTGAGAGAACTCAAATTAACAAAGGTTTGTTCTACCTAAATTTATATGTAGAGAAGATATTACATTTTAAAATCAATTTTAATAGTAAAGGTTGATTGTCTGGTCTTAGTAGTGGGTTACGGGAATCAGTTACTTTTACTTCGTTACGAAGTCTAATAAACGATTGTTGCTACTTATTATAGTATTATACAGTGCGATTGTAAAGTGTTACCCCTCTCACCAGCTCCTGTATAACAAAACATTTGATGAAATTCTTGGACAGGTCGATTTTTATTTGTAACTACGATTATAAATAAAAATTTAAAACTGTAGTAGGGATCGAGTGAGAGCTCATTTAAAAATATTTTTAATTTCTTTTTTATCCCTTTCAAATGGTCTATTACTCCGATCGCCGATTAAAATTTTGAAAGGAAAAATATTTTTTCATAGAGGAGTTGGTTTGAGGATAACAATTTCTGTTTAGTCTCTATAATATTCTAAATACTTTCTGTAAACTAGATGACAACTAAACTGTTAAATAGAGAATTAAAAACCCAAATGACCTAACACTCGACCCCTATTATAAAATTTTTAAGGGTACAGCTAGCATTCGATTAACGTTCTCAAAAGTTACAAATCATATCAAAAACTCACATTGTATACGAATTTCTTAAAAGACAATAAATGGTTTTCAAAGTACATAAATACACAATGTAAACTATGTGCATAACATTTTTAGTGAATTTGTAATAAATGAACAATTTTAGCTAAAACTAAAAATCGACCAACACATATGAAACAATAGTGTGTTATTTTAAAAGATAAGTGTTCATTTTTATAAATACATCATTACTATCTGATACCCAAGACCGTATTAGATATTTTTTCAATTTTTAATTTTTCAATAGAGATTGCTCTGTATATTATCCTAAACAGGGGAATAATCAAACTACTTTAGTCAATCAATGATAAATCCATGTGTCTTAGAGATATATTTATTTCATTTAAATTTTGTGTCAATAAACAATTATTTGTATCGAATAAAAAGGAATAACAACAATTTTAAAATTAAAAAATACAACAACAAAGAACAAGAATATACAAAATTCGAACAAATACGTTTTTTTATTTTATTAATTAATCATCTCTAAGAAAAGCTCATTTTTATCTGCATTTAACATTTTTTGGCTTTAATTTTATAGGCAGGCGGTGAATAGTTTGACATTTATTTTTACTTGTCATATTCTTCTTAAGGGATTCTATATATCATCGAAGTATTATATATTATTGCTCATCCTGTATGAGAAAAAAAAATCAGTGGACCAAATCCAGAGTTTAATGACTGTACAGCTAATATAATAATAATGGTTTATGATTATTATTATAATAAAAAAATAGATCTAAAATTTATGACTTAAAGAAAACCTTATATTCTAAAAAAATTGAAAGGGAATTAAAAAGAGGAAGCAAAATTATGAAAGATACATAAGAAATTTGTGAAATATTTAACAAATTTTTAATAATTATTGAAAATAAATAAAAACATGAAAATTACTGTTCATTTGGGTTTGTTAGTCTTCGCTTATATAATGATAAAGGAGTAAATAAGATAATTTCATAATTAAAGATTAGGAAAATCTTAGACTTTGATGGAATGAATAACAGTAAAACTTTTAAAAACATTAAGGGCAAAATTAATTAACTTTTTTTATTGTCGCATGTTTCTAAATTCACATAAAATACTAAATGTTAAAACTGTTTTTAAATCATGCAAATCAAATGAACTGACTAATAAAATTAATAATAATTTTGTAGGCTATTTATACGGTATGGTTATCGTGAATATATTGATATAGAACCTGGTGTAATTAATATTACAAAATGCATCTTAATAAAAAAGATAAATCTGGAGGTCTAACAACTGAGCTAGAAAAACCTTAAGAACACACTGTATTTATAATCTTTAAGTATTTCAAATTTTGTGCTCTAGATTATCTTATACATTTCCTTATTATTACTTTTATTTTACAATTTGTATGTAGGGGCCCCCAGGGGTAGTTGGGCAGGAGCCGGGGTTGGAAATTTATTTACCATCAGCAGTTCAAAAAAAAAACATTTTGAAGGAGCCGTACTCAAAAGATTTTCTTAGATTTTTTAAAATTATTTTTGAGAAAATTCTATTTTTCAACCACCAAGGATTCTTAGATTTTTTTAAATTATTTTTGAATTGAAAATTCTATTTTTCAATATTGAAATAAAAATTATTTGAAAATTCTATTTTTCAATATTGAAACCTGACTTTCGGAAACGAAACTAAATTAAACACCAAGGATTCTCAGATTTTTTTAAATTATTTTTGAATTGAAAATTCTATTTTTCAATATTGAAATAAAAATTATTTGAAAATTCTATTTTTCAATATTGAAACCTGACTTTCGGAAACGAAACTAAATTAAACACCAAGGATTCTCAGATTTTTTTAAATTATTTTTGAATTGAAAATTCTATTTTTCAATATTGAAATAAAAATTATTTGAAAATTCTATTTTTCAATATTGAAACTTTAAAATTATTTTTGAGAAAATTCTATTTTTCAATATTGAAATAAAATCAAAGAACCGCTTATGAGTTTCGAATACTTTTAAAATTATAAATTCTATTTTTCAATATTTAAACTTCGCAAACGAAACTAAATTAAATTTCTTGGATTTTTTTAAAATTATTTTTGAGAAAATTCTATTTTTCAATATTGAAACCACTACTGACTTCCGGAAACGAAACTAAATTAAACACCAAGAAATTTTTTTTTTTTTAATATTTATTAACTAATATATAAATATAAATTTAAAAATCTCTTATACCTTATTTCTAACTATATACTTCTAAAATATAAACCCCTCAACACTATCACCTAGTAATTTATACTCTTGAACCGCACTATTTTTTTTAATTTTAGATGTCGACAGTCTTTTATTTAGTTCACACAACTCCACCTTGATTCGCTCTATTTCGGAATTAACCTTTTTAATATCATCGCCGGAAGAGTTGATAACTTTATCTAACTCTTCTAACCTTCTAGCATGTTTTTCAAACAGGTTCAATCCTTTGATTATTTTTTTTCTAATTACGACCCTAGACTCCTCATTATCATCATCCTTTACCTTCCGTTTCTTTGTGGAGGGATTAATAGTGGTTGCTGTGGTATTGACGATGGGGGTGATAGTGACGGTGTTGATGACGTTGGTGTTATCGGAGGCAGTACCAGCGGAGGCGATACCAGCGGAGGCGATACCAGCGGAGGCGGTACCAGCGGTGGTTGTAGCGCTCATAATTTGGACTAACTGAAAAATAAAAAAACGGTAAGAATAACAAAACATAACTTCAGTTTACAAAAATATTCAAAGTTAAATATTCTTATAGTACAATAATTAAAAAAAATCGTTATATTTAAATTTGATTACTTATACTAATAAAAATAATATAAAACACTTACGTTAGGCGTCAGGAACTCATTTAAATCTAACTCATCTTGATTAAATACAGGAGGAGAAGATATCTTCTTTGTTTTTTTTTTTTTCGTTTTTTGCTTCAATTCCGATGCAGGCTGCACCACAACATCGGAGTGTACAATTACTTTATTAGCGGAGGACATTGTTTAAGACTAATTGATTTATTTTTTAAACTTGATATTTATAAGATAAGAAATTCGAAAAGAAAATTTGATAATTTTATCAAGATCAAGGAATATTTTTAAAATAGCAAAGTGGCGGAAGCTACAATCTACTTGATATCAAAAAATATTTTTACAAAATTATTTTTAATTAGCAAAAAGTGATATGTGTAGATAACTACAATGAACTGTTTGAAGTGTACTCGGACCATTAATTAATATTATCGTAAAAATTATTTATAACTATCCATCATCATCATTCAAAACTATAACAATAGAACATAAGAAATTTTCAACACTTTTTACTATAGATGGGATTAATATCTATCGACGGATTTGAGTACGTGCTATACCCACTGACTTCTGAAGAGGAGTCGGCCCCCGAAGCTCCTCCTGAGGGCAAATGGGTATTTGTAGGAGATAGATGGGTGTCGTACGAGAACTATGAGGACAACGATCATTACTGGTGATATTTATGTATGTTCTTTTAAATTCGTAATTGTTCATAAATATATATATATATATATATATATATATATTTACATGAAAATATTTTTGTTATAGGTCATCAGTAATTTTAATAAATTATTTTTTAAATTATTGAGTTTTATTTTTAATTTGAAACAATAAGAAAATAAATATTTTTTTATTAGACGGCTTTAAAAAACATTTTTATATTTTATGTATTTTAACAAACATTCTTACATTCTTCTTTCTCATCATCTAAGGCTTAATATAAAACATGTGATAAACATTTCTTAATTCTTGACATCTAGCTGCGCATTGTTTAAAAGTCTAATAAAAGTATGTAAACATATCTTCTTTTCTAAATATAAAGATATTATTTAATAAATATGTGAGATGATCTATTTTAATATTTAAAAATAAATCATTTTATACACTCATTTTTTATTTTTATCTATAAAAACCCTCAACAAGTGTTATTATTTAGTATTGAAATGTCTTCAGAAGAGTTAAATCAAAAACTTGAGGAGTTCGGAAAAAATGTTGGAGATTTAAAGAACAAAATATTGCGATTTGAAGAAAAATTGAAAACATTTAAGGTTTTTGATAAACTACAAATATTAAAGAAAACTGTGCGTTTCATTAAACCAACAAGTGTAACTCAAATTAAAAATTACAATGAGATTGATAGCAGTAAAGATACTTGTATTCTACGGAATAGTATATTTGAATATTCTCAAATACGTGATTAGTTTCCGTCTTCATCATCAAAATTCAACATGTATTGCATATGGAACCTCTGATGTACATAACAACATAAAAATTGGTGAAGCGAATGTGAATTTAACTACCACTATCAGAAGAGATGATGCTGAGGAACAATTACTAACTAACGAAATTAACAAGACATTTGCTGTATCATGTTTATCATTATCTGCCATGTGTATTCTATTGTTAAAAATTTTATATAAATGTATACAAAGAAAATTTAAATCTTCATGTATGATTGTAATAAATGAATAAAAATATACTGGATGTTTCAATAAAACTCTATATATCGATAAAATTTATTTTAGAAAATTGTTTTACATTTTTTTTTAGTTAGGTATTATAATATTACTCAACCAGTAAGATAGCTTATCGACGTTCCTTTTAGTACACATAACTTTCTTGTTGTTTATGTGATTAAGACAGTCCACTATGGAGGGTTGAAACTTGCCTGAACTGTAGGTAGATCCATCATACTTTGTAATATCCCGTATATCAGGGAAAATATCTAGTTCTGTACATTTCTGTCTCAGAAAATTTGCTTTTTGTTCACCTCTTACGTAAATGATATTAGGTTATAGAACAGATATTTTTCTAATATAACATTTACTTCAGAATAGTCAATGTAGCCGGAGTAATAACTTATTCCGTGATGAAATCTCTCCAAATAACTAATGGACTTTCGATCTTTAGCATTCAGATGAACGTTGGATGGAGGTTTGAATAGAAAGTTATTTTGTTATTTTCCAATCTGAATGGTAACTTCTTTTGGATAGAATTCTCCGGCAATATTGAAAGCTTGTATATCAACTAATGCAATTTTCATTGTTGATGTTGTTGTCACTGAGACTAGTAGAAGTTAAACTGATATTTGTAGATTATGTTTCTAAATATATGTTTTTATGATTCTAGTATGTGTAATAGACTATTAAACAGTCACGATTGATAATACAGTAAGTTCTTGTAATCAAATTAAATTTTTTACAATTTCACTTAGCGCATAATATTCCATTAAACAATCATGAATGATTATACAGTAAGCTCTTGTATCTTTGGGAAAGCCCTCGGCAGCTTCAATATCAAGTTTTACGTCAACAGTAGAGGACTTCATGGATTCCTCCTGCTTACAGCAATCGATTATAAATAGTGCATGCGATTTAAAGTCTTCATATTTCAAAAGCGGATGCTTCTCTGAATTTCCAGAATAACTAGAATAAAATGTTGCGTAGTCATTGTAAGTTGTTACATAATCGTTTTTCTTAAAGTCAAGTTGCATTCGTTCGTTAGGCCAATATTCTCCGTTTAGAGATAGTCTTATGCTGGATAATTTAACGTTATCGAATTCAGTTGGATCGGCCTTTAGGTTGTTACGGTTATTGGTCTGGAAGCATACAATAACGTAACGAGGCCGTTCTAGTGAAGCACTGGTTTTAACAGCCCAAATTTCTCTTCTAGATCCGCTAGTAATTGCAGGCATCTCATGAAGTTCCCATTTTCTAAATGGTATAAATATTGGTATATCACTTTTAATTTGTTCCATAAGCTTGATTTTGATATCATCACTGGGATAGATGTGGGTGACTATAAGTTCCATGCTATCAATTTCAATTGTTGCCGTAGTATTACTATTGGCATTTTCCGTTATAATTAGACAATCATTATCGTTTCGAGCACGAGTTAATCTTATTGTTTGACGACCGCACGTAATCATTTGATAATCGTTGAATACATTAAATATATGTTTCAATGGTATCAATAAACTAAACGATTTTGTGGTAGCATCAAAGTATGGCTTATTAGGATAGTTCCATCCTGCGATATTCATGAAACTTGAATCCTCCATACGATAGTTGGTTAATGCTCGAATCGAACTAACAATCCCGGGATCTCGAACTGCTTCGATCTCTCTCGCACTTTCAATGTATGAACATGAATCGAACAGAAAAGCTCCATAGTTATTGGTTAAAGTTACATTTCCAGCACCGGTAACTTCAATCTTTCCTTTTACATGTATCAGACTTTCGCACATCAAGAAGAATGAGTCCACTTGATTGATACTAAATTCAACAACATCGCTAGGGTTAAATGATTTAATGTAAGGTGTGTACGTACGACGTTCTACTTTTCTTGTAGGCTCATCAAGCGATGGTTTGCGATAAACTCTGTATATATCAGGGATATTTACATTTGCGAAAGCTCGCTGATAAGAACGTTTAGAAGTCATGCTGGCCGAATGTCTAGTTAAACAATGATGAAACTGAGAAAGGTTGTATCCTTTTAATATGCTTTAAGGTATATCCAAGAGATTGTAGAAACAATTGATTTTCTTTGGTAAGTTGTTGTTGTTTCTGTTTCGGTAGAGAATATTGTCTATGATTCAAACATAAACCCATTATCGTTCCTGAAGTTCCAACTGTAAAATGCTTTCCTCACCCCGGAAATTTACAGGTCTATTATTTTGATCGAGTGCCAATATTGTAATGTTAACGATTTCGTTTGTTGTACTAACAGGTAAGTATGTTGGATTGTTCGGACGTTCAATTATACTAAATCCAGGATCTGATGTGATTGGAAACACGTATACCGTATGGGTACGTCTATCGCGATAGAAGGCCCCCTCAGTAACGTTTGAGTCAAAATGTATGTTGGCCACCTTTATAATGTTTACAGGCAAATCTGAAGAGTGTACAATACCGGGTTGTAACACTTTCTCGGAAAATCCTAATACTTTACCGAGACTATCATCCGGTTTGAATGATATACCATGTAATTTACTAAATATTTCACATTGAAGCGTATTATTATTGGGTTTTAGAGAAAATTGAGTATCATCAATACCGTACAATTGTACTAGTGACTTCTGCAAACACGATTTAATATCGGTAATTTCATAGCAGCCTGTAGGAATACTCAAAGTTTTGAGTTGCTTCTCATCATTATTCTCATAATAGTAAAATTTTTCGCCATCAATATTCGGTATGGAATTATACGAACTAAATGATAGTACACCAAGATAATAATTTTTATCAGGCTTCAAAACTATCGGTATTTGAGGTGTGAATGAGAACACATGATTCGTGCTCGTTAAGTAGTTTTTTTAATAATAATGATAAAAATAATTATTCACGTACTGATAATATTAAGTATACTAATAAGAATATTAATGATTATAGTAAGAATAATGAAAGCAGCAATTTTTATAGCGACAATACTAATAAAACATTACTAAAACTAATAAGGCTTACTATAATAATAACACCGAGAATAATTTTATTAACAATATTTAAGTAATTACTAGAGTAATTTTTATAACTTTAATAATACCAGTAATCAAGAATTTTTACCGTTCTAATACTACCATAAGGATTCCAGAAAACTTAGTAGTTTTCTTAATAATAATGATTAAAATAATTATTCACGTACTGATAATATTAAGTATACTAATAAGAATGTTAATGATTATAGTTAGAATAATGAGAGCAGCAATTTTTATAGCGACAATACTAATATAACATTACTAAAACTAATAAGGCTTACTATAATAATTACACCGAAAATAATTTTATTAACAATATTTAAGTAATTACTAGAGTAATTTTTATAATTTAATAATACCAGTAATCAAGAATTTTTACCGTTCTAATACTACCATAAGGATTCCAGAAAACTTAGTAGTTTTCTTAATAATAATTAAAATAATTATTCATGTACTGATAATATTAAGCATACTAATAATAATATTAATGATTATAGTTAGAATAATGAGAGCAGCAATTTTTATAGAGACAATACTAATATAACATTACTAAAACTAATAAGGCTTACTATAATAATAACACCGAAAATAATTTTATTAACTACATTTAAGTAATTACTAGAGTAATTTTTATAATTTTAATAATACCAGTAATCAAGAATTTTTACCGTTTTAATACTACCATAAGGATTAAAGAAAACTTAGTAGTTTTCTTAATAATAATGATTAAAATAATTATTCACGTACTGATAATATTAAGCATACTAATAAGAATATTAATGATTATAGTTAGAATAATGAGAGCAGCAATTTTTATAGCGACAATACTAATATAACATTACTGAAACTAATAAGGCTTACTATAATAATAACAATGAGAATAATTTTATTAACAATATTTAAGTAATTACTAGAGTGATTTTTATAATTTTAATAATACCAGTAATCAAGAATTTTTACCGTTCTAATACTACCATAAGGTTTCCAGAAAACTTAGTAGTTTTTTTAATAATAATGATAAAAATAATTATTCACGTACTGATAATATTAAGTATACTAATAAGAATATTAATGATTATAGTAAGAATAATGAAAGCAGCAATTTTTATAGCGACAATACTAATAAAACATTACTAAAACTAATAAGGCTTACTATAATAATAACACCGAGAATAATTTTATTAACAATATTTAAGTAATTACTAGAGTAATTTTTATAACTTTAATAATACCAGTAATCAAGAATTTTTACCGTTCTAATACTACCATAAGGATTCCAGAAAACTTAGTAGTTTTCTTAATAATAATGATTAAAATAATTATTGACGTACTGATAATATTAAGTATACTAATAAGAATGTTAATGATTATAGTTAGAATAATGAGAGCAGCAATTTTTATAGCGACAATACTAATATAACATTACTAAAACTAATAAGGCTTACTATAATAATTACACCGAAAATAATTTTATTAACAATATTTAAGTAATTACTAGAGTAATTTTTATAATTTAATAATACCAGTAATCAAGAATTTTTACCGTTCTAATACTACCATAAGGATTCCAGAAAACTTAGTAGTTTTCTTAATAATAATTAAAATAATTATTCATGTACTGATAATATTAAGCATACTAATAATAATATTAATGATTATAGTTAGAATAATGAGAGCAGCAATTTTTATAGAGACAATACTAATATAACATTACTAAAACTAATAAGGCTTACTATAATAATAACACCGAAAATAATTTTATTAACTACATTTAAGTAATTACTAGTCAATAGTTGAGACATGACTGATGAAATTTTAGGATAAAGGGATTATTTAAACATTTGATATTTATTTTTAATGTTTATTTAAATAAAGTATTACAGAATATACATTTTGATTCCATGTTTCCGCATACATCACACCACTCATGTTGTCCATATTGATATGGTAAATAGGGTTGAAATTCTTTTCTATATTTCTCGGGGAATTGATACCAAATGACACCAGTAATATTTCGCATCAATAGTTTAATAATATTTTTCAGATCTTCCACCTCTTTCGTAGAGGAATTGTAAGCAAAGATGTCCGCAATTGATTTGATCATAGTTTTGATACTGATCATTGTTGTAGAAAATGCGTACACCTTTTCCCAAATATCTAACGAGTTCTCTTGGTGGTTTCAAGTTACCAAATGAATCAAAATATTCAACATCTTCATTTATTTTTCTATAAGCGACCCAGTGCGTACCTTCGTTATCTGATATATCTAAATTTAAAATAGCACATTCTCGACGTTTTGCCTGTTCTCGAGGTAAAGCATCACGCATAAAAACACCGCGAAAATGTGATATTTTTAGAAGTTTGACATATCGAATTAAATCTGTATTGGTTAATGCTCGTTTGGGTAGCTCTATTGGAAGTTTTTTTGTTTATTTAAATATAGACCAAATCCTCGGGCAGTCTTCCGCAAGTATATTCCTTTACCTATGGATTCCATAGATTTATTATGTCGTTGATCCTCTTCGAGTTTTTTTTGAGCGTTCTTTATATTGCTAACAGTGTTAATAATCGCACTTGCTCCACCGGCCAACGAACCTAGTGCCCCAAGAACTCCTAAGATTGGTAGTAGGGGTAAAAATCCACCAGATTTTGTATCAAAAGGTATTATTCGAGGAATTTTTACTCGTTTCTTTCCGCCAACCTTCTTTATAACCATTCTAGCTGCTTTTATTGCATTCGATACAGTTTTTTTAGAGTAGAAGCAGGTTTAAAGTTTTTCCTCGTTTTCTGAATAATATCACGATTGAAAAAGATAGGATTCTTTTGACCTTTACCAAGTTTCCGTTTAGTCTTCTTTCCACCACGTTTTTTTCTTTTTCGTTTAGTAATGCATGATGTGCTTGTTTCACTGTGTCCCATACCAAGTTTTTGTTTGGCTTTCATTCCCGTGGTCACAAGCCAAGCTACAGTTTTTTCTCCAAATGATGCGTCCTTTGATTTAACACGTTCCCAGGCGGCGTTCTCGAGAATAGCATCTGCTTTGTGTCTCTCCTCTAAAGATTTGTGCTTTGCGTATGCAATATCGTGTTGTCTACAGGCCGCATCCAAAGGATTAATGCCTTGATCACCGCGTGCCAATCTCTTTTCTAATCTAGTTCCAGGCCCAGCAAACTGATAACCCGGAAAGTGCAATTCAAAAGGCAGCTTATTGATGATCGTATTCAGTACTCCTTCACCTTGATAAGTCAACATTGGAAATACTTTCTGAACACATCATACACTTATATTTATACATTATTTGTAATGAAAAAATGTCATAAGATGAAGATTGTTCAACAAAAGCGGACGCTACCTATCGAAAATTTAGACTTTGCGTCATCAACAACTGTTCATAGTAAACATGGTGAATTATTGCCCCATTCGTTTCGATCAATCATCTGTGGACCTAGCGGATATGGAAAAACAAACGCATTATTATCGTTACTATTCCACCCGAATGCTACTAGATTTAAAAACGTTTACGTATACTCAAAGTCGTTATACCAACCAAAGTATCAGTTGTTGGCCGATGTTTTGAAAAGAGTAAAGGGAGTTGGCTATTTTCCCTTTAAAGACAATGAAGATGTTATAAGTCCAAACTATGCTAAACCAAATTCCATATTTGTATTCGATGATGTTTCTTGTGATGGACAGCAAAAAATTCGAGAATATTATGCGATGGGTAGACATAAAGATATTGATGTAGTGTATCTCTGTCAAACATATTCTAAAATACCAAAACAACTTATACGCGACAACTGTAACCTAATTCTGTTGTTCAAACAAGATGAAATGAACTTGAAGTATATATTTGATGAGCATGTATCACCCGACATGACTTTCGATCAATTCAAAAAGATGTGTTCTCACTGCTGGAATGAAAAGTATGGAACGTTGGTTATAGCAAAATCCTTTGACTTAACCAAAGGCAGGTATAGGTTGGGCTTCTCAGCGTTTATAATAATGTAAATAAAATGCATTCAATCATTAAGCATCAAGATGTCTTCCAGTGCACGTAAGAAAAAAATTATTGCGTTAGCTCGATCCATCAGAAAGAAATATTTAGCATTAAAATTAGATCGATCTGAACAGGATGACTCTGTTAAAAAGTTGTTTAAACCAATAGCAGAACCTCTACAGGAAATTGTTAAAGCTTCAAAGACAACGAGCGAAAAATTTCTAAAAAACATTAAAAAAGAACCAAAAAAAGAAGAAGAGGAGGGCGAAGAAGAAAGTATTGAAAATTATGATGTTGTTGATGAAGATGTCGAGCCACCTAATACTCTAAGAAAGAGTGATTATCCAGAGATGATGCAACCTTACTTAGAGAAAGATAATAAGATTGATAACGTATATGGGCCAATTTTTAGTCAATTCAATTGGCTTCTCGGTGGTAAAGATATTGCTTTTGATAAAACTGGATTAATAAGGACGGAGGGGTATGAAGTAGAAGGAACTTCCGGTTTATATGAATTAATTTTTAACAGAAATCCTAAAAACTATGCATCTAAGGATTTAATTCCTTATAAGAAAATTTTAGAATTGACTGATGCACACAGGTCAAGTTCGGGAAACATTAAATATAGTAAGGGGAATAAATACAACAAAATTATTAAACCAATGTTCAACAAATCATCAAAAGACGGTGAATATCATTTGACTTACAATGATAATCCTATAGAATACGTATATTGGGACAATATCAATGAGCTTTGTGAACGCTTAAAGCTTCTAGTTGCTTCCAAACATGCTGGAAATACATCTCATGATAATGAAATTATAGCTATAATTAATGAACTTCGTGAAGCCGACATTATAATTTAATGTATAAATATAGTTTCCCCTCATTTTCATCATGGGTCGCGACAAATTTGGACGTGCTTCCAAAAGAGCTGCTACAGTAGTTAAAACCATAACAACTTTAGCTACAACTCATACTGCTGATGGTCACGTTGACATACGCAATTTGAAAATCTGTAATCTAAGGGATCCTGAGGTTAATGGTGATGCCGTGAACAAGCAGTATGTGGATAAGCAAGTTTTCAAGTTGAATGATGAGGTTCAATTTACAAATACTAAACTAATCGAGAAATGTCAAGATCATAGTGAACGGCTATTATTTTTGGATTCTCAAATAACAAAACTGATAAAAATAACGGAAAATATTAAAAAAGCTCAAATTGTGAATGAGAATAAATTTACCAAGTTTGTTAATGAATTTTCAGATCTACAAAAGTTACAAGACCAGAGAATTAGCGATTTAGCTAAAAAATTACTTTAATTATTAATGACTTGTATGTAGATTTATAAATAAATTTTTTTACACAAATAATTGTCGTATTCTTAAGAAAAAGTATTAGTCTCTCTTGAATCGTGAAGCATGAAGTTGCTATTTTTTTCAGCACTATTGTGTGTGACCAGCACACACAATACAATTGAAATATTTAATTTTTTACAAAAATATGGTTATATCAATTCAATAAGTACTCTTATGGACTTGCCTACAAGTTTAACGACTTTTCAAGGACGATATAATTTAACTGCAGATGGTACTTTAAACAATGAAACATTAGAACTTTTTTCAAGGCCTAGATATCAACACCCTGAAAACGAGTATCGAGTTTTAAGTAAATGGAATGATACTAATCTTAGATGGTATTTGCCTAGAACAGGTTTGGGCAAAAAATATTTTGAATACCTATCAGTGGTACGAAATGCTTTCCAAATATGGCAAAACGCCTCAACTTTGAAATTTGAAATGGTAAACATAATACACCGCATACCCAATATTACGATATCTTTTGAGAAAAGAAATCATCAATATGAGGGAAATTGTTATGGGAAAAATGAAATGTATCCATTCGCATTTGATGGTCCCGGTAGAGTACTTGGTCACAGTTTCTTTCCTAACTCTGAGAGAACATGTATCGAAATTCATTTGGATGCGGAAGAAAGTTGGTATACAGGCTTCGATAAAACTCCTCAAGGATCATATAACCTGCTAATGATATTAACTCATGAAATAGGACATGCTTTGGGAATAAGTCATAGTGATGATAAATCGGCAGTTATGTTTCCTTGGTATCAAAATAATGTTATAAATTTATCTGAAGATGATAAAATGGCTTTGGTAGCTCTTTATGGAAATCGATTTCATTACGCTAAAATACCTCATTTCACCATCAATACTACTACTAATACTACTACTACTGCAACACCTAACACAATTCTTAGAAGAAACTCAGAAGGCAGCATAGACATTCAGAATATGAGAATTAGTAATTTAAGAGAACCTGTCATCGATACAGATGCCGCAACTAAAAGATATGTTGATGAAACTTTTTTCAAAGCAAATCAACAATTCAAAATTCTATCTGCCGAAGAATTAAGACAATTTAGAAACAAAATCAGCACTGATATCAGACAAATAAGGGAGCATGATAATCTTTTGTCACTTCTAAAAGCTAAACTAGAGAACATAGTGGAAAAATAAAGTAGTTTGCAAAGAGCCATCCTTACAAATGTTGAAAAAATAAATGCTGATGTACGAACCAATTCGGACCTTCTGAAGTTGCAAGACAGTCGGATTAGTGATTCGTCAAAAAAATTATATGCACATAATTAAGAGTAAGATAAAAAGTTAGCGCTGATCATGAAATTCTTTAATCGGTAACATGACGTCGAATAAAAAGATTCAAATAGTTAATGAACTTCACAAGCCTGCACGAAGAAATTACTCTAGACGTAGGACAATTATTAAGGGTTTGAATGACTTATGGCAAATGGATCTAGCCGAAATGCGATCCTACTCGCATGAAAATAAAGGTTTCAAAATGATTATGGTGGTTGTAGATTGTTTCTCGAAATTCATGTGGACGCGACCGTTAAAGACGAAAACGGGGTCTAAAATTACCAAAGCTTTTGCGGATATCTTAAAACTTTCCAAAAAACATCCAGTTAATCTTCAAACAGATCAAGGGACGGAATTCTTCAATTCTACATTTCAAACATTAATGAAAAAACATAAAATTAATCACTACAATACATTTAGCGTGAAAAAGGCAGCTATTGCGGAACGATCGATACGAACGTTAAAGTCTAAACTCTATAAATATTTTTCTTTAAATGGCACTTACAATTGGATTGATGTGCTGATAAAATTTACCAAAGAGTATAACAATAGCAAGCATAGAACGACTGGTTATAAACCTTCTCAAGTCAACAAGTCTAATGAAAAAATAATTATGAAGCAAGCCTTCAGTCATCTGAAAGTTGCCGGTACCCGAAAATTCAATGTTGGAGACATTGTTCGAATTAGCAAGAGCAAACATATATTTGAGAAAGGTTATACACCGAATTGGACTACTGAATTATTTAAAATTAATAAAGTCAAAATAACCAACCCCGTTACATATCTACTCGAAGATATGGAAGGTGCGCCAATTAAAGGCGGTTTTTATGAGGAAGAATTACAAAAAACTGCTAATCCTGATTTCTATTTAATAGAAAAAGTTTTAAAAAGAAAAGAAAAAAGTTACTATGTGAAATGGTTGGGGTTTCCTAGTCAATATAACAGTTGGATTAGTAATTATGATATGGAGGTGATCCAATCATTATCAGGTTTCAAATTCTGAAAGTATAAAAGCTTTACATCTTAGATATACAATAGTCAGTTATTAAATATATCTTCATAAAGTAGTAGTACTAACGTATGTGAAACATGACTGCAGACAGCGAAAGTAGTGGTTATCTATCTAGTGACACGGTTGAAGATTATGGTGGTATCAACCTGTTTTTACAAAATATGGCGGAAACAGCTAGATGTGAACAGTACTATCTATTACACATGTTATTTCCATTAACAAATACAATAGTCGAATGTGGTTTAAGTCCGGCCAGGGGATTTTTACCTATCATTATTTTAAAACAACAACAATCAGCATCGGCAATCATGAAGTTTACAACAAGTGAGTGGACCACCCTGAGAGATTTACTGGTGGAAGCAACAGAGAAATTTTTTATAGAAAATGTCTCTGAACCATTGACACCATTAAAATGTGGAGATTTTATTGAAATTTCTTATTTTATTCAGGATGGAATAAAACAATTGAAGATTTTCAATCAACTAAAGTACATTATTCTCGATCAAGCTGATGTAAATGAAATATTAAGAGCTGATTTGGCATTACTAATTCCACGAGTTTCTATGTAATTTAATTTAAATTTTTGTAATTATTATTGTAATGTAATGTATTTACTTAAATTATGGTTAAATAACAATAGAACTATGCTATCTATTGATGAAATTATACTTGGATTTTGTGATATTTCAAATCATAGTCTACTGAGTAATGCTTTAAGAGAATATTTTTACTATTATAAAAATAATGTGTATTATGATTTAATAAAATAAAAACATGAATTTTTTTTTGTTATTTTTATTTTACACTTATAGATACATAAATAATGTAATACATTTTTTTATAGTTCTGAATATTAAATTAAAATGTCAGAAAAATTAATATCAATTTGACAATAAACTATAGTGACCCCATGGCAAAGTATCATTTGAGCCATCAATTATACACCTCTTATCATCAAACGGACTTAATCCTATTTTGGATTGTGGATTGACTAATTTCTTTTTCTTTTTTATCTCTCAAACTTTCTACATAGTCATCATAAGTAATTTCATTTTTAAGAATGCATTTCTTAACACCTTTTGATTTTTTAATAACATGACTATCTTGTACTTTATACGAATACATTTTTGATCTTAATCCAATAAAGTGTGTCATGATTTTACCGTTACATTCATCTTTCATAAGACCCGGAACTTTTTTATTACAAAGTGGTAAATTATAAGGATTATCTTTATCATAATCACTTGTATCAAATTTATTAATATCTACCTTAATGATATCGTTATACAAATCATCACATATGATTTCTATCACGAAACTATCTGTGTCAGTATACATTATTTTACACCTATCTATTCCCAATTTTGGTAACATATAATTATAATAAAAATCGTACATACACGTTTTAGAGATATCCAAAATGGCCATTCCAATGTATAAAGGTTTGTTAAACACTATTTCCGATTTACGTAACTCAATAGCCATTAAATCATCATCAAAAATAGTTCGATTTTGGAAATTTGGACTAGCGATTAAATTTTTTGCTCCATATCTCCCATCCCAACGATTAACTAATTTTACGATTCTATGTTTTCGTACATTTTCCATTGTTTTACCGTAAATTGAATTAATTTTCAATTTAAAATGATCTTTTGCAAATTTTGTAGTAGCTTCAGCTCGGAATTTTGTATTTAAATCAATATAAGGCTTAAGCCATGCGAATTGATTAAACTGTAAAACGCGATGAATTTTAGTTATAATTAAACCGTGAGCTATTGCTTGCTTTAAATTTCGATAATGAATGACATATTCTTTTTTATCATATAGTGTAGTTAATAATTTTGAAAACTTTGATCCGTTAGGTTTTAGATGCTCACAGCAAAATGGAAAATCTCGATGTAAATCATGTAGTTCCCGAGGATACGTCAGGTCAACTTCAAGGATATATCCTAGATGATAGTCATCAGGAATATTTGTTATATCTATATTTGTGTTAACCCATTTAAAATCTCCATATGGAAGTGGTTCAGACATTGCCCATCCGTATAAATTATTAACATCAGAGTAAAATAAATATTTACTTGGTTTTGATTCATCATACGTTAGCATATATTTATTATTAGCTTCAGAGAATCGATTGGAACACTGACTGATCCCACCGCGTATTCCTCTCTCGATGAACATTAAAATGTCAACATCATGTATTATTTCTAATTCGCATCTCAAAAACAATAACATGCAGTCGAAGGAATATCCTGGTATGCTTACATACCAGGCTGGGTCGAGTTGACTTGTATTACGTCCTATATCTCTAAAGTTTTCAAATACATCGGACAGTAACAAAATGTCCGTTTTCAAATACAAATCTGCATATTCACCCAAGTTTTGTATATTAAATTGCATCCAAACAGTTTTTGCATGATTATACTTTTCCTCGTTAATGTGTTCATCATTTAATTTATTGTAAAACTTATCTCGATCGGGTAAACGTGTTTCATCAAGTTTGGTCCAGTTATCAATATAGTCATAACAAAATATTCCTTTTCGTGTTAACAATTTAAATTTTTCATCAGATAAATTTCTAAACTCATGTTTTAAATTTCTCAAATCTTTTACATCTAAAGTTGATACTAGAGTATCAAGTGATGTATTCATAAATCTAAATGAATCAATAAAACGAAATTTAATATCGCTATTTGAAATATAGTGTGTGAATGAGATATATTTTTCCTTGTTTATCGGTAACAAACTAATTTTACCTAATTTAGCAAGATCTTTTATTATGAAATGACTATCATAACCACTTAAGTTGTGAAAAATCATTGGAACAACGAATTGTTTTTTAAAATTAAGATTACAATTTTGGTGTGAGCGAAACCTCTGAATTCCCCCGTAAAATGATCATGATCTTTTACAATTGTTTCTGTAATCATAAATGGTTTTTCACAAATGTGACAGACTTTTTAACAAGTAACGATGTATCGTGATGATGATTCATGGGAACTACATTTCTTAATATGTTCTCAATATCATATGCAACGTTAGTCATTTCTTTCGCAAACCAGTTCATACAATCGATACCTCTATAACTATTAAAATATGATAAATTATCATCATATCCACACTTGACATAATATCCTGCGCTAAAAGCAATATGTTTTTGATATTTAACCGTCTTACTCCCTAAATTTACATTCAATGGTTCTAACATTGATTCAAAATCAGCATATATTACGAATGGAGTCTTTTGTTTGTAAACGAAATTTTTAAATTTGATTGATTTCTCAGGAGGGAATGAAATTTTACAGTCATTGATATTTTCACATATAACTAAATGCTTTTCAAGGCTATCTTTACTCTGAAAATAGTTTAAACACCTTTCACAAAAAAACTTCTTAGCTTCATGTTTATTCAAACTTGAAGATAGTAATCTAGATAAACTTTTTATCCAACAAAAATGATATTTTACATCAATCTGCTCATTATCATCTGGATCAGGAGCATCATAATCGTTTAGTTTAGGAAAATAGGGCTTTTGTATCATTAATAAATTTACATGTCTATCTAGTTTCTTTTTAGTTAGTGTCAATGGGACTATCTTAAATAAATTTTTTATTAATTCCAAACCGTAAACATTTACAGATATCCCATTCAACTTTTCGAAGAGTGGAATTTGAGTAATTTTCATGGGTATTTCAAGATTATTCATATTTAAAACTTGACTATAGTGAGGATATGATGAGATTCTATCGGCATTTATATTACTAGGATGAATAGCACTGATAATGCTCCAATAGAAGCAAGCTTTGTCAAAATAATTTTTCAAGTTAACACACGCTTTTTTGTTTGAAATTTGTTTAGGTAATCTTATGAAAGATGAACCGTTCCCTACTTCATACTTATTAATATTTACTTCAAGTGATATAATTCGACTTAATGCCCAACCGCTATCTTTCTCTTGAAAATCAGAAAGTTTGGATATTATATAATCTACTAAATGCTCTGAGAACCAAGTTTTCAAATCCGTTGATAAACTAATAATGTTATTTTTTGAATTAAAATATTTGAATTCTAAAATATCGTTTTCCACTGACTTCTTGATAAATTCCCCGCAAAATGCTGTATTAACTTTAATCAAAGGGAACTGAGTTAAAATATATTTTATTTTTAATTGAAAAAGGTCGAATGCATCATGTAAAAACGGTAATATATCTTTATGTTCCAAATTAACTATTACACCGGTTCTAACACGAGATTTGAAATTTGAATCTAAATCTACCCATTTAATCGTTTTCTTATATTTATCGTGTGTTGCAACTTCAGAGTTATATTGGATTAGAATGTTATGGATAGTTTTTAAATGTCCTAATTTAGTTTGCCAGTATCGTTTATTTCCGATGGATTGTTGATTATCACTTTGTATGACTTCGGTGCATAAATCGATAGCAATTTTAACATGTGTCAACCAGTTTTCTATTTCAGTTACATTCCCTACTTGATAGTTTTTCTCATAAAATTTTAAAATTAGTTTTTCTATATCTTGAGATAATTTTTCTGACATTTTTTACATAAACGATATATTCAGAACTAACCTTTAATAATCTTAAAAATTGCAGCAGGATTTCCTTTGTTCACGTCCTTGTCTCCCTTGAAAACAATTGCAAATGTCTTTGAGCTCAACTCCTCCAAATGTTTTTTTAATAATTCAGTGGCTCTTAATGGTAAATAAATAATATTGTTTTCCAGTTCAACTAATATATTATTCCCAAATTTCGTTTTTACTTCCTTCGCTGTTAGGATTTTATGTGGAACTTCCTTCTGTAAGTCTGATATTTTTATAACAGGTTTATTCTCACTATCAAGAAGAAGTATTTTATTAATATATTCCAAATCCATTTCTAAAAAGAAAAAAATTTGAAATTTAACATATTATAATAAAAATAAACTATTACCTGTAGCTGACAAATAAACGCATCTTTACTTTTTATATGATTACTTCAATCTGACACAAATATTGTAGTGTATTAAACTGAATGAATCTAATCAGTTTCATGGGTATATATACATGTAGGATTGACAGATCTCTGATGTCACTTGATTCCAACATCAGCTCCACCGCTGACGTCACTCGATTCCAACTGCCCACGTTTCTCGGCTTTCTCCAACCTCTGACGTCAGTCAATTTCATTATAATAAATTGTATTCGAAACTCATAAGCGGGTCTTTGATTTTATTTCAATATTGAAAAATAGAATTTTCTCAAAAATAATTTTAAAAAAATCCAAGAAGTTTAATTTAGTTTCGTTTGCGAAGTTTAAATATTGAAAAATAGAATTTATAATTTTAAAAGTATTCGAAACTCATAAGCGGTTCTTTGATTTTATTTCAATATCGAAAAATAGAATTTTCTCAAAATAATAATCTAAATAAGAAAATCTTTTGAGTTCGACTCCTTCAAAATGTTTTTTTTGAACTGCTGATGGTAAATACATTTCCAACCCCGACTCCTGCCCAACTACCCCTGGGGGCCCCTACTGCCCTCTGGGACCCCCGGCTCCTATCCAACTGCCCCCCCCGGCTCCTATCCAACTGCCCCCCGGCTCCTATCCAACTACCCCTGGGGACCCCGGCTACCCCTGGGGCCCCCCTGACTATCCCTGGGATCCCCAGTGGAACCCCTGGCTCCAACTACGGGACTGATGATGTCACTACACTACAACTGCCCACGCTTTCTCGACTTTCTCAACCTCTGACGTCACTCGATTCCAACTCTCGACTCCTGATGATGTCACTCCACTACAACTGCCTACGCTTTCTACACTTTCTCTTATCACATGCTGACGCAAGCAGGATTTACAGAACTCTTACGTCATGGGACGCAAGCAAGGCAGACATATGACGTCACTCAACTCCAACTACCCACGCTTTCTAGGAGCCTCAATTGATGACGTCACTTCCGCTCTAGAACCGCCTTTCTTTTACTACTCTCAGATGTATAAGGACAATTTAAGAATATAAAAAAATAAATAAAATAAACTTAGATATAAAGTCCTAAACATTTTATGTAAGACATGTATCAATAATTGGAACATAGTCGATGTTCATTCTTAGTTGACCACCCGATAAAACTGATGTAATATCGCTGCTAAAGAAATAAGCTCATGACGTCTATTTGGGTCACGCTTAAAAAGATTACAATAATTATTAGATACCAAAATAAGGATGTCTACAAGCTATAATAGTGTCTTACACAATTTTTTTAATTATCGAATTGAAATTTTCCTCGGGTATAGAGTGTTAGCTCAAAGAGTAGTTCATTTTAACCTAGTTTTACGTTATACTTTCTTACTTCATAATTTGTCCAAAGATAATTTTATCCTATAAAAACAAGGGTTTTATATAAAAAAGTCTCGTGTTCCTCCGATCAAGGTAATTAGGTGCAAGGAGAATTATTTATTACTATTTCACTACATTATATATTGGTGATTTGATGTTACTGTAGAATATATTCTGTCACAAGGTTGGAATGAAAATTAGATGCAAGCAGAAGAAACTACAAGAAACGAATGTTCATTCTAATACAGTACTTGAATATCTACGATTACAAAGTGTGATTTTTTCTCCATAAACTTTTCTTGTTATCAGTATGTAAAAGCATCAAGAAAAAAAAATATTTATTTCTAAAGTTAGCAGCTTTTCACGAAATGAGCATTATCGAAATGAACAGTTCTTTCATAAAATATTAATAAAACAATGTAAAAATAAAAATAGTATAATAGAATTAACCCTGTATAATCTATCATTTATTTCCATAATCCAAAAACCCATAAAAAAGTTGAAGTTTCAATATCAAATTTCATTTTTCCTTTTTCATTAAAAGCAAATAGACAAAAAAAATAACATAAATACCGATAAATAGTTATTTACTATTAGGTTTTTTCATGCAAACAGTCACATTATATTCAAGTCACCTGAACATTATACATCACTAGATTACCCAAATCAAATTTATATTTGTAATTTGTTTATTTTTATTATCTATATTAAGTTATAATATCTTATAGCTTTACGAATATAAGGAAGCTTATTCTTTGAAAAATATTTTAGTCCTCTTAAATTTTTAACAATAATACACGAATTGATATGAACTCTATGCATATACTCGTATACAGATTCGGCCACAACATTTGTAGTCATACACGAATCCATGCAAGTGATAAAGAACGCGTTATGAAAGAGAGAGAACATATTACTAATATCTTGAAGTAGGGATACATCGAAGTGGGAACATCGTTGCAGTCAATTCGTAACGTACCGACAGTCGTGGTCGTACCTCTAGTTCGGTTGATTTAGGTACTTTCTGAACATGTATATACTTTTGAATACGTGGAAAATATTAAATATATTATTATTTTATCATATCATATTTATATCATTCGCAAATATTTTGATAGAGAGAGAAATGTTATTTCGAAATTAAATTACCATACATTTGCAAAAAAATTGTGGGATCAAAAACAGAGTCTAAAAGAAAAATTTTCAGTAAAAATAGTCTGCTTGTTCACGACCGGTATTTTCGACGTTTACAGTTCCAGCAAATATGCCGAATGTACAGTAATAGATTACAAGCATGCGACCACTGTTCACTAGCCGGCTATTTGCTTGTAATCTACTACTGCTGTTCATTTGGTATTTTCGCCGGATAGGTAAATTCGACGGCTGGTTTTTAAAACATACTGTTTGTACGCCAGCACCTGAATTTACTTAGCGGTACTTAATTTGAATAGCTAAATTTTTTAAATAATTTTAATTTTAAAAAATGAAAGCAATTACAGTGCCTGATTTGTAGTACTTTTATAAAAAAAATCAACATCGATGTAGGAGATACTGGGAGCAACCTCTGTAGCATGACATATTAACGCTCGGTCCACATCGTCTCTAACTTGCCTTACTTCACAGAGCTTCATTACAATTCAATAAGGAAGCCTGACAATCCATGCAGGCTTTTACGTTTGTTGGGAATGTTAACTTGACCATCATCCGAACTTATCTTCAACATCAGTAGGGTTTTCATAACCCTAAACAACTCTAGCGCTGTAACAACTAAAAAAAAACTGGGCGGCACCGTAACGTCCCCAAAATGCCACCATTATCGCTATTGAAAAAAAATCTTCACCAGAATGCCACCTAATTGCTACCAAAAAAAATATCCTGTCCAATTGTAGGAAAATATGAATAGTCGCCAAACCGCCAGATTGTCAAATATCTCCTTAATCGCCTAATAGTGCATCGAACACTGAATAATAAATAGTAAATATTATAATTTGGAAAATCAAAAATAAGTTTTATCTAACAATATTTAATTTTGAAGCATTTATAACGTTGTTAGCAAAGCTTAGAGAGAAAGTTTTCAAATTATTTTAGAATCTTAAAAGAAACATTTAATAAACTGAGTATCGATATTCATTTCAACAAAATAATTTATTTTTGATAAATGAGAAAGATAAATTACACTTATCTTGAATTTCCACAGTACTCTGTGACTCGAGTTTCATTAATTGCAATATCAAACACTGACAGAAGATTGACATATTTCTTATATTCATTCTTGATAAGGAACTTAAATACAATATACCATCTAAATTTACAAATAATATTAAAGACATTTTAACAACTGACTCAGAAATAGTTTTGAAATCGCAGTCTAATAATTTATATTACGAAAAATTGAAAATTTACAATTTGATGAAATTTGATGAAATTAAAAAAGAAATAGTTAGTGATATTTTAACTTTAAAGACTAAAAATAAATTTATAAGTAATAATTTGACAGTTACAAAATCAGATGAAGGTAATGCAACCATCATTTTAAATACAAATGATTACAAAACTAAAGTAAACGAATTAATTGAGTTAAGTGACTTAAAACTTCTCAGTAGAGAACCAACCAAAAAATTTTCAGAAAATGTTAATCAATCAAATTTTCTTCTTAATGACTACGATAAAAAGCATAATTCAAAAAAATCCTCAAGTACCAAAATTATATGGTATGATTAAATTACATAAAGATACAAAACTAAATACGTCTGTAGTTTCTTATGTCAGTACCACAAATACAAAATTAGCAGAAATTCTTAATAAAATTTTAACTAATTACAGTTACATATCAAAATATTCAGAAAAAAACTCTTTAGATTTAATACATAAACTAAATACACATAAATTAAATGAAAACACAAAATTAGTGTCACTTGATGTTAGTAATATGTTTTCAAAAATTTCTTCATGTGAATGTATAAAAAAGATTTGTAAATTCGTAGAAAGAAAAAATGTTAACCCCATATTAATTAATTAAATTATAATCCATTTAATTTATGTATCAATCCAAATTACTTTTTATCTTTCATATTTATTATGGATAGATTCAACAAAGTAAAGATAGAATCAGTTATTTCAATGTATTTTTGAGTAATTCCAAAATACAACTGAAACGTTCTACGGCGATTGTACCGGCCCATGTACAAATTATCAATAAAAAAACTATAATGACGGTGACCACTGCGTAATTGAAAACGGTACCATTTCCGGAAAATTCGGCCCGCCGCACGGCCGGTAAATATAGGCTATATTTAATGTATTATTGTATATCCGGAACATTTGCCGGAGCGATAAACGGCGAAAATTCCAGCCGTGAACAAAATGATCTGATGGTAACCGCACACATTCGATTTTAGGCCTACTAAACAGTAGTTATATTTGTTACCGTGGTGTGGGAACTTTTTCTGTCAATCCTTATGGACGGACACGCCCCCTAACGTGACCTACCTCCACTCCTCGGCACATCTCCGCGGACGGCCCCTAGGACCGCCAAATTTTCACTCCGAAAGCCCAAGTTGCCCACACGTGATCTTAGGACCCCCAAATTTTCAGTCAATTCTTTTGGATGGCCAAGTAGCCCGCACGTAACCTTTCATGACCCCCAAAATTTCCTGCCGTAAGGGCATTAGCTCTTATCTTCGTTATTATTGGTCCGATTGAATTGTGGAAAAGACAGGTATGATCTATAAGCAACGTAGATGTTAAATTTAAAGAAAAAGCATGCGCAGCGAACGTTGCCATAAGGGCATTAGCACGTATCTTCGTTATTATTGGTCCAATTGAATTGCGAAAAAGACAGGTATCATCTATAAGTGATGTGGATGTCAAATTTAAAGAAAAGCATGCGCAGCGAACGTTACCGTAAGGGCATTAGCACTTATCTTCGTTATTATTGGTCCAATTGAATTGCGAAAAAAGATCGGTATTATCTAGAAGTGTCATAGATGTTAAATTTAAAGAAAAGCATGCGCAATGAACGTTGCCGCAAGGGCATTAGCACTTATCTTCGTTATTATTGGTCCGATTGAATTGCGGAAAAGACAGGTATGATCTATAAGCAACGTAGATGTTAAATTCAAAGAAAAAGCATGCGCAGCGAACGTTGCCGAAAGGGAATTAGCACTTATCTTTGTTATTATTGGTTCAATTGAATTACGAAAACGATCGGTATTATCTAGAAGTGTCGTAGATGTTAAATTTAAACAAAAACATGCGCAAGGACGTCACCGTAATGGCATTAGCGTTTAACTTAAAAATAGCGCTCTAAATAACAATAATTACCTAACCAATCTTGAACGGTACATACCATCTCATTGATAAATGTAAATCGCTAATAGGAAACATATCAACTAATGAATATACAACCAGATATATACATAAATAATATTCATATTGCCTAATAATACAAGGTGATTTTATCTAAAAACCACAAACAGTTCGAAAATTTTAGATTTTGAATAAATTTTGGAGGAGCCTCGTAGGTAAATATTAGAAAAGACCTGTAAGTATCAACTAATAACTATGCAACCAAGTATATACATAAATGATTAATCAGATTGCCTAGGTAATACGACTTATTTTTATTTAGAAAAGACCGGTAAGTATCAACTAATAACTATGCAACCAGATATATACATAAATGATATTCAGATTGCCTAGGTAATATGACTTATTTTTATTTAGAAAAGACCGGTAAGTATCAACTAATAACTATGCAAACAGAAATATACATAAATGATAATTAGAATGCCTAATAATACAGGGTGATACGACTTATTTTTTTAGAAAAAGACCGGTAAGTATTAATACAAATTTATTTGATAATCAGCGGATACTGTAATTACGACTCTTTTAATTTCTCTTGAAAGTTCCGTTATAGAATCAGATTTTTTACAATAACGTTTCCTTGATTTATTTCATTTTACACAACTCATTCACTCATTTTTCAGATGCAAAAGAAAACTGACTACACAGATTTAAGGCAAGCTGATAACCCTTCTATCGAAGAAGATAATGTACCTGAGGATTAAATTATTCAATTTAAGGATTGCCAAATGGATAAAAAAAGACCGGTAAGTTTTAATAAAAAATTTATTTGCTGCTTTATATATATGTATAACTTATTTTTTAAATTTTTTAAAGCCGTAAGGCAAAGAACTATGATCCGGAAGAAATTTTCTTTTTGTTGACATAGGTTGATATCTTTTCTCAGATGTCGCTGTTATCACTTCATGGTCCTTTGTTCTTCTGATCTGCTTTGAAAGGATATAAATAGGCTCAGTTTTTTCCAAAACCATTTCCTTGATTTTATCAAAATTCAGCAGCTGCGAGGCGCTATAGTTTAGTGAGACCCCCTTTACTTTACAGACGACATATTCGGTGCCATTATAGGTGTATTTATAGGCATAATTTTTAGGGCCCCCTGAAACGAATTCTGTAATAAATCCCCCGTTCAGCTCGTCCGTAAGATCTCCAATGCAGTCGCCGGTGGAAAGGTCAGGAAGACCAACTTGCGAAGAATAGATAATTGAATCGGTATCGTAATATAAGGCTCTCTCGCCCACCTGATCCAGGTAACTATATAATTTTAATCTAGCTAAAGCTGTAACATAGGCAGCTAATATAACATTTACAGTGGGAGAGATGTCATAGGCCTCCTCTCTGTATTCCCACGTTACAATTAACGTTTCCTCATTTACCGGTAAAATGGTGTTTACAACTATTGCGGGGTTCGACATCATTGAATAAAATTCAGCAGAATTTCTAATTATAGATGTTTTAGGCATGTTTTGTCTCTGTGTCAGCTTACCCCAGAAAGAGTTTAACATCAGTTTTGCCAATGATCTTAAACCTGGATTCTCAGTTATTTCAGAAAACTCCAGTAAAATGTCTTCTCTATGTAGAAATTCCTCAATATATCTATCTTTCTCAACGTCTGTCGCACAATTCTTTGGCCAGCCGGAGCTCTGTTGCTTAATTTTTATAAACTTATTCATCATGCCTGAGAATAAACCCTCCTGCTCTCTACTGAGATGAATGGTGTCGTAATCCCATATTTCGTAAATCTCCATCATTTTGTAGCCTTTTTCCCTAGCTTTAATGACCTCTTCAATCACCCATGTACCATTTAAAGCTCTTTCCTCGTCATCGTGATTGCATTCATCGTCTTGGTTCATCCCCTCCCCGCATTTACGACAAAGGACAAACATACATTTATCATTCATTCTATAAGGCAGTACAGGGTGATACAGATTTGTAGGAGGTAATATTTTACATTTTATCACACCTGACATTTGGGAAATATCAGCCAATTTGCATTCTTCTTTTCCCATATAAATTTTTTTGGGGTGGCCAATAGGAAATTTACCAAATTTACACACCCATGGATACAGTGAACATACATCGACATATTTAATTTTTTCATTCTGTTTAGCCTTGTAATACTCTACTGTATTCCCCGTTCGACCCCCGTACAGAGAATCTCTAGGGTTTAGAGGTAAATATTTTATGTAAGAATGGTTTTCTGTGTATTCTTCAATTTCTTTATTTATCATTTTTCGAAAATCGCATTCCCACATTTCTACAACGTTATACCCCTTCATTTCCAAATGTTTATTTTTATTTACAGTTCGTTGGAACCGATTCTCCATACAATCAGTGGGATCGTCTTTTAATGCTGTATCACGGTTGTTTGTATAGCATTTCGGACACCCATGAAAATAACAACCCTGGAATTCATAGACGGTATTTCCATGTACCCCGTCAACTTTAACCCCAGCAACTCTGGCCTCTTGACCTCGGGCCACATAATGTATCTCAATGTTTCTTTGGTGCTCTTCCCATATCAACCATTGTAAAGATATTTTCGAATGATTTTCTCTAAATCTGTAGCCACCTTTAGGGATTATGCCGATAGTGTTTGGTTTTAAAAAGTTTCGCCGAAATACCTTGTTGCACGCAGACGCAATTGTGCTTGCTTCCGTGAATGGACACACATTTGACGTCTCCAGCAGTTGCTGACGAAATTTGAGACAGGATTGCGTTAGAATCTGAACATCGGAAACACAGTACTCTATAATCTCCTTTTGAAAATCAAATACGTAATTTTCAGCAATTTTCTCGTTGTGCCATTTAATTAATTTTTCGCGCGCATCCTCTTTTAAGTTGTCAGGGTCGTAGAATTTCAATGCGGGTATACCTCCGACATAGTTCTGATTTTCCAGCCTGTTAAAGAGATGTGGAAAATACCCCTTTTTCAATTCGGAAAACCCAAAAGCTTTCGGTAATGCAGATAATGCCATCGGAAAATAGTTGAGTGAATCCAGAAATTTAACGTTTCCAACGTTCATCATAATAAGTTTCGTACCACGCATAATCAGGTCCGGATTCAAATCGGTTTTAGTGAGAATGTAATTTAATACGAATTGATGATCGAAACCGCCACCATTATGAGCTATAACAACAAGCTGCTTAAATTTTTTTCGTAATTCTAGTACTTCCCTCAGAAATTTCGTAATTACATCCTCTGTTAGAACTTTTTCTCTGAATCCGCAACTCTGACAAAATAACAATCTTGTCTCGTTTATACACTTATGGCATACTTTTCTGTATACACACAAATTTGGTTCCTGCTGCATGACCCCATTGACTTTTTCTTGCGTTGTCTCCAAGTCATAGAAAACAAACAAAAAATCTTTAATTTGAGGAGATTTTTTGTCAGGTTGCATATAACACAAGTGGCCCTCTGATTGTTTCGATTTACAAATCTTGCAGTAAAATTCGCCGCAGATATGATTGCGACTAGTGCATATTTTAAAGCAATTCTCACAGCTTTTTATTTGTTTGCAGATCGTATTCAAATGGGCCTCGTAACAGTCATCGCCGTAAAAATCTCTTCGGCATTCAATACACCCTCTTTTTACAACATCTTTATTGCATGCAGGTGATTTTTTGCATGCAAAACATACTCCCACGCAATTATGTTTTTCTTTATTACTGTATGGAGTGTGGCAGTGTTCACAAAAATATGAACACATAAATGCGGCTGTTAGCGATGTAATTACGTTATAATGGCCTTCATGGAAAATTAGATTTAATGAGGGACCGTCATTTCCTCCTTCAAAAATAACGTCCCGCCCTTTGCCACCATATTGATAAACGACGATCTTATAATTTTTTAGATGCTCTTGAAACCGCTGAAGTTCGGGAATTCCGCAGCCCTCTGGAGTAATCAGAACGCCGCTGGATTTTGTCAGTTCAAGAGCTTTGGCGGTCTGAAGTCTACCGCCAGACCGAATTTTTGCGTAGTTTGGATCCTTACTTTGAAAAGCCATACTGACTACTAAGGCGCGAGGTAAGCATAGGTTATCTTTGTTATTTATTGAAATAATACCTTTACGATTTTTACATTCCTCGTTAAAAGTATTATAATTTCGCCCCCTGCCTTTTCCTACGGGCATTTTTACCGTAGTAACCCCCAAACAGAAGGTTTCCGTATTCAGCCCCGTTGAATTTGACTGATATATGGATGAAATTTTCTTCCACACGTCGTCAACTGTCACCTGGGATGCAGGTTTAAAAACTACCCATCCTTGGCCCCTTGAAAAATCTTTGGAACAGAAAGTAAATCCAACATAATCCTCCAGCCCCACGCTTTCTGTACCCTTTAAAACAATATCTTCGATAGCGTTTTTCACCCAGCTTAGGGGCTCCACCCCATCAGGAATAGGTTTAATTTTAAATTCCAAAGTTCGGCCCTGGACCCCAAATTTACGGATTTGTTTTGTAACATCCTTGATAATTTCAAAATTCGCCATTTTCAGAAATATTCAAAATTGTTGCTTATCACTGTGCGATAAACTGATAGGAATGATCAATTGTTACTTATCGCTGTGCGATAAACTGATTGGAATGATCACCTACAGCTGTACTTATACTTTTAGATCTAGACCACGTGACATAATTATTTCAATTATGAGTGAGTAAAATGAAATTTTCGTAAACTAGATAGTTTATTCAAAAGATTTAAAAACCTAAATATAAAATAGATAATATCTAAAAACAATGTATTTTCTAGTTCAATATTTTTTATTTCAATCAGGGATCAAATGATGAGCCTGGTGTTGAAAATAACGAAGTCATATATATATATTTAATCAGTTCTCTCTAAAATTCTCAAAAATATCCGTTAACAACAAAACGTTGGTTGTTAAATAAAATTTTAAAATAAAGTATACAACATTGTAATTTGCGATTCAGATGATCAACTCATTAAAATTCAATATATGTAATTAACTATTATAAAAAAAATGCATGTAATTTAGATATATTCATATGTAAGTAAGTAATTATAGAAAAGTATTAGTCTTTATTGCTATTCGACATTGATTTTGATACATCAACTAATTTTTATAGTTATTTTAAAATATAATTTTAAAAGTTTTGGTTATTCATTTTACTGTTTTTCAAAAATTATAGAAGTCTTTATAGAAAGTATTTATTGATAGCAATTTTGGAAAACGTTTAAACAATTACCTTTATTTACTACTGAATTTTGAAGCAACTACTAAATTTAGCAGTAAGTTATTTTTAGAATTTTAGGAAAAAGTTTTAATATTAGTAAGCTTAAGAAAACCTAAATGGTAGTTATAATAAAAGACAAATACAAACAAAAAGAATTTTATTTTCTGTAAAAAAAAAGGAATATTACATATTATAAAATTAATTCTTTCTTCACCTATTTACCTTGTCGCCCAGACAGTTATCTGACCTGGCTGTACCTCTATGAAGATTTGGTAAGGTCCTACCTCTCCTAGGGGCCTCATATTATGTGGTACCCCTCCCGTACCCTTCCCCAATAACATTATTAACGGTATATTCTGTAAAAGAAAAACACATTATAAAATAATTTTAGAATAAAAATTATTTTAAATTTTCTGCTTTAAACATTGAAATAATTTGTTAAAATGAATCATTTTTTAAAAAACATAAGTAAAAAGAAAACTATTTTTTAATAAAAGACAAAACACCTGAAATAATTATTTTAATATTCAAATCTAAAATAGAATGTATTTTAAATTTTCTCCCGTAAAACATTAAAATATTTTGTTAAAATGATCCATTTTTCAAAACAACTGAAATAATTATTTTTAATATTCAAATCTAAAATAGAATGTATTTTAAATTTTCTGCTGTAAAACATTCAAAATAATTTGTTAAAATGATCCAATTTTCAAAACAACTGAAATAATTAGAATGTTTTTAAAATTTTGCTGTAAAACTATATTGTTAAATATTCATTCGAAATCATTCCATTTTAAAATTCGCTTTTGAATATTTCTATAAAACTAGTAAAATTAAAAGTAATATCAGTATTTTAAAAAACTCACTCTCTCCTCAGGAGTTAGGTTCTCTCTAACTCTTCTGATAATTTCTTTTTCATATATATCTACAATAAACAAAAAACTTTTTAGAAAGCAAAAAGATATTTTTATAAACAAATAGCACTTACCCATTCTTGTTTTTAAAACTCTGTGTAACAAGTCAATAAAAATTTTTCTTATATAAATTTACCGCCAGATTTGCGGGGTAGGGCTTTCTCATCTAAATAAACATTCTTGCATATAAAAATATTTATATTTTATGCATTTTTATAATAATTAGCTTGTAAATTACATATATTGAATGTTAATGGCTCGTTTAAATGAAATGTAAGTTACAATGTTGCATATGATAATTTAATTTAAATATTATGATTTAAATGTATAATTATCAGTTTCTATGTGATTGTCTACATTTATACCGAGTAATCTAGATATCAAAATAGTTTTCAGTAATTAAAAGAATCAATTTCCAACGTTTTTGTTTTATACACGAAAATGGATTGTAACAAATTACAAAATATTCATAAAATTTTTAGTGAACTCTCAACACAAGATTGATCATAAAATAGATGTGAATACTTTTTATGTAGAATAAAAGATCTTAAAGTTCGTTTCCAGTAGATTGTATTCGCTCCAATTTAGCAGCATACTCGTATGAAATTAAAGCTTGGTCGATTTCCTCAACACACGTAACGTTTTTTTGACATTTACGTGACGTTTTTGACGTTTGCGTCACGCGTGTCATGTTTTTTGACGTTTACGTCACGCGCGTCACGCAAAAACGTCACGCACGTGACGTTTTTTGACGTTTGAGTCACGCGTGTCACGTTTTTGACGTTGCGCCACCTTTACGTGAGGTTTTTTCAAAAGCATTACCAACTGTGTAACTTTTATCCCTAAAATTAAAAAGACATGAAATCATATTACCCCTGTATAATAAACGTTTTTGACGTTTGCGTAACGGTTTTAACGATGAGACCTTCTCCTCAATCTTCCAAATGCTATGAAAATGATAGAAAATATAATGGGGTGGTCGCTATGGAGCCAAATCTCCCAACCAACGATGAAAAAGGTTATTATTGAAATGAATGAAACAAATTTTCAACAAGCCCCTTTACGTTAATTTCACAATATTAGAGCTGTCAAAGGTTTTATTATACGATTTTCATTATAATTACATAAAAAACAAATTTGAAGATCATGCTAAGTTGATATAGACTCATTAATGTACCATATTCTTGATAATAATGATCATATAAAAAAGACATACTTGATACATCAGATTATCCAAGAGATAATGTTTTTAACATTCCTCTTGTAAATAAAATTTTTTAGGAGAGATGAAAACCGTGGAAATATTATGATAGAATTTATAGGTTTACGATCAAAAATGTATACAATAAAGACTATAAAAAACCATGAACATGTCATAAAAAAGCCAAAGGAATAAAAAGTGTATTTTATAATCATAAAATTTAATCAATTATATATCTTAAATAAAACACATACACATATTTTGAATAATTTTATTTTTTCCTTAAACTAACAATAAAAATAAATATTATTTATTCATTCGCATTTTCCTTTTCAACATTAATACTAAGTATTTCAGAATCTTCTTCACTGAAATAACCCTTCTCATTATCATCCGAATCCTCGTTTACATCACTACTATTATCTTCTATTGGCAAATATGGTTTTAAATCCATACAATACTTTTCTAGTTCAAGATCTTTTATTCTATCATATAAAGTATTCAGATCTATTTTATGATCACGATATTTTAAACATACTATTTTGGCACGATTAAAATCATTTCCAAGCTCCTTCCAAATTCCATATGATTTTGAGTCATCGAAATAATAATTATGCCAAACTTGTATTGAAAGTTCATTAAAAATTTTATGAATTTCAAGAACTCGAGTATAAAGGCTTTTATCGGCCATTGTGTCACTTTTAATATTAAAACTTTTTATTTTCATCTTATATAGATTTCCCCCTCCATTCACTATTACAAAAAATACAATAAGATAACATATGTGTACCACATATGTCAGACCAAACATTATTTTAATGTTTTACATCAGAAAATTTAAAAATAATTTTTAAATCTTATTCTGTGATGAATTATGAATAGTTAACAACTTTGTAATTTTTTATTTTGACATAGGAGGTTGTTGTGGGTATAGTGGTAAATCTTTATGACTGTTAAATAATTCTTTAGGGAATACACCCAAATATGCACCTGTTTTTGGCATTTGGTATAGATCTACTTTTTCAACGGGATATTCATACACATAACTGTACCGTACTTTATCAATATCATCTAATAAGTCTAGTTCAATATTAGATATTTTAAGCAAGGATCAAATGATGAGCCTGGTGTTGTAAAATAATAAAGTCATATATATTCAATCACTTCTCTCTAAAATTCTCAGAAATATATGTTAATAACAAAACGTTGGACATTGATTCTTTTAATTACTGAAAACTATTTGATATCTAGATTAGTCGGTATAAATGTAGACAACCACATAGAAACTGAAAATTATGCAGTTAAATCATAATATTTCAAGTAAATTATGATAAATATATTAATTCATTTGCAGCATTGTAATTTACGTTTCAGTTAAACAGGTCATTAAAATTCAATGAATGTAATTAACTATTATAAAAATGCAAAAATAGAGATATATTCATATGCATTTAAACGAGCAATTAATTTTTTATATAGGAATCCTATTACTTTGTTACAATTAAAGACTAATTTATTTTGAAAAATCTCTTTATAAGCGTCGTGAATACACATGATAGAAACATATGTCTTCAACAATAGTAAGTTTCTTTTTTTATTTTATTTTCTTTAAAAAATGTTTTGAAAGTGTAATAATGGACGCTACTGCTTTTACTATTCTTATTTAAATTACTGATAAATTGAATTTTCCTGTAAAAATGATATATGTTGTCATGAAGCAACTATTTAAGTAAGATTTTTGGTGATTATTTTAAAACTGCTATTGATAACAAGATTTTTTTAATTCATAAATTTGAAGTTAAAATATAAATGTATAAGGGAAGATAAGTTAATTATTGATTTGTCATACTCCCCAAGAGCCTGTACATTAGAACGTAAATTTGGGGATTTACCCAATAAATATATTAGAATGGCTGCTTTAGATATCTCAGAGCTAGCACTATTTGAAAAGGCAGTAAAAAATATAATTTTGATCTTGATGAAGATGAATCGAATGATGGTATTCAAACTTTACAATGTTCTCAACTTTTTTAAAAGGAAAATTTCACAAAGGTTAGATCAATAATGTGTAGAATAGTTTACTAATTCTAGTTAATTAAAAGTAAGCTGCCATTATTAACTTTTTTCAAATATTCATATAAATTTTTTACTTTTTTCTTTTAAAGATTATATCTTAAGAAAAAGCGTTGGAAATTTTTCAAATGGATGTAGAAGATGAAAAAACGAACAAGAAAAAATTAATGGTTGATGCACGTTTTCAATTATTTACGAACAAATCTACAGTAAAATGTCCATATTGCAAAATATTTTTTTGCTTTTGCAATTGGTCTATAGAAGTACACAACTTTGATTTCAAATGTGATGAAATTTTACAGTCATCATAACAAATTTTATTTTTCAGTGGTTTCAACAAGTATATCTCAAAAAGAAGCGCTGAAGTGGAAATATGTTAAAATTATGCTTCGAAACAGACAACTTAAATTTGATTTACATTCCTGTGTAGAAGCGATGAAAAATCCTAGAGCATTAAGCAGGAATGATCTAAGACGATTATTGAAAATAAGATACCCACATTTTCCCATACCATTTGTACATGGATTTATCAAATGTTACAATTTACCCATTGAGCCTGAAGATGCTGATTACGACTCAGATGAAACCATTTGTGAAGATTAATATATATCCCTTATACTTTAATAAAATCAGAAAAAATAAAACAATTCTTATTTTCAGCATGACGCATACAATGCTGTGTATTATTTTCAATCATAATATTTAAATTAGATATACTAGGAAAATTGAATATTTTTTGATAATTTATCCGTTTTGAAGCGGCATCGCTGCAAGAATTTTTAATACAAACAAAAGGAAAAATGAATAATTTTTTTGCTATTTTATCCGATTTGAAGCGGCATCGCTGCATACATTTTTAATACAAACAAAATGATCATGTTTAGAGATATAATTACATCGATATATATTATGAAATCCATATTTTTTATTATAATTGCTATTTATACAGTGTGAATATTTTTCAAGTAAAATAATAAATAATAAAACGATTTAAATATTTTACAAAAAAGTGTATTTTTCTTAAAATATATACATTATTGATAAAACGAAATTATTTTTGTTAATAATGCCTTGAGTTGACTTAGTAGGTCACCATTAGGACATGGGATATCAAGCACATTCCAATTGAAGGGTCCTGCTGCAACAAGATTTTTAGTAAACTCGTTATATTTATAGTAGGTGGTGTTTTTAAAAAAGTATATGTGTCCATCAATGTACTGCAATGCTCCTGTTACATCGGATGGTAGCCCCGGGAAAATGTCTTTTATTTGCCCTCGACTCGAGACAGTTTTAAAGTTTTTGTTATATTCTATATAATTACTGTTATTATAAAAAACATATATTTTTCCATGATTGTTTTGAAACATTGTATTTATTCGTGCATTTTTAGGAACAGGTAAATTATTTTTCTCAAGTATTCGCAAACCGGGAAAATCTGCTTCATAATATTCATGAAGATCTTTATTGACTGCTATTAAATTGCCTGATGAACTTTGAAAAATTTGAGTTACAGAGTTAACTTCTTTAGGTAGATAATCATCAAGTCTTTCTGGCTGTTGAGGAATAAGCTTAGAGTTCAAGTCAATTTTCCATAAAGAATTTTTGTATATAATGTATAATCGGTAATTATTAAATTCCACAGCCATCGCAATAAACATATATTCCGGTGTTATGTCGCATAAATCTCTCCCTTCAGGTAAATGCTCAGCGGTCCTAGATTTATTTGGAGTAGGTTGAGGTGATTCTGTAGTCCTCAACTTAGGGGGATAGGAGCATATTTCTCTGTAGGTCCATAGAGAGCAGTAAGAGCCATTTTGTCATCTTCATCTAACTGTACGGGGATGTTGGATTGATACCACGGAAACATTATTGCTGACTGTACATCACTGTGGTAAATACCTAGGATATGTCCAATTTCATGAATTAGCACCATAAGTAAACTAGATCGATCATCTGGACTTGTTCCATCCAAACTTAAATCCCATCGATCATCAGCATCAATATGGAGTTCAATACAACCGTTTCCTTCCGGGAAATAAGCATGGGCCAGCACCTTTCCAGGACCATCAAATTTATTTGGACATTCTTGGTAACCTTTGCAATCTGCTCGAAAAAAGTGTGTTCTATGTACAACCGTTATAATTATATCAGGTAAATCAGGATGAGTTCTGCGAATTAATTCAAATTTAAACTTCGAACTGTTGCTCCATACTTCAAATGCCTTTTTAGTTACTTCAAGATATTCCTGAGTTGCTTGAGGAAAATACCATTTTAAATTAAATTTAGACCATTTCGAATTTTTAACTCTATAAGAATGGTCATCAGTGTCTTCTGCTTCACTCACAGAACATCTAGGTCTCTTAAGAAAATGTATTGTTTTCTCGTCTAATTCTCCAGTTGCAGGAATATTAACTCTTTCTTGAAAGTTTACTAAATAATCTTGAAAGTTGGCCACATTATTTTCAGTTGTGTTTAGGTACCCAAAACGATGTAAATATTTCATGGCATATGATTGGTCAACAACGTCATTTTCACATAGCGCTAATGTTATAGACAATGCTAATAAAATAGGTAACATGGTCTTTACTCTTCTAGCATCAACAGAAAATTGATCTAGAATTGAAATAATGTGTTCTTTTCTACTTTTCAGATGACTGATTTAGCCATTGCGCATGCGCCTTGACATCTACAATATGTTCTCTACGTCATTCCAGCCCTTTTCGCAATTTAATTGGATCAAAGTTAAACGTTAATACTCCTCACGGTCGAGATGCTCATCTCCCTGACTCGGATATATTATCTCGAAAATGTTTTCTCAAATATTACAAACTTTAGTCCTATTATGAATTCATTTAAACAAAATTAAATATATGTAATTTGAAAGTTAACTATAATAATAAAAAATGCATAAATTATAGATATTACTCACATGCAACATTGTAACAGGTGTTGCATTTAAACGAGTAATTAAAATTAAATATATGTAATTTGCAAGTTAATTATAATAAAAAAATGTATAAAATATAGGATTTTAATAGATTTACTATTTAGCATAAGATTCTATACAAAGTTATCGTTTTCCCTCATAGTGAGGAATATAAATCCAAGTGTGCGTGAACCTTCAATTTAATCAACCAATATGAGTACTCAAGATAGTGGTTATAGTTCTTGTGAAATTGTTTTTGAAAGTGAATCATCGTCACCAACACCTTCTTCACCTTCTGCAGTGTCGCTTAATGATTGTGTTGAGAAGATCGACCAAGCTTTAATTTCATACGAGTATGCTGATAAATTGGAGCGATACCGTCTACTAGAAACGAACTTTTCTGTAAGAAATGACACACTTTTTGTATGGAATAAGTCCAGCCAGAACCTTTACTTCGACCTGGAAGAATTTCGTTTGGTACATTTGAGTGGACTACTTTTATTGAATTGTTACGGCTGATATATGATAACTTTTTTCACGAGAATCTACCATCGCCTCCTGACGAATACAATCCTGTAGATTTCCCTTATGGAGACTTTTGTAAAGTCAGTCAATTAGTGTATAACGATACCAAGTTTCTACTTGTAAAGAAACACGGGATCGAGTTCTATCTGGATGAGAATGATGTTTTCGATATCCTTGAAGCAAATTGCAATTTGGTGAGCAACTACATTTCGCTGTTGGAAGACTTGAACTTTAATACATTTTACCGTAATTTAATAGATTCTACACGAGCTTATTTTGCTGTTAATTTCAATAGTATTTGTGACATTAGTAGATTTAATACTTTAATTTTAATTTGTAGTGTTATACCAAAATGTTTAGAAAAAATGTTCCACAACGGTACATGTATTACTATAAAATGATGTTATTAATGACATATATAATCATTGTTCAAATTAAATAAATGTATCAAGTCTTTTATTGAAAAACTCCTTTTTTATATTTTGCATTGTTTATAATAATTAATTCTCAAATTACATATATTTAATTTGAATAATTAAATCTTTCAGTAATTACAGTAAACACCATTAAAAGTTATAGACCCAACTTAATAAAGAGAAAAAATGAAAATGAGTTATAATAAATTGTCAAATAAATTTTTATTAAAAACTAAAAATAAGTCGTATCACCATGTATTATTAGGCATTCTAATTATCATTTATGTATATTACTGTTTGCATAGTTATTAGTTGATACTTACCGGTCTTTTCTAAATAAAAATAAGTCATATTACCAGGCAATCTGAATATCATTTATGTATATATCTGGTTGCATAGTTATTAGTTGATACTTACCGGTCTTTTCTAAATAAAAATAAGTCGTATTACCTAGGCAATCTGATTAATCATTTATGTATATACTTGGTTGCATAGTTATTAGTTGATACTTACAGGACTTTTCTAATATTTACCTACGAGGCTCCTCCAAAATTTATTCAAAATCTAAAATTTTCGAACTGTTTGTGGTTTTTAGATAAAATCACCTTGTATTATTAGGCAATATGAATATTATTTATGTATATATCTGGTTGTATATTCATTAGTTGATATGTTTCCTATTAGCGATTTACATTTATCAATGAGATGGTATGTACCGTTCAAGATTGGTTAGGTAATTATTGTTATTTAGAGCGCTATTTTTAAGTTAAACGCTAATGCCATTACGGTGACGTCCTTGCGCATGTTTTTGTTTAAATTTAACATCTACGACACTTCTAGATAATACCGATCTTTTTCGTAATTCAATTGAACCAATAATAACGAAGATAAGTGCTAATGCCCTTTCGGCAACGTTCGCTGCGCATGCTTTTTCTTTGAATTTAACATCTACGTTGCTTATAGATCATACCTGTCATTTCCGCAATTCAATCGGACCAATAATAACGAAGATAAGTGCTAATGCCCTTGCGGCAACGTTCATTGCGCATGCTTTTCTTTAAATTTAACATTTATGACACTTCTAGATAATACCGATCTTTTTTCGCAATTCAATTGGACCAATAATAACGAAGATAAGTGCTAATGCCCTTACGGTAACGTTCGCTGCGCATGCTTTTCTTTAAATTTGACATCCACATCACTTATAGATGATACCTGTCTTTTTCGCAATTCAATTGGACCAATAATAACGAAGATACGTGCTAATGCCCTTATGGCAACGTTCGCTGCGCATGCTTTTTCTTTAAATTTAACATCTACGTTGCTTATAGATCATACCTGTCTTTTCCACAATTCAATCGGACCAATAATAACGAAGATAAGAGCTAATGCCCTTACGGCAGGAAATTTTGGGGGTCATGAAAGGTTACGTGCGGGCTACTTGGCCATCCAAAAGAATTGACTGAAAATTTGGGGGTCCTAAGATCACGTGTGGGCAACTTGGGCTTTCGGAGTGAAAATTTGGCGGTCCTAGGGGCCGTCCGCGGAGATGTGCCGAGGAGTGGAGGTAGGTCACGTTAGGGGGCGTGTCTGTCCATAAGGATTGACAGAAAAAGTTCCCACACCACGGTAACAAATATAACTACTCTAAACTATTTAGTTGGATTGTGGTGGAGTTGGATTGATGATACAATTTCTGTCAAACTAAACTGTTTACTTGGGAGAAAATCGGCAGCTTGTGCACACAAACGATTTTATTAACTAGATCTTTATTTTATTAAAAAATGTGGAAACATAAAGGTCTTTGTTTTCTATTATATATTTGGAGGAAGAAACGACAATTTTGGATACATTTTATATACATTGGTATATTCGCACATAGTTACACATTTCTTCTCATAGTTTCTTTTTAATGTTAATATCGTTATAATAAATATATTGTAAAGGTCCAAAAGAAGAAATCAAATAATTTAATTATGGATTAAACAAAAATTGATAGGTACAAATACATGAATCAAATAAAATTGGATAAAACAATATAAGAACATTTTCATTTTATGTAATACTTATAATACTTAAAACTAATCAAAATTCTGGAAATTTAATAGAAATTGTTAATTACATATTGGTCACTACTTAGATATATGTAAGAATTTAAAATTTTTCAATTATAACAACATTAAAATAATTCATCGTAAAATTAATTTTTTTTTGTTGTTTTTGTTGCATCTAAATAATAAACAAAATTTTAGAAATTTTAGTAGAAATAAAAATTATAATATCAAGATGCAAGTGAGAACATCATATTTTAATTATGTATAGTTAATTCTTTGGATACAATCAAAAAATGAGTAAATTTATCTAATTTGTATGAATAATTTATTTGAAGTTTAAATTATTATGTGTCAAAACTAAAAAAAAAAATTAAGAATATTATGATTTCGGAAAACTACTTAAGCTCCGATGGAATTTGACTGATAATAACTACTAACAAAATAAGTCAATTTGTAAATAAATCTGTTTGTATATATTATTCTATTTTATCAAGTTAAATGCAGCAACAGTTACAACAACCAATACTCCATGTGCCCATGTTGGAATTAATTTAATGCATTAATTTGCCTGTTACAGATAGGTAATACTGAAATTGCCTGATTTAGTAACAGGTTTACTCTTTTCTATTTTATTAATATGGATATATGCCAGAATAAAAATATTTGTAGATTTTTACTGTTGTTGCATCCTGACATGGAGCTTTCCCATGGTTGTCACGACCGAATAAATAATAATTTCTCATTTATATCATATTTTTATTTGTATATTTATTTTTTTCTAGGGTTTTTATTAATGTTACTAAAACTACTCGGTTTACCATTTTTTTTTCTAGAAGTAACCAGTTTAGAGAATGATTTCTTTATGATTAATGCGCGCCCAATTTTGAAGTACTCCAACACAATTCATTTTACTGATAACAAAAGGTTACACCGCATATTAAATAGTTGACTTTTTACAGAGTGGACCAAAAGTCTGGAAACGGCCAATTATCTCGTAAATTGCTAGTCTGAATTCTACATAAAATTTTGCATAAGCCTATTTTGGCATACGGAGATTCCAGATTTGACATTTACAATGCTGCTAGATTTGCCGTTTCTTTGATATTATTAGTCACTTTGGTTTTTTAAATACCTCATCCTATATATTCAGTCATTTTTGAAATGTTCTCTTCAATACGAGTTCAACCATATGTAACACTTATTATTTTATGTAGTCTAGATTGCGATTGCCTTTAGTGTTCTTCTACGAAGTAAGTTATCAATTGGTAATTCGATGTATCATTTCATACATTCATTTACTTTCATTTATTGCATTAATTCATTTGGTGTTACTATGTTTTATTGTTAATATTAAAATCTTTCTCTCCTGAATAAATAAGTTAGAAAAAGTTCGGTATTTTAAATATGTCCACTGTCTCACCAAACCCGTGTCAGTATCATCTAGTACTGAGCATCCTCCAAAATCCTAGCTTCAGTCATGAGAATACATGATGTTTAGTAAGCGTTAATTTTAATTATGAATATAGTACAGCTATCGATTAATTAATCCAACACATCTAATATTCCTCAAAGGTATCGTAGAAACTTACATGCTTCCCGCTCGACATAAAACAATCAACAACTATCTTTGAGTTTAATATCACCAACCGACTAAGTACATAAGTCGCACTGCAGCTATCACAAGTGGTGTCATACATGTACCCACACATATTAAAATATAATGTGTTTTTAACGAATATTCAGTATTTCAGTATTTATCTGTTCATAAACTAAATCTTCTAAAAATTTCCACTTACACTGGTTAAGCTAGCAAAATGGTTGGAAAAGAGATTTAACTTTGTCGCACTTTTCATCGTGATCGTAGAAAAAATTTTAAATTCTCTATTCATTTTTTATTCAAAGAAAAGGAATAAATTAGCTCGGTTAAGTGATTTTTATTTCAGCAATCAGTTACAGAGCATCAAATATGCTCCTTGAATAAATTGATAAATTATTATCTTAATTTAAATAAATATTCATGTTTATATACAAAAGAATATTTTATTAAATTGGTAGTTATGGTATACGTTCCAAACTTCGAAGTAAGTAATTTTCATTTTCTACAAGCCCACATATTTCCCGTAAATTTATATAAAGAATAGAAAATGGTACGTATATACGTACTTACATCCACAACTACTCTGTTTCTTGAGCAAACGTTGCAAGGTCTCTCCATATGAAAAAGAAATAATCCTCGCCCGAAAACTGGGTCATCTTCATTATCTCGCGCTTTTACTGCAAGGAAAACTTTATTCCAAGAAAAATAAATCTTGCTTCGATTCACAGTGAGTTTTATTTTTAGTCATCGAATTAGTTTGTGTCATTAATTAACTTCTAATTATTTACGTTATTTATTACATTCAGGCAAACAAAAAAAAATGTTCTGTTTTTGATAAGTCAAGTTAATGTGTTTACTATTTTGCACATCCTTAGTAAAAGTTATATCGATTAAATAATATGATAATCTAATATGAATCTAATTTGAAAATTTCGTCTTCTTAGATCTCACCTAATTTACAAATTCAATATATCAATAATTAACATATACAATCCAAAAATGCGAAGTGACTAAAATAATGTACTTCAAAATAGACGATATTTCAGGCACTACAATACCATGTTTCCTCAAGCGCATAATAATATGGTAGATTATATCATGTAACACGTTTTGTAAAAATAGTCTACTATTCTACTAGTAAAAAAAAGTAATCATAGCAACGAATTAAAGGAAAGAGATCTATGTAGCCTCGATTTATTAGAACTGTCATTTTGATATTTGGCGTGTATTTTTCCACTTTAGAAGATTGCACATTTAATAAATATAACGTAATAATATCATTATTAATTTATAATTTATTTTATTTTCAAATCGTTAATACAACTTTTCAAATCAAAGATTTCATAGAACATTACTTGTCATTTCTCATCTGACAATTAAATTAACAGCCTTCTGTATTTATTTGGTTATTTGTTTTTATTTGGCTAGATAGGAAATATAATAAAGAGTTGAGGTAGTTTTTTTTATACTTATATATATTATACTTTTGATTTTAACGCTTGAAGGAAACATTTAATATGTCACTAGGAGTAGAAGACTCATTACATGTTTCGCCCAGTTACTGGGCTCTACAAATAATGTTATCCATCTAATCCTAGTAACCTAATATACTACCTTCAAAGATTTTTAAAATATTATTTAGGTGAATAGTGCCTATTTCCAAATAGTGAATTTTTTAAGATGGAAACCTACATATTTAATTGCTATTTACAAATATACTTATTTATCCTACTTAAACTAGAAGTTGAAAAGAAATGTTTGGATGCAGCGCAATTAAAAATGGCATATTTTGTATTTTGAATATCTGATGTGAGAAAAGGATTAATAAGAGTAAGAAAAACAGTGACATGTTTCTATTTTCCTTTTTAATTAATTTTTATTTATTGATTGATCAGTAGTACAAAATTTTTGACTACCCTCTACAAAATCTATTGTGAATATCATCCATTTTTATTTCTTTTAAACTAGTATAAGACAGAGATTCCTCTGTGTTAAAATCTAACTAGATGATCGCAATTACACAACAGGTATTCTGAAGTTTCCTCGTTTTCGTAATAGAACCTGCATGTATTTTCATTTATTAGCTCTAGGTGCTTACTAAGTCTGTCGTGTTTTTTATTTTCTTAATTTTATTAGTATTCTAACCATACTCCTATTATAACCAGCATATTTTATTTCTGACGAAGTTCTCTTTCTTAAGACCTGTTCAAAATAGGATTTACAGATCATACTACTTATGACTCGACCAGCATGACTGAATGAAAATATTTTATTACTTTTGAACATAGTCTCCATTAATATCTGCATCGTTAATAAATAGTCCTCGCCAATTTTAGATGATGTACCTAAGCTTTAATAAAGTTTTACAAGTAAGTGTCAAATTGCTACAACCGTATTTAAAGAATAATATAAATAATAATGAATGTATAGTTATATTTTTTTATATGAATATAAGTTCGCTTATCAAATTATTTATGATTATGCATAGTTTAGAGTCGAAATATTTTTTGGGGCTGTTGGATTCAGAAGCGTCTGGAACTGTTATTGGAGCTAGGAGTTTGACAGTTATTCATGAGTTGAGATTACGAATTAAATTGCAAGGGCGTTCCAGACTAACAGCAGCAGATGTCAACCGTATACTCTGTACCGGCACCATTGTAGTGCTTATAATGCTGAGAGGTCGCTTAGGTTTAGTAGAGGCGGTGGTGGTTCCCACTATTTCACATTCTTTTGTGGTCTGATTTTTGAAAGATAATGAGGATAGTTCCAGACCTACGAAATAATGAATGGCATGTTTGTAAGAAACCAGTCACAGTTAAATCTCTTGAGCACGTTAAAGGTCAGACTATCTTGAACCTGGAAAAAACAACGCTTCAGGCTCTTGTGGAAAGGAATAAGGATATGATGAGTGGTTTATTAGAGTGTACGTCTAGAACTGAGCATGTCATCTAACTAAACTAATACCCCTCCAATTAAGCAACGATTCTACCAAGTACTAATCAAACCTAACCTAACCTGACCGTGTTCGTCTACCTGGATGACGTTTTCATAGTGAACCAGACGTTTAAAGATCAGTTAAGAATTCTTAGAACATAACTGTAAGTTTCAATAAGTACCAAATCTGTAGATCCGAGATGAAATATTTGGGTTATGGGGTAGATCGTAATGGACTGCGTGTGGATAGTAATAAGACGTAGGCAATGTTGGAAGTACCTGAACCTACCAATGTTGGTGAAGTGCGTAGGATAATCGGGACATTCTCATGGTATCGTCGCCTTATTTCTGATTTCGCCTTGATCATGGCCCCGATCACCAAGTTGCTCTGTAAGAATCGTATATTTCAGTGGACTAAATAATGTGCTCAGTCCTTCCGTGTAATTAAAGAGCGCCCGAAAAAACAATTCCTACAATCATCTTTATTAAATTTATTACTCTTTATTATTCTTCAAATTTTGAGAACTGATAACGGATATTCCAACAAATATTTTCTACGCAAAATGAATGCAGGAAGCGGCATTCGTTTCTGTAAAAAATGTTATAAATATGTGAAATGAATGAAGTATGAGACGATGCCAAGTCGAGTACATTTTCGAAGGGAAAATGTTTTCGTAAGTTGACCACGACTGATCTTTGGGAACGTTCATAAATTTTCATTATTTTGTTGGATAATCTGGATTGTCGTTTAGTTTGTGGGATGAAGTAAGCAATTCATTTTTAATCACCAGCTACAATGTAACTCTAAAACTAGTCACTATTTTTGTCTCAGCCCTCTAAAAATGACAAGGAATATTCCATAGGTATTGTTTTATGTTCGTTTATCAACTTTTTTAGCACCCATCTCTTTTTTCATGCCTTTTCATGACAGTAGGCTATCTGGATTATTCTTCATCATGAACATTTGTCCTTCTTTCATCAAAAAGCTAGCACCAGTTACACAAATTACCATCATTCTTTACCCCCATAACCTTCAACAAGCTGCTGGTGAATTTCAGCTGGGAACAGTTTTTGCGTTTAAAAATCGAATTAATGGTCAAAAACAGAGTTACGCAACATCCAACTAATGCAGAGAAACATAACGTATTGTCGAAGCAGTAGGAAGACTAACCTTGACCGAATGTCACGTAACAACCTGGGTTGACACAATGCGCAAACGATTCTTACCTTAAAATGATCCTCGTACATTCAAATTTCATATTCGGTAAATCTGATAGTGGTTGAAAAATCTCTCTTCTTATGTTAAAATCTATCATTTAGCTAACATTATATAATGAGAAAAATATATCTAACTAGTATACATAAGTTTAATTTAATATTTGTTGTGAATATTGTTAAACATTATTTATGCATAAACATAAATAAATAAATTGACAAATTGGAAGTTTGCCATCTATTAGGAGTGTTAGTAGTAATTTTGCAGCAATTTATTTTGCAAATTATTCATTGGGGTTGCTGGAAAGTTTTTGAATACATAATTCACATAACTGCATGAAATATTATACTTCGTCAGCCATTTTAACTTCTTTAAAATGATGAATTCTGAGACTAGCTTTTTATTATTGCTTTTTTTTATTAGAAAGTTTTATGACATTAATAAAGAGAAAAACTTGTGCTATTTTAATTTTGACCAAAGAATATGTGCTAGAATATTTTAACTTGCTTGCTTGCTCTCTTTTGTGTGTCATGAAACTTGTTAATTTAAACAATTCCTGCTTGATCTACCATATTTGTTATTTGAAAGTGCTTTTTTTCAGTGAGTTTATCTTTTTGTTGATGAAAAATGAAAAATAAAAATCTGCTTAATATCTTCTTCTTAGGAATATAATTTTTTATTTGATGAATTTAAGTAATCTTATTAAGCCACACTATATTTGAATAATCGTAAAAAACAAGAAGCCATAGATTTCTACCTTTTACTAGGTTTATAATAGTGTGATCGAACATAATCTGATATAACATTAACGCATATAGAAACAATGTTTAAAAAGTCAACATTTACAAAATCGGTCATCTGTCTAGATATAATTGAGAATAGACTTTCATCATCAGTAATAGTAACAGACATATTTTTTTTATATTATTTGTTACAATTTTTGGACCAGATATTCTAATCAATGCTTAATTTATGTCAGGGATTGTATTAAAAAAAGGTATAATTGTATCCAAAGAGACCCCAAAACTAACATTCCATTTTTTTGTGTAGTTGCTTTCAAGTGACTATCTTCTATTTATTTGAAATTTATTAAATAAAAAATCGATAATTTTTAACAAAATAAAAATAAAATGTCGTTTTTTAATCATAATTTTTTTCAATTCGATTTGCAAATATTATTTTATATTTTTAATTTAGCATATCCCACATTTTGTACGGTAAAAAAATCTGTTTCGGTTTCAATTAAATTTTGAATTTTAATAGAAATGAAATTCGAAATACACTGCAATAAAATTCCATTTCTTTTTACGTAAATGTTAGTGATTATAATAAAGCTTCAGATAAATGATTAAAATTCACTTGCGGTGAAAAAAGAGTACATTTGTGCACAGTTAAGCCTCTAAGCGTCCACGTAACAATTCCAGTAAAAGTCGTTGCTTATTGAAATTCAGACAGATGACGTGTGCCAAGGGAAAATATATCTACAGCTGTAAAAAAATGTTCTGACAACTGAGCTTTGACCAGGGCCGTTGCAAAATATCTTTATTTAAGATTTAATGTAAATTGTTTTGAATAGAAAGTAGAATGTTACTATTCAGTTTTCTTGTTTTCTGAATAAATGTGCGAAACACGTTTAGATGCTGTAAAGCAGTGCTTATTCAACAAATTTAAAAGAAGTTCCATTAATATTTGGACATAACTCTAACTGGTGGAGTAGTCAATGAATTCTCTGCAGGTAGAAAGAAAAAATAGAAAAAAAAGAGAAAAGACATTCAAAAATAATTTCTTATTTTTTTTTGATATCTATTTGTCTTAAAGACTGAGGAGTCGAATTTTAATTTCTTTATTATATATTGGAATCAATGCTTTTATTTTTTCTGAGGTAGTTTCTTTTTTCTGCCTCTTGAATTATTTCTTAATTAAATGTTAAATGTTAAACTAGATAAGTCGTTTTTATTTTGTGTATCCTTATCGACAAGCGATTACAAAATGTTTCTATAGTCCCAAAGAAATAAAAATGGCATTTAACCCTCAAAAAAGTAAAAGTATCACAATTATCTACAATTATATCATTTTAAGAAGATATTCTTGTAAAATTTACGACCCACATGGAGGTGGACAGAAGACGCTGCAAATACAAAATCAATAGGTACCAACCACTGACTTGAATTGGAAAAGCACCACTAGCAAATTAGACTAGAGTCAAAATATTTCATGACAAAAGTGAGATTGATAATTTCGTCTAGAACGGCAAAAAACAACTGTTAAATTTTTATCTGTTAGAGTGAGTGTTTAAAAGAAGCCGAATTACATTCTGTCACTAAATCATCCACTCTTTTCCTCAGCGACTTTTACTATTTTTGCGTTTTATGAACTTTTGCTCTTTTCGACCTCTTCCGCTTAACAAAAAAGTATTTTGAAAGTTATATTTTCGACAGAGGGAGACCTAACAGCAAATCTTAATTTAGGTGCGACTGAAAAAACATGATTCAGAATCCGTTTTAATTCGTCAAGTTTAAATCCTATTAAAGGATGGGTTTTTACGCGCGGCCTGGCTCGTTTTACGATTTGTGGCAAAAGAGAGTTTCTATTATGGAAAGAATTTTTTCCCGGTTTGTATTGTTGAGTTTTATGTATGACTTTTAAGCTTTATTCTTAATTTTAATTAATAGGAAAGGTCAGAATGAGAAAAAATGTTTGTTATTACAGTTATCAAACTTAGCAAATGTGTCATAGTTTGACTGACATTTTTACAATTCGATGGACGATTATTTGAAATCAATCATTCTAGCAACAAAGAAATGGTATTTTAACAATTGCATTAAAAGCCAATCGCAGCAGTGTATTCTTTTGGTTCTTGCACGTTGACCTATAAAAATATAGTGTAGATAGGGGAAAGGTGTACGAGATTATCCCTTGAGGTAAGATGATCCTTTTTAAATGCAGCGACTAACGCTATCTAGTTGTTTTCTTTAGTAGAAGAACGTGGTTCCCGATACCCGAGACAGGCAATTGTAAACATTGTTGGATTAGTGGTTTTGTATAATGCTCTATTTTTTATTGGCATAGGTAAAATAAAGAGCATACAGGTTACATTATAGTACAAAGAATAAAAAATTTGAAGTTGGGGCAAGATGATTATGTTATAGGTATACGAGATGATCCTTACAGATCGTCTTTTACCATATAAATGTTAACGGATTATGTTTCATTTATATACTCGTAGTTGTTTTCTAAGAAAATCTGTTAATTAAATGGCTTGCAGTAGGGATAAACGAGGTGAAGACTTGTTTTCGTTCATTTTATCGAACTCGATTGATAATAAAAAAATTAAATAATTTTCTTGTTTTAGATTATGCCGCGTAATTATAAAAGAAAAACGAATCGTGGAGGGTGGTCGGAAGACTCTATGAATGAAGCACCACTCGATGCTGTAAAAAATGGCTGCCATATAGATCGACAAGTAAACAGTTTGTAGTGCCCGTTAGGTCATTAAAAAGATGGGCCCAAGGCAAAAATAAAGAGGCTGTTGGCGCAATCAAATATTTAGGTAGAAAAAGAATAGTTTTTTTTACAACAGAACAGGAAATTGAGCTCGTGAAATACATTAAAGATATGGAAACGAGAATGTATGGGCTAACGCGACAAAACGTTTTATCGTTGGCTTATCAACTTTCTATAAAAATAATATTACTCATCCTTTCCTCAGAGAAAAAGCTGGTAATGATTGGCTGAGAGGATTTCGTCAGCGGCATCCAGATATAACTCTTCGTGCTCCAGTGTCCATTTCAGCTGCTCGGGCGCGTGCCTTTAACAAACCTGTAGTAAACAGGTAGTAAGAATAACGATAGCTGAAAGGGGAGAGACTACAACAGCTGTAGTTTGTATGTCTTCTGAAGGAACTTTTATTCCACCTATGTTTATCTTTCGGAGGGTTCGTATGAAGATAGAGCTTATGGATGGTGCACCGTCAGGATCCATAGGTACCTGCAGTTCATCAGGATGGATGAAACTAGATAATTTTAGCCAGTGGTTTGGCCATTTATTATACGACATGAAGCCTTCTGCAGAGGACGAGATGTTGTTGATTTTAGATGGTCATCTATCACATACGAAAAATTTGTCATTTTAAAAGCACGGGAAAACTACGTCACCATTGTCTGCCTGCCACCACACTGTACCCATAATTTAGAACGTCAGTGTTATGTATCCCTTGAGCGTTTACCATAATAAATCACTCGAAAAGTGGATGAATAACAATGCTGGCAGAACAGTGACAGTATTTCAAATTAAAAAGATTTTTAGAGATGCTTACTTAAAAGCAGCAGTCCCATTAAATGCAATCAATGGGTTTGCAAAAACTGGCATATGGAATTTAATGAAGATCCGGGTATATCACTAATAAAGAGGCCTTCTGTTAAGTCAAACATAGAACAGTTGACGCCAACTAATCCCTCGACACATTACATTGAAGTTTAACAGAATAAAACTACATCGCCATCAACAAATCCTATAAATAAAGAGCATCTCTTTTTATTAAATTCTTGCAGAATTCGCTCCTTTGAGGAGTGTGGTATTGCTGTTATATCTGTTTGGAACCCTAGTACCTAAATTCATTGTTGTTCAATTGCAGTAGACGTTTGGTGACGTATTTCTTTAAAACAAGTCATTCTTGGTTCTTATTTTGATTATAAGCAGGTTGGAAAGTATTTATTGAACTTTACTACAATAGATATTCTATTAATTTATGGATCCATTATTAAAAAATGAGATTAGAAAAATATTTTGTACTATTAAATATTTTTTATAATTATTTTAAATAATAATTTCCGTTTTACTAAAAAAATACTTCAAAACAGAAACCCATCTTTTAAGCTTCTTTAGTATTTGCTATTGCTGCTGCTTTTAAATTTATTTTAAAATACATAAAAATTCTCACTTGAAATTACAATTTTGAACATTTGGATAATCTATTCGTTTTAGTTTACTCTTTGTAAGTACCTATAGGTTCTATTATATGTGCTTTTTGAGACGCATTTAAAGTATAGTCATAAGAATATTTATACGCAATTATAGAAGTTTTTCAACTTTTTAGGTGCTGACCATTTTTTATTAAGACACATTAAATAGTACACATGTTGATTATTAGAAAAATGAGCATAGCGTTTTAATTACTACTTGAATCGAATAGAAGAAGACAGTATTGTCGTTTCCACAGCGTAATTATTTCGACGCGTTCCACTCACACAAAACCCCCTCTGCCCGCTTTTAGATGGTCTTATCAAAATAATGCATTTTTCATTTAAAAACTAGATTATTTTTATAAAAAAAGTAACACCCAATTGTATCATTATTTTTGCTAGGATGCATTGCGGCACTCGATCGCATCCAATCCAATAACCGGTTCAGTCAATTTCTGAACAGACATCGCCTCTGTGAAGGCGATTCCATAAATCAATTCGATAATTTATCACGTCAGTAGAGCGAAATAATAAAGCCCAGTCCAGAGCAAACAATTCTGGAGAACCTCCAGTCAGCCGAAACAGTCGTTATTAATAATAGAAAGACAACCCTTAGTCGACCCCATAATTCGACACAGTCGAGGCCCTTTGCTATTGTGCGAGTGAGTCTCTAGAGAGTCCTTTCAAAGAGGCCTCTCTTGGTTACACTTCACCAACGCCGATAGTTACTACATAGGCGTTACCAATAAGAAACAGAACATTTAGTGTATATTGACAATCCAACAGAGAATATACAGTCCCTAAAATTCAGCTTTCAATGGTTACAAATAGTGTTAAAGTAGAGATATTCGTTACTTCTTCAATTCCAAGATGTCTTTTCATCTATTGAGTTATTTGTGCAATTTTCAGGACTAGACCAAAACAGAAGATAAAACAATAAGCAAGTTCGAAAATTTTCGAAATGAATAAATATGCAAATAGTACTAATCTAGATGGGTAGAATCTTAAGAAAATGTACCCATTTTATACGAATTTGGGTTTTAGCAAATAATATTTATAATAATCTTCTGGAGTTCTGTATCCACTTTTAAATCTAGTTTATTATGGTTTCCTTCTATTTTTTAGACAATATCTATTGGATATCTATTGGAGTGAAATATTTGTAAGATGTGGCTGTGAGACATTCCGATAAGGCAGACTTGTCTATTATTACTGGTATATTTTGTCTAAGTACATATATATTTATATCTACATATTTCATCAACTTTACCTGAATTTTTATTTGTCAGACAGGTTATTTCTTATAGCAAAGAATAAATTTCATAATGAGACTAATGAATGTCCAGATCTATCTTAACCCAATTTGAGTGTTTGTTTTTATTCAATAACAATACTGTGAAACTATTTATGAGAATAATATAATTGTTTTTCCTTACACTTTCAAATAACTGACTACTTCAGAAACTGAATACTAATGAATTAAAATTAAAATATATGTATGTTTAAATTAGGTTTTAACTCTGTAAAGTTTTGATGCAATTTGTTTTTACTTTACATCTCTGGAAACCAAAACGGCCCATTTCGAGTACACCACGCTCAAGTATTTCCAAAGTTTGACGTAAACCAGAAAAACGTATTACAAAATAATTAATGTGTTTTGAAAACGACAGGTTGTGTTTGACTCCAGACAGTCGTCCTTAAATTTATCATTTACGAAGGGAATGTCTATTATGACCTGTTACACTATTCTTACCTTAAGATCCGATAGTCCAAATCAACAATTTACTAACGGATTTTGTTAGAAACAAGGTATATCTGAGGATGGATAAACAACTTCTGGGGTTCGAGCATACTCAAACTATCCAAAAATGCAAACAATTTAGACATCACAGATTGCAATACCGTGTGTGTTTTAGTAAAGAAATATGTTGTGGTGGTGACCCTTTATAGATTCAATGTATCTAAAAAAGTTAGCTGTATAAAAGAGTCGGATTCCATCTCTTAATACTTTAAGTATTTTCGTAACGTATTAGTTTTATTTACATCGTGTTTGTCAAGTTAATGAAGTATTAATTATTATAGAATACCTTTTTTTGATTTAACCAAACATACAAATAATTTTCACTACTAATAATATCCTGACATTTTAAACTTTAAACTAATAAATACATATCTTATCATTTATGTATGTGAAATAATTCTAACCTCTGTGAGATTTCAAAATACTAGCTCTGTCTAATGTATCGCAAATGCAGTAGTTGACTCAATTTAATTTTTTAAATTAATTTAATTCAATTTTTAATTTAAATCAATAAAGAAACTTGTTGTTATTTGTGTGTTTTTTAACATGAGCAATATTCTACAACGTCAACTGTGCTGACAGTATACCTTATACCTATTAAAAACAAAGAAACCTAAAAAATTGACTCTTTTCAAAAGCAGCATAATGAAGTTTTATATCGTTGAAAAATACCATTTTAATAAGACCACAGCCAAATATGATTTCTATTTAAAAAATTGTAATTCTGTGTCATAAGTCAAAAATGACAGGCCGATTTGAGAAATTGAATAAACCATCACTTGTAGATTTTCTTAATCTAAAAATTTTGTATTTACAGTTTTTTTGTGAAACCAACACTATGATTGCTAGTCATTTAAAGAAAAACATAAAAAAAAAATTTCCTAAATATCTAACATACAAAGCAAATTTCCGAAAAAGTAAAAATGGCATTTAATGGGGCTCGCAAAACAGCAAAAGAAAAAAACTCACCCTGTATATACTTTAGATTAAATTATTGTTTTATAAAAGTACACTAATCAACCTCTTCATAACATTTCATTACATTATTTTGTTATTTATTTATTATATATATATATTTAGAGAGAGAGAGAGAGAGAGAGAGAGAGAGAGGGAGAGAGAAACAGACAGACAGAGAGAGAACGAAATAGAAAGAGAGAAAGAAAGGGAGATCCTTCTATTTCCAACTACTTTAAAACCTGCTTTTTATATTTCCTTATCCCTTGATATCTAAGCGGAACCCTTCCTTCCTAATTAAATAAGTTTGTTCCTCCCAAAACTTAATTTGAGAATACGTCAGGACTAATTGAAAGATCATTATCATCATTCACACCAACAAGATGAACAAAAATACACGACTCTCGTTGCGGTCTAATTATAGTTGGCTAATTAGGCTTGGAATAACGTCTGTTTCAAAGCAAATATTACCTTACATGGAAACGAGGCACAAGTTTTATTTCATTTAAGTACCAAGTCACACAGGCGAAATTGTGGAAGGAGTGAAAATATTGAAAATAGGGCCAGTACTTTTCCTACAATAAAAACTCAATCACGTTTAATAAAAGTGCTGACCGAAATAGGAATTTAGAGAAGGTATTTGAAAATATCAAAATATTTAGGTAATTGTATTGAAACTAATTTTTCAGGATCAGAAATCAATAATTTGAAGGTAATTGTTTGTGGTAATGCTTTGGGCTGTTAATCGAGAAATCACTGGTTCGAATCCCAGCGAGATGTCGAGAAATTGATATAAGTCAGAGATGAATTTTAGAAGGGCGAATTTTTTTGATTTAATTAGTCAGAAATTTTTAGTTTTACTACACGTTAGAAAAATATTTTCTGTAACCTGAATATAATTTATACGTAAACATTCACTTTTGGCTTCAAATTAACAGTGTTATTATATTATATTATAATAACTGCAAAGCCAACGATCAAAACCACGTCTCATCGTTGGACGGCCAAAACTTTATAAAATCCTTATATTAAATGATTCTGAACTCGACTAGGTGACTCCCAAGCAACACATTTAGTACCTGCTACGTGGTAGCGACTAAATATGTCACTACATAGTGGTTTGCCTTAGTTTCCACTAAGTCATAGGAACGGATTAAATCCGTTTCTGGTACCAAAGTGGGTAACAAATGCGTAGCCAAGTCGTATTTGCTACGTTCTGGCTCCAGTCCCTACAACTTCATGGAACCTCACGGCTACGTTGTAGGAACGTTCCAGGGTAGTTCCCATGTAGTAGCGTTCACTTCCGATATTTTCCATGATTGTCGTCTTTGTTTTTCATATTTCTGAATATTACTTATCTCAACTTAATTTGTTATTCTATTCACTAAGGTTTCCATAACATCATTCTTTTAATACTTATACTTAATATGGCGGTATAACTAGAATTGATAATATCTACATAACTCATGTGTTGTTCATATCGGATACAAAATTTACACATATTTAATAAAAAATATTTAAAATATAATAACAACTTTTCTTTTTTTTTATAAATCTTTTTTATATTAGTATAAATGTATAATTTGAGAAATATATTAAGTTTCTTTTGTTAGTTTATCGGAAATAGCATTATATTAACACTTTTTGAATTTAAAAATAATGGTGTGATTCCATATTTTAATATTTTAAATGGCGAAAATGGTACCTATTTATCTCAAAATACCTTTTGCTACTTTTATATTATATTAGCCATCTACAAGGTGGCAAATGCCAACCGTTATGACTTTTAAAGTATTCGCTACGATAAAATAACAATGGGAACCATCCTAATAGAACTGTATGGTAACAGTTTCTACTTTGCTACTACAAAGATCCTGATATAGTGCAGTATGACTTTTTCTCGCCACCAAGATCCCATTTGCCACTTTATAAGTACATTTACAAAAAAGTAAATTTGAACCGAACGCTAGTTAAAAAGTTACCATATTCATACGTTTTGAAGAATAAAATACAATTTCTCTATATCCTGTTTTATATTGAACTGCACATATAAATATTTTGATGCTTAAAATATCTTTAAATTATTCTTAAAAATATCGATACTCTACGTATCGATATTATATTGTCAGTGTTATTCAGTTTGTTCTATTACTTATGTCAAAAATTATAACGTATTATGAAAGAAAATATAGTCATGCAACTTAACAATGACTTCTGAAAAATTACGGATTCTTCAGCAACCAATATTTTTGTCCGATACCTAATCCAAGTATCGATATTTAAAAAATCGATTATATCTATTGACAATAGACACTTAGGTGTAGGTTAAAATAGAATTGTTAGATGGCTTATTGTTGTATGTAACTAACAGATAAATTAAGTTTCGCTTAGTTGTTTGCTGTTTTTTTCAGTTTTCTATGAAAAGTAGATGTAAATTTATCAGACGAATTAAATTGGAAGCCATTTTGTTAAACTTCATGTTACTAAATAGTATAATGATACCATAGGGTAGCGATTTTAAATATAATTCACTATATGGTGGCATGTGAAAGTAGCAGTTACTTTCAAGAGAACACAGTCTACTACTAGGGGTACCCGGGTTCTATGCATGTTACTTAAAGTTTCCATACTTTTAAGTTCCCTTACTTATTTCAGGTACGTTGCTACAGCCGCTATCTGGAACTATAAAGTACCAAATCTTGTAAGTCTTAATTTAGTTCCACAAACTAGTAACTGCCTCAAAGCTTTACCGTTTCAAAGTAGTAATCTTTTGAAAAGCTATTTTAAGTGTAGCCTGGTAGTTCCATTACATTTAAAAATGTCTTCAATGTGGCGGACCTTTGTTGTAGTCTATTTAAGTAGCAAATAGGTAACTGCTACACTTTTTCAAACCATAAAGTTATTAATATTTTTAAGTTAAAAAATAGGTAACAAGTTTGAAGCATTTACTTTTATAAAGTTCCTGTTTCTATAATATCTGTTCCTGATACCAAATGTGTTGCTTGGGCTAGTAATGGATAAGGACATCACATCATCGAGAAGTCCTATTTATGGTATTTAAAAAAAATACGCAGGTGGTACTATCACAATACGTCTGATATTGAAAACGTTTATAGACTTTGTGATTTTATTACGAAAATATTTGTTTTCTTGAACTCAGTTCCCAAGGACTTCTGACAACTCTGAAGAAAATTTAACAATTAGTTTTAGTGATTTATATTAAAAATTTACAAATAAATTATAAGTAAAATCATGTTTTTACTTACTTATCTTTTTTAACGTTTTGATCCACAATGCTCTTTTTTTCGCACAGGAAATGATATACTCTATTTTATTTAAATCGCCATTAAAACTACAGATAGGAACACAACAAACATTTACAGATTGCTCGGTTTTGCTCATGTTTTTTTTGTATTTGGCAAACTTTATAAAATAATAAATTTTTATCAATGATGCTTATTGACGTATTCGGAAAATTGTAGCTTAAAGTTTCTAATAGAGCTAACCACGAGCACTCACATCGATATTAATTCTAATTTACTCTCTTGCACACAACTTATAGCAGTCCGATTCAATTTTTAAAACCTTTTGTAAGACTATCAGGATATCCAAAATATTCTTTTTAGACATTTTCCATGCCATTTTTAAGGTCAAAGACGAAAAAAACGTTCAGAAGTCACTAGGTAAACGCCCCGGTGCTTGTACCGCTCCTGTGTTAAGAACGATTAGTTTAGTTATTTATGTACCAAGTTAGTAAAAAGCGCTGAACCATGTATATGTATACAACGTGCAGCACCGAAAATGAAACATAGACTATATTTTGAAGACAAATTTTTTGTGAATAAACCGCAAAAATAGGTGAATTTTTGATCCAAGGTGGATATTTTTTTAACATATTTTCAACTGTCATACGTCTCTCCTTCCTTTCCGCCACTGTTAACAATACAATTTAAAAAATGAAAATACTAAGATTAATACATTATTTAAAAGGTAATTTTATTCGACCATATGACTGTTCGTTGCAAAACTTTTGATTTTGGTGCCTTCTTTCCCCTCTATTTAAACTGATGAAATGTCAGAATGCTAATTTTAATAATTTAACGCACAATGATGTGCAGTTTCGAGAGAATTTGTAAAAAAAATTAAAGAAAGAAAATGGCTGAACGGAAATAATGCCTATAGGGCACATGACCCTAAAAATTTTGTTATAAAAAATACACCAGTAATTAATGATTTGGTATAATTAAAATCAATCCCTATTCCCTACGAGTACACTAAAATAATTTACCTATTAAAATACCGATTTGCTATACATCTCAAATATTTCACTTAAACGGGAATCAGAACAAAATATTACAAAAGGACAAATGTAATTCTAACTTTTAAGTTGCCAAACAATATATTCAATAGCGGCATATCATGAAAAATATAAAATTCACTAAAAATGTTTTGTAAAAGTTATTGCAATGATTAAAAAAACAATTATATGGATGCTTTCAATTCTTTTTGTTGGCATTGTTTCATAGAGAATATTAATAAAAATTTTAAACTAAATTTAGTGCAATGCTCTTGACTGAGGAAATGTGTGAAGTTCGACTCTTGGACTATATTGCGGATAAATACTTTGTAAACAAAGCATATGGCTGTACAGTAAAACACCTTGTATTTTAATCGGTTTTTCAGCCTCGTTGCGTAGGTTTACAACAAGTGTCCAGTAAGAAGATAATCTCCTCCCCCTGTTTCTCCGAGCAGCTACATCCTGGTACCCTCCCGATTAAGCGTTGCTTTTTAGAGTATTTTTATGTACCGGCTGGCATCTAAGAACGGCCGTCGGTCATACCTCAGGAATACATAGTACAACTTCGGGAAAAAAAATTTATAACAAAAGTAGCTACAAGAAAAACCTCGAAATTATTTACAAAATTGTAGGACTACCGCGTAATTGAATACGAAAAGTTAAATAAGCAAAATTTGACAAAAAAATCATATTCTTCCAAAAATTCTGCAAATTTTTGTTTCCAGAAGTTTTATTCTGTTTTTTCAAAAAAGCGTGGGAAATAGTGGGAGGTTCTGGTTAACCGATATTTTTAATGTCAGTGTTATTGGAGTAAGCTTTTCTCCAATTATGAAATAATTTTAAACTCTGAGCAGCCTAACCAATAACGTGCTAGAGGGCGCTATTTCATTTTTTTAGATATTGTATTTTTTCATGAAAATATTAAAAGGAAACATAATTTTGACTAAGTTTTTAACAAGTAGACCAAATTATCAATAAAATAGCGAAAACCCTATGCTGGTTAGCTCAGTTAGAAAGGCCATACATTGGACTATATGCAGTAATTTAAACTCTTGTCATACTGTTGTTACCGTCGCGGCTAGAGGGATTTTTGTTATTCTCTAGCGATGGACCTACAATTCTGTAAATAATTTCCAAGTTTTTCTCGAGTTCACCTTCGCTATATTTTTTTTTCCTTGAAGCTGTACTATAATCCAATCCTGAGATATGGCCGACGACAATTTTTAGTTACCTACCCGGTACATAATTTCTTTAGTAAAAATATAATATTACCTATCTCTACTGCAGATATTGAAACAATGCTTAACATTTCTCCAATTATTATATATGAGGAAGCTAGAATAGAGGTATATCGATTGAACTCAAACAAAGATTGTAAACTCTCCCAATGACAGAATAGTGGATATGGTCAAAAACCCGATCTTGTCTATTGTGAATCTCCCATTTATGATATTAGTCAATCACTGAAAGTACACGCAACACTTTTCCAAACAGAAATTTACGCTGTTGTTGACTGCCTATATAAGAGAGATTAAAAGGACCAAACAGCAATTAACGCTAGCTAGTGACACCAAAAAATGTTTGTTACTTCATTGTTCATATATTCTTTATTTCGGTACAATCCAAACAGATTACTGCATTATGGTTATATTATTTTTATGGTAGCATTTCTATATTTGTAGATTTAATTATAGTATTATGCATTATACACTTGTTTATTATAACATAATAATTTAAAGTAGAGAAAAGGTAAAACCTCAAAATAAACTATGGAGACCAATGACCCTACGATTTAAACTGTCTAATATGAAAGTATACACTTGGTCATGTAGACACCTGGTATAGTTAGAATAAATTTGTAATGTTTCTCTTTTTCGGTTAGATCGAAGATCGCGTACCAGATCGACGGTTGGCTAGCTGAAAATCAGACTTCAAATAGATAAAATATACCTATTTAATTTTTAAATTATGATAAAAAATTATATAAATATAGGATGTATTAGTCTGGCTTAAAAAATCTTTGGATAAAATTTCAATAAAATCAAGATTTTAAAAGTACAAAAGCCTCACACTTGACAGTTACATCCCTGAGAAGGTAAAGAAGAACAATAACACACTTCTAGCAAAAGTAACGTTTTATATTACGTTTAGGTATGTAAAAAGTATAACTACAAATCAAAATTAAACAAACTTTATTCCCGCTCTCATTTTCACTAGTATTTAGATTTATGATATGAACAACTTCTCGTAAAACCACTCTGTGTTTGGGGAACCAACCCACACTTATAAATACCTTCACTACACCTTACATCACCATCCTAGCTAAAATAATTCAGTAATTAACTCTCTAGTTACAAGGGCCATCTCTATTTCTGAACCAGAAAATTTCTCACATGAATTGAATTACATCCAACGGCTACAAAAACATATTCAAACATCCATCTCCAAACTCCAAGAACCTAGACCCAAAGATTCCTCTTTAGAAACTCAACTCTAAGCGTCGACGCTGTCTCTACCTTATATTCGCTCCATTACAGACCATATCGGTAAAATCATCCGCAAGGAAGGAGTTTGTACGACATGCAAACCTCTGCAACGGATCCATTTCTTTCCCTATCTTCCAGGGGCATTTACAAGGTTCCTTGCTCATGTGGACAAGTCTTCATTGGTGAAACAGGACGATTAGTACAAACACGTATCAAAGAACTGTAGATACATGTGGCCTCTTAATACATTCCGCAATCGCCGAACAACAGCACCAAACAGGCCACCAGATTATCTTCGATAATACTGTAGTACTAGTAAAAGCCCCACACATCTACCATCAGAATTTAAATAACAGCCAATCAAAAATAACAAATAATCTTGAAGGTAATATTCTCCCTCTCTTAGTTTATTTGCAGGTTGTGCGGTATTTCTAAGCATATATTCATGCTGCCTCATTAAATATTTATACGAAATTTTCTGCGCACGGCCGCACGGAATAAGTTGGACCAGGAAATTATATCGTTGCAAATTAGTAACTGCGTTGCTTCGCCGTGTTTTCGGCATTTGTTTTATATTTTTTATATATTATATAATATACATACAATAATGAAATCTGATTGCTACTAATTACAAATTAATTCTAACTTATATTCGGTCGCCAGATGGGATTTCAAATTTTTGATCACTCTGTATCAAATATTTTTTAATGCCCTAACATAGAACTTGAAAAGTTAGGATAGGGACATGTAAGAAGTTTTTATTAATTTTCAACGGTTTGGCTGCTACATACATCTAAATTTAAAAAAATGTGATTTTCAGGTGGCTGTAGATCCTCTATTAAACATAATAGACATAAAGTATGATACATCGTAGAAATTAGCTCGGCAAGAGGTTTGACTCTATCTATAACTTTTATTTAAATCATTGCTTCCTATTTCTCAAGATAACGGAGATATTAAGTATAAATTGATCACCCTGTATATACAAAATATGCGTTCCTGATTATGTTAAACTACTCTACTATTTAACAAACGCTCTATCGTATGAACAAAGAACACACCATAATAACATGAAATTTTAATTCTTCTAAGGGACCTATTGAAAATATTACCAGAGAAAATCTCGTAACGAAACTACTACATTCTATAAATGTAATAATCCTTTTCAAAAACTAACAGATATGTGAAGAAATAATAAGCCTAAAGAAAAACTGGGACAATAAAGACCGTACTATGCTTCTGCGTTCTACATATACTAATTTTTATTTAACTAAATAAGTATAAATACAACTTCTTACCCACCCTAAAAGGTTGATAATCTGTTCCTTACTTCAAAATATGTCTGAAAATACTATATAATTAAGATATTTCGTTATTTAATCGAGAATTTTTATTATGAGAAATTACTAAAGTTATCAAATTTTTTACTGCTCTTCTTCCTTGTAGTACTCAGTCTTCGTATGGAGAGTTCCACTGACTTAATTAATATTAATTGATACTAATGAGTGGATCAACAAATTATATTTTAAATAAGTAGGCACACATTCTTTTTAGAACAGAGACAAATTATTTTTATATTTTTGAAGACTCTTTATCTTTATCTTTAATATATTTAAAAAATAACTAGATATGAACCTTTGTCAACAATAATTGCTTATTTTTTAGTAAACTGGTATACCTTTTAATTTAGCAGCTATCATGCCGGCTTATTTTTTGGAATTTCCAGTTGGACGTTTTAGAAAAACTTGACATTTATGTTTTTTTTTGTAATCAGATCAAGTAAGCCTTGCAATAATAACCAATTTATAAATTGGATCACACTGTATAAGGAAAAAATTTAAGTTCCTTTGTTTGACGAGAAATGACCAGTAATGTTTTGTGTTCTATGAAAATCTTTGATTTGAAGAGTAGCATTAAGGATTTGAGAATAAAAATATTATTACATTGTATTTATTAAATTTATTATTTTATAAAGTGGAAAAATACTCAACACTAAAATATCAAAATGACAATGAATCAATCCTACATAGATATCTTTTCTTTAATTCGTTGCTATGGTTACTTATTTGTACTAGTAATAAAATGAATACTTTTTTGTGCTAGTACAATAATAGGCTATTTCTACAAAACGTGTTTCATGATAGAATATACGGTATTATGCTGCAGTTAGTAAAATAACCATTTTAATTATGTAAGTTGCGCTAAGTAGATTTAATGAAATGAAACATCATAATGTAAAACATTTGACCAAGGCTTTCTCTTTATACTTTGTCTACTTCAGCAAAGATTATGTTTGGCTCGGAAAAGTTATCCATTTATAATTAAAAAATATAACGTATTTTTCCAGCGGTTTCTGGAAAAGTTGTCTACAGTATGGCACTTTCGGTGAAGCCTCGGACGCCAGTTCTCGATTTTCGTGGAGAACACACGATTCCTTAAATTAGTAATAAGGGTGTCTAGGTAGCAACAGTGAAGATAACGGTATTCCAAACGTCTCAATGAAAAATTACCTTAATATGAAAGTAGTGGAAAATAGACTTTAATTGTTTTCCATCACGATACCTGGATACCGGTTGCTATTATGAAAGTACTAAAAACTTATTCAATTGTTCAATATATTGAGGGACAAAAATATCAGCAATACATTTAATGACAATAAATCTCAGAGCCCACTTCAGTACAAATTCTACCCCACGGTCGTAAGCAGTGGTTTTGCCGATTTTGCATAAAGTGTTTACGGTTATTCAAACAAACTCGAATCTCATCAAAAATCAACACAATTTCCGGTACTATGAAAGTAATAAAGATTTTCTTACTCTTTACACAACACTGAAAAGAACTTGACGGTTTCGGCACTCGGAGAAGAGAGCCCTTCAAGAGTTCTCTTTTCCGTTTATCCTGGTTTCTCCCCTCCAAAATTTGAACCTCTACTTTATGAGGCTAAATCACTGCTTGCGCATAAAATTCAAAATCATACCAAAATAAAAAAATAAAATATATTCATAAAATAAATTCATTACAGAAAATAAACTCGCGGATACCACATGAAAAGTACCTAGTAAAACTTCAATACAAAAATTTTGAAAATTAAAGTTTTTTCAACGATATTTATGTAAAATATACCTTGTGTCACAAAATGCAGTTTCTCCTCTTAAACAATACTAGATATGTCATTAATTGATATATAAAATCCACAATATGCATATTTTTATTGCGTTTTTGTCAATGAAATTATCGACGTATATTTACAGATAGTACTGTATTTTCTATAAAATATCATTTATTTCACACATTTATAATAGTCTTTAACATGAATACTTGGCGGTCAAATTTAAAGTCTGTAAAAAGGTTTACAGGTTAAGTTCTCTCTAATGGATATGTTTCTTAAAATTATTGTTATCCATAATTATATTACAATTACGGTTACAATTTAAGATTTGTTTTTATATATTGACATATTTTTTTCATTTAATCTAGTAGTAATATTTTCAAAATATTCAAAATACAAGTAATATATCGTAATTTTTTCAAATCGATGTTTATTTTTTTATTAAAAGATTTAAGCTTAGATACAGAAACCCCGAAAAAGTGATACATGTGCTTGAACTTCCATTTTGGACAATCCGGAAGTAAACAACTATTTCGCGATCGATTTTGTGTGAATTTTACCAACAGATCTAGTGTTTGCCGATTACCTAATTATATGGACTGAAAACAGCTGATCACTTGAATGAACCAATAACCAATTTACTCTTTTATTTGATTTTTCTCTTCATTCACGCAAAAAGTTGAAATAAAAGAATATATTATGGCGAAATATTTGGAATTTAAAAACAAAAATTTTCGTGAATTTATGGTTTGATTATCTTAATTCTCTTTAATTCATGACAGCTAAGTAGTATATACACACTCTATATTGTTTTCAACGCGAACTAATATAGGAATAAAAGACAATATCTTACCACGGCAGTGACCTTGTTTGTGGCTTAGTAAAACATTTTGGCCCCTAACAGTAAATCTTATGCGAATTTTCCAGAAATCGTTTTGTTCGTAATTCGATACTCTTAAATCTAATTTTTGTAAACATGGTAGCAAATTAATCAACAATACTTCAAAAATCAAACATGTCACAAACATTTCAAGTTTTCGTTGTGCCATTTTTCGTTAATTTTCCAGCATCAGGCAATTGTTTTCAAAATGGTTGCGTTATTTTTGTGCTGATTTTACTGTTTCATTAACTTTCCGAGTTTGATGTTTGATAACGAGACTTTTTTCGGGTAAAATTTGGTCGATGAAAAAGAGTTGAATTTAAATAGGTTGTGCGGTTTTTACACAAACAAATCTGACGCTCATTGAAATCCGAAGCAAAGGAAATTAACAGGAAAATTTTTCATTGCGTTTAGCACAGCATAATGGTACGTCTGTATATAATACAAATTAATGATTTTACATGAGGTGTAATGTTAAATTGGTTTGTAATCAGGGATATTTCTATTTTATGTTATCAAATAGTCAGTCAGCCTCACTCTATTCCTAGATCTGTCCGCTAGTAGGTTAGTATAATCTTGTAACAGGTAGTATTCTACAGAGCTTTTAATAAGAAATGCGGTTTCAGTATGATCTGTGTTGGTATTGTATATGATTCTAATTTGATATTTTGAGATAAGATTTAGCAGCTTAAGCAATTTCATTAATTAACATTATAACCATTTGAAAAAAGATTTTAAACTTTTCCTTGTATTAAATATATGTATTCAAAGAAATTTATTAAAAATCTGATTGATTCATTATTTTTAAGGTCATTTGTCCTGTTAGGTTTTCTGACTACATCGGCTTGAAAACTGCTGGATAACTGGCTTTATAACCAATAATTGATGAGTACACTTATTATTAATTCTTTGGCAATTTTGTCGTGTTCGTTAGCTCTATAATTGTCTATAACAATGAATATCCATATTGCTGACATCTCATGTTAAGAACCGAGTGTAGACAATGTTTAACAGAAATTTTCAAAACTAAGAAATACACATTTTATTCCTTTTAAGTAATTCATTTGAATTCCATAATATTCTATTGTTGTTCTAATTTGGTAATAGTATTGACAACAGCGTAAATTTATGACAACAAAACCTCCACGTTATAGCTATCTCTCTTCTACTATTATCCTTCTCATAAAACTGCGCTCAAGTTAATACACATTACCCTTTTTTGAGCATAACTTCTTTCTTGAAACATGATTGACCAAAACTCAAAATCACCCCAGAGTATATTGAGTGCATTCTATTTTGAACATTTTTCTTGTATGTCTTCCTAATCAATTAGATTCGGCTATCCACAAAAAATATTTCACTTTTGTCTAACACATATCGAAGGAAGAAGCCCTCAAATAAATCTGCCTTTAAAAAATAAAATCTTCTTTTAGTCTCGATTCACTAAAATCTATTTTTTCTTTCCAAAAATCTAAAAATTAAGAATAAATATGATAAGATGATAATAGAAACTCGAACACCACTACGCTAAAATATAGTATCTAAATGCCAAGATCGTAGCGTAGCGTATTCTGAACTTCTGGCAGAGTAATATCGAGAGATGATTATCTTCTCAGTAGTTAACGAAGCTACTTCTAGCTATTCATTTCTATCTTAGACCTTCGACAAACAAATTGATCGGTAAATTCATTAGATCATAAGAATGAAGTAAGTCGTGATCTTGTACTAATAGTTTACATTCGCATCTGAAATCAACGGCAAATTATCATCTATAATATTAAAATACCAATAACATTGTCAGTTACAATAAAAAGTGTATAAAAGTGAGCAAAATGCTGATAAATTGACATACAACAACATTTATCTGTATTCTAACGTCTTTTTTTGCACAAGTGCGGTATACTCGTAGAGTTACCTAATAAACTTTGAATTTATAAATGTATGGAATTTTTTTTTAACTTTAAATAGTGAATAAATCGAAAGTGATTTAGACTTCCTAGATATTTTTTTATTATTCCTATTTGCTTAGAAATTCTTCAACAAACTAGCGACCTGAAACAATCTACTATATCAAAGAAAATTTTGGAAACTCTCACTTTTCTTCAACATTTTCTTTAATATAAGAGATTTTGCCTTCCTTTACTATTATCCATCATTTAAAATGCTCTAGAATATAATCAAGTAAACTTTGGTTTAACCTTATCTACAACTAACAAATTATGGTACTGGCAAATGCATTCTTTCCATTTCAAATAAGGAACTGGTGGTTTTGAAAATAGTTTGTATTAACCTAGTGTATATAGTGTATATTCGCAATAGAAGTACATACCTAAATTAAAAACAAAAATTGTAACGTGTAAATTTTACACTATTTTCACTATAAATCTATAGATCTATTTATACATACCATTTTGTTACTGTTCTTAAGTAGTAAAAGAAAAGATATTTGCATTTTAAAATCAAGCCTGGAGTAAAATAATAATCTTTTTCACCTTTGTTTATTTGTAACAGGTTAAGAAATTTTGTTGTGATGTAAAGAGCTGTCTGTCGAACTCTCTCTTCTTAACATGGGGGGTCTAGGCCACGTGGGTAGTCAGTCAGAGCGTTCATACCCAGTGCTCTACTGTAGTTTTTGGCTTATTGAGAAAAGCTTTACATCTGAGGGTGTGTTAAACTCATAATACTACCCTTTTGTGCTACTAGTTTGTTATAGAAGTTATCTGTTTATTGAGTCGGGAAGGTTGTACCAACGGTGAGTTATGATTTGTCGACCTGGGTTGTCATCCGTTGAAAGTTGGGAAAGATGGTCATGAGCCGACCATTTTTGGTGAGTGTTAGTTGTTGTCTTCCATGTGACAAGATTGAAAAACTGAATTGAGTACCGAAAATTTTGAAAAATCTGTTTTTGGCTTCCGCTATTGTGCGGGATTATTTTTCCGGTATTTTCTTTACTTTGTAACTTTTGATTTGTAACGTTGTTCGTTGGAGTTCACGAAGTTATACTTCATTTAAAGGATTTTGGATGCTTCCCAATCTGCCCACCACGCAGAAGGCGATCACCGGGAAAAATTACCGTGTAATAGTACACGTCACATTTTGGTTCCTTTCTGTACTAATCGTCATCTTTTTCTGAGGGTTCGCATTAGACAAAAACCCCAGAAATTAGGGTTTCTTTACGTTGGAATTTTGTTGCTGACTAGTTTTTTTGAATTGTTGTTTTGCTACGACCTTCAATTGAACTTGTTAGTCAAATTCGCTAAGCCAGGACCAGCACACTTTGATAGTTAGTTTTTTTCCTTTTTCACGACAAGAGGAACCCATTAACAGCAGTAGGGTATTGTAAACAAAATTTTACCTTAACTAGGAAAATAAGGTACTGTTAATTTACTATTTTACGGACGATCGGAAAATTTAATTCTGTGTTGTAAAAATTAATTAGAAATTGTATTACATCAATACTTTAGATTATCATTTTAATATAATTTAGTACTAGCAGTTGTAATCCTTAGTGAGCTCATTTTGGTAATTGAAGAGTGCATTGGGTTATTCGTTGAGCTCGTTCAAGCCTTAAGGTATTATAATAAAATATATATATATATATATATATATATATATATATACCTCACATAATAACTTTTAATTTAATATACTTCAAATTTTACTGGTAACAATATATATTAAATTCAACCCGAGCCGATATGGCTCTGTTTATTATGAATTATCTGTACGGTAGTGTCAGCGTAGAATCTAAGGGCACACTACGAAGAGTGAGTGCTTTAGATATTTTGCTTGTTTTCTTGTTACTTTTCTAGTATATTTTTCTGGTAAACTATACTTATAATCTAGTCAAAACTTTAATTAATATTAACATTAATTTCATATTTATTATTAATTTAATTTCTCGTATTCGTAAAATTATCATATTTATCAATTTCTTTTTTTTTACATTATTAAAATTCTTATTGTTCTCAGTGTACGTAGTAAAGGTTTTAATTAAATGTATCAACTCTTTAGAACATTTTGTCTTTTATTTATTTTTGTTGTGTTTGGTAGGACTTAAGTCTTGACCAGACACTTGTAGATTGGAAATCTGGTAGTTCTTCTGATTGGACACGTATGTCACACGGCAAAATGTATGTTTATATATTTGCGTAGCAAAATAACTGAAGAATTAATTGTTTCAACCTTTACTTTGTGGAAAGTATCCATAATATATATGAAAAGAGAAATTATACTTATCTGAATTTCCACCGTATTATAAGAGGCTTTTTTAAATTATTTGTCTGACCACGGTTTCGTTACTACTGTGACATTTTCGAAGACGAGCAAGATTGACAGATTTTGACAATCGTAAACAACTTCACATCACAAACATTTCAACCAATCACCATAAAGCAGTATATATAAATAAACTTCTTTTCTAAAAATTTTTTTGATTATTATATAGGTATTTACTCTAAAAGGTAATCTAAAAGAATTGAACTTTCCAGGTTTATTTGTTCATTCATACTATATACTGAGGACATTTTGGGTATTTCTTTATTTCATATTCTACCACTTACTGAAGTACCTCCACTGTTGTTTCAATTGTGTTGTTAAGTATAGGTTTGTGTTTAGTGTCAATTAGGGTGTTTTGCGTAATGTAACTTATCTGGTTGTTTTAATCTATACGGTCGCAAGTATTCACAGAACCTTATGTTAAAATTTCTAAGGGTCTGACCAAGATAGATGGCGCTACAATCCGGACAATTCAGTTTGTATATACTCGATTTTAAAAATTTATCAATTTTAGGTTTTACATTTAATAAAAATGAACATATTATTTTCTACTTTAAAAGATATTTTAGAAGATGTACGAAATATAATTTTTGATATTTTGTTTGAAATATTTCCAAAATATGTCATTCTTCTATGTATGACCCGTTATTTTTAGGTTGTTTGGGTTGCAATTAACTTTATATTTCTTGCTTGTCTTCGAAAATGTCACAGTAGTAACGAAACCGTAGTCAGACAAATAATTTGAAAAAGCCTTGTAATACGGTACAGATTCAGATTATCTTTTCTGTTTGATGGCCTAAAGAAATGAAAGCAAAAATTATTTATAATAATAATTTAACATTAAAAACTAAATACGAAAATTCTCAAATTATTCATGTTTTTTATTTTGTTTTACACCTAGTTACCTACATTTTTCCTTGGTTTACTATATGCTATTACCTAATTTGTATTAAATAATTCATTAAAAACTTTGTGGTTATGGCCTTGTGAAAGTATAATTAAAAGTTTGTTTTACCCTTTTGAATATATAATGGATTCTAATTTAGCGAGACTAATTTTCTAACTGTAAACTCATTTTAATACGAAAGTTGTTTTTAGAATTATTTTAAAGTATACTTAGATAATAATGTTTTTAAAAGTTCATATTGCGAATGTGTATACAGAGTGTTCAATAAACATACCGACAAATTTACAGGATACATAGAAGAGACCAAAAAAAAACAGTTATTGCTTAATAAACCTATGTCTGTAGATGTCTCGTTTTTAAGTACAGTAAATTTGGACACCCTGTTTAGTCTTATTTTTCATAAATCTAATATTTCTTGTATCTGTACAGAATCCTTCATTAAATCAATTATCCTTGTTCAACCTAAAGATTCTGATATGGCAAAAAAATACTGAAGCAAACGTAACCTAATCCAATGACACAAAACATAGCAGAGCACTGGTAACAACGGTTTTAAAACGTGCTTCGTTCATCTTCGCGTGTCAATTCCTAGTCTTAAGGAATTCTTCGAAAATACGCTCTTACTTAGTAATCTATGTCTTTCTCTAATTAGATTTCATGACCTCAGTCTGGTTGTTTTATTAGTCGAAACCCCGTTGCTGTCTCCGAGGTCTCTATCTAGCTACTCATCAAAAATAAAACTGATGTGTTTATGGGGTCGTCTTTCTCTATGTAAAATGGGCGATGGGGTGGAAATCGAAGAATGGTAAAGTCGAATCATTTTTAACCTCTATGGTAAACTGGATACTGGGGTATATTCTGTTCAGGTGGAGAAGGGTCTAAATAACGAAGGTGTTATTTACATATTCGTAGCCACCAGCACCTGGGTGAGGCGGAGGAGAAGACGATTATGTGATGTGGGCTATAAAAATATTGGCGACTACGTGGGAGAAAAATGGTGCCACTGTAGCTCCATTTACCTCTATGTCTAGGAATATGAAGTAAGTGTTGGCCATATAATGTTTGATGAGAAAAATGTTATCGGAGGAATTTACATTCTAACTAAAGCTTCCCCAATGGGAATGTTGGTAAAGAGTAAGTCTATGTAAAATTATATCCGTTGATAATTGACGTCTTTGAGAATGATGAAATGTAGTCAGTTCTTGTCATTAATTCTTTTGGGATTGTCCCGTTTTTGGAATTATCTTAGCTTTTTATTATTTTATCTTGATGTTTCTTCTTAAATATTTTTAAGGATAAGTTGTTTTATAGAATCACTTGAGAGTTCGTTTGTGACAAGGAAGTCACGTTTTTTAAAAGTTCGATGGAAACAAATTAGTTTTTGGTAAAAGGAGTGGGGTAATTAACTTCAAAATAAACGTAATACCCTGGATAGCATTTTTGTTTATGGTCTACAGAAAATGAACAACAACAACAAAAATATTGTTTTTATTTTAGTTATTTTTATAACAATGTTGTTCACTTAAGCTTATTACCTCTAATTCTGTTTCCAAGATCTTTGTTGATATTCACCCTGCTTAAAATTTTCCTACTTTAAACAAGTTAAAATAATATTTAAATAACTTTAGTACACTCTGTACATTCTCTAAAATAATTTCATATATGTAGTTTGAAAAGTCCGCAATTTTTACTTCAATCAATAAGCAATTCGCTGATATAGGTTGCTAAGACTGGGCAATGAAAACCGCCCTCTCTGAGCTCACACTGAGCAAATAAAACGTCATCACCATCAACAGCCCTTAACACAGAACGTAACATTTGCTAATATTCCACTGAAGAGAACATACTCACCCCTCTCACGAAGAAATCACTGACCAATACACATGTACACACTCTTCGCTCCGAAATAGATTCTGTCGTTGTTCATCGCCCTTCACATAATTTAAAGTAATAAGTTGTCAGCCTAAGTTTAAATTCAAACAGGTAATGACTCTTCAAACCACAAAATATGTAAAATTAATTCAGTGAAAAGTCGTGTCAGCATAATGAACACTTCTCAAAAAATTCGCATCTGTTATTATTAAAGGGTATATGTTTGAAAATAGTTATCTTCATTAAAGTTGTTGAAGATTAAAGCAGTGTTTCAGTTATCTATTAAGCCACTACAGTCCATTTTTAAGTAACAGTCAATTATGCTATGCATAAAATTCTACACACCCTATGAATGATTTCAGATATCTCTTAATTAGAGTTCATTTAAATTTTCTATATTTGAAGGTAGTAACAATATAATGTATATCTTTAATTTTATACGTCATTACATTCATGGTAATTGACACTTAGATAGCATGTATATAGGTCACTCAATTAAAAATCTTAATTTTTATAACCATTTATGGAATCTAGAAGATATTCATATTGGATTTGTACATCAAATTGGAAATTAATTATAGTATTTCCCCAAAACAAAATAAAATTACTTAAGATATAAGCTCTATGAACTACCTATCCCTAGTATGTACGTATATAAGAAAATAAATTTAATGTTATATTATAAAATCCGGGAATACGACGTTTTGACAAGAAAGCTGTTCAAGGGATATATTTGAAATTTGTCAGTTACAACATTCAAGACTGATCTAATTCTACCACAAAAACACCTAATCTACTTTATACTAGTATATCTCTTTACGTGATCCCAACGTCAGTATTTTAAATAACACGATTATTATAAATTTGATTAAAAAAATTCAACTAAACCATATCATTGTCAGGGTTACTGGTAGATTGAGTTGAATTAAAAGTTTTATAGTGTAATGAAGTATTAATTAGCAGTGTAAGTTAATTAATAAAAAATACATTTTAATTTTAAGATTTAATTAATTTAGCTCAGTGTTTAGTTAAATGAAATACTTTTGCTTATAGTTTTATTCAATAAAAATACATATTTAATTTTACTATTACCGCAATATTCATAAAACCTAGTTTTAAATGCCGAGTGAGAAGGTCTTTGAGAATAGTATAATATAATTAGTTAATAGTAAAATAAAATTTAAAGAAGTGACATGTCGAATTTTATTAATTAAATTCTTCGTGAGAAATTAAATCCTTACCGCAAAAGTAATGCTTTTCTTCAAAACCATATCACATTGTATTTTGTTTGAAATTTGAAGGGCCCTCTTAAATAATGCTATTGTCTTATGGATTTTTTATATTTCTCTTTATAAAAAGAAGAATTTAAGATTTCCTAAATAAAATATTTTTTTAAATATCCATAACCTTTGTACGTTAACATTTATAACAATAATAATTCTGGGTACGAACATCACAAGCTCAACTCAAAACCCAAACAATACACCATCATCATCCCTTTCGCCAGAAAAACATTGCCTCATCATCTCATAATACCCAAATAAACGAGTCAAGTAGGGAAAAAGCACCAGCATAATTTAAGCTGCCGTTCCGTCTGCCCATATACCTACACGCTCAAATTATCACTTTATATTAGTGGACAGTAGCGTACTAGTAAAATATTTAGCTCTATTTCCAAAAACCATTCCTGTATACGGTATAGTTTTATTATTGTTTTTTATTTTTACTTCATCGGGGTTGACCTAAGGAAAACGTGAAATGGGGGTTTTAGTTACCAGCATATATGTCCACATTTGGACGGGACAATTTTATTGTGGCTTCGGATAATTTTCTATTCTTATTTTCAATATTGTGACGCGATAAATTTTAATTTGCATTTTTTACAAAAATTTAAGTAATTTGACATTTAAATTAAAAAGTATTGGTATTTTAAGAGAGCTAAATTAGTTTATTCTCATATAAGCTAATTGGAAGTTTTAATAACTAAATACAAATGAACAAATTAATATAATTTCTAGTTACATGAATAGTAGTAAGTGATATTAAAATATCAAATACGGAAAGCTGGGAAGAAAGTAAATGACAATTGCAAAAAATTGATATAAAACCGATTTTGTAAGTAACTAAGTCCGGCTTGACATAAACCATTAAAAAATGTCCATACACGAAAATCATTTGAGAATATATTTAATGATAATTTTCCTATCAATTGTTTATTAAGGAATATTTACTATTGTCTTACAGTTCTGCCGGTATTGTTCATTTAATACGATTTCTTAACTATTGTCTTGTAAATTGATTTGCATTGTATACAGAAGTATATTTCTGGATGAGAGTGCTTTTTTCAGCCATACCGAATATTAGTTGTTTTTAAATTATTGTATTGAGAGCTGCAATATATCAAAGAAGAGAAAACGTTTTACACCTAGATTAAAAAATGTAAATCAGCAGTAAACTTTTATTTTTTATATCTTTATATATGTATATGGGTTCCTCTGATGAAATGCATTAGTAATATACGAGAGTATATATAAAATTTTTAGATATTTAATTTCTGAAAATATAGTAGGGACAAAATATTTAGATAGGCAAATTACGTTCTAATAAAAAATGGAAACTTTTTAGATATTCTGGATAGAATACCATTATTAGTTGCAGGCGCCAATACCAGAAAAGATGAAGAAAGCAACTTGACCACCACTATAATAAAAAAGACTAAAAATGATACATTAACCCTGGATTATCTTTATAAACTGTTGTAACAACTTCCCATTAACAGAAATCAACTAAAAATATCAGTGTGGTCTTATCAGTCTTCTTTATTTTTTTTAGTTCCGAACCCTATTTTTAAATATTTTCATATAAGAAATATATTGTATCCTTTTCCAAAATACACATGTATTTATATCTCTAGAGTTTTGATTTACTGAAACAATTTGATTTCTCTTAAGATTCTAACCTAAAAAATAAAAAATAGATCTATTTACTATCAGATTTTTATATAGAGGGTGCATGCCAAAAAAATTTGTAGAGAGATCGTTGAAAATTATGTTATGTGTGAGTTTTTTCCAATAAATTTTTTTTCTCAGTTCTCCCCTTCCCCCACACCCTATGGATGGGCTTTAGTTAATTTTAAGTCCGAGCTAATGTAAAAACTTGAAATTTTGAGGATTACATGCATATTTCTTTAGGGATAGGAAAGATCCCATATAATTTTTAACAAGGAACCTCCTATTGAATTTTTCACAAGAATTTAGAAACACCCTGTATTTAGTTAACCGACAATTGATATCCGTTTCTTATTAAAATACGTCTCTGAGTATTGTCATTTTAATAATCTATTCATGCCAGTTACAGAACTACATTAATCCAACAAACAGGTGAATTTTCCTGTATTTATTTTTAAAAGAATAACGTATTGGTAATTAGTGCATTTTAAGTTTATGTAAAATAGGCTTATTTAACATGTTTTGTATATAAAATCCATCATCTTCTGATATATTCAAATACAATATTCAAGCACTTAAATAAAAAATTTATTTCAATATCCTAATTAATAACGAAGATATGGGATGGGAATAACTTCATGAAACAATGTGTATATAAATAAAATATATGTTCCGATACATATAGATAATTTTACATTTGCGAAAAAATACGTATATAAAATATATTTAAGATTTTTATTAGTAGCAATATTCACTAATCCAAATTTACCAATATATTATTACAATATTTTATAGGCTGATGATTAACAAAACTAAGTTTATAAAGATCATCTCTTGTTAAAGTGATTTTTCGGGAATCCGAACTTAGCCTTTTGACTTTACCTATACTTGATTTTTAACATCTATTTTTAATGAAAAATTAAAATTAACACGAGGTTTCAGAAATTTAAATGACATACCACGTTTTTTGAAAATAATATCTACTAAATGTATTTACCTCCTCCAATGTCGAAGGAGTTTTGGCATCTAGTTTTAATGAAAAATTTCAATTAACAGTGGGTTTCAGAATTTTTAAATGATATACAACGTTTTTCGAAAATAAGCCTCATTAGACGTATGTACCTCCTCCAATGTCGTAGGACCGTTAATGGTTTTGTGGAGGGCTGCTCGACGCTTATTACTGAAAATAATACCAAAAGGGCGCTTCAATCAGCTTTGTCCGAGACCGGACTTCAAAAATGAGGTTGTAATGAAAAGTACGTTGTTATCCCGTTTCGGTATCACAAGGGGAAAATATTAAAAGCCAGAAAAACAACAGATGCTTGTATATAATAAAAATTCTGCACGAAAGCCCCGGATACTCTAACTATTTTTCCAATCTGTATACTTTGAAATAAAAAGAGCGTCGGTGATATCATAAATCATGTTTATAAAGGCCACCACTTAAACGAGTAATTTTATAAGAAATCATTTTAGTTTTATTCAGAGAACACAATAGTTCGGGGAGTGGTGGAAATTTAAAGTTACTTATTAAGATCTTTTAATTTTGAATTCTTATCAATCCCTATTCTAACGAGAGCAGTTAACGTTATGAACAACCGTAGATGATCTTAACAGGTCTGGTTGCGTTTTAGTCGGATTTTAACGTGTTTTGCGTTTTCTTGTAAAAAACGGCGTGTTAAGTTTTCAGAATGGATAATAAAGTGCCATATTCACAAGCTTTAGAATACAAAGTATATTCAAAAAAACTTCCACCACAATTTGAATGGTGTATTACATTGCTTAAGAGTTGATACTATATTAGAGCTTATTGTTATTTCTAACGCCCAGTGGGTATGCCCTTCAAGGTTATGGTGTGCCTGATAATTTGGTTGCCACCAGAATAAGCTCCGACGACATTGGATATATTTTGCTAAGTAGATTAGGCGTTTTTTCAAAAACTAGAGGGTTCGCAACTTCTTGAAGAGCAGAAACCAAGGCTTGGAGGGCCACCTCGGAATAACTACGATCCCTGAGGTTATATCTGTCAAGATCTTTTGCGTAACTCTATGAATGAGAGAGAGGATGGAAAACCTTAAAATTCATAACTTTTACATTTGTTGTTTATATGTGATGAGAAAAGATCGATCTCTGGTTTACTTCTATACAATTTACAAATATGCATTCCTGTCTAAAGATCATTCTGTGTCGGTTCAAATTTTTCGAAATTCTTGGTAAGCTTTCCAGTTATCCGTTGTATTAATGTATGAGGCTAACGTAGATAAGTTTCTTTGCTGGCACCATATTCAGATGTTTCTCATAATTTTATTAAAGTGAGGGTATTGGACACTGCCCATTTTATTAACATATGCTACGGTCGCAGTATTATCTGCTTGGATCACAATTCTACAATTAATATAATTTAATATAATTTAACAATTCATTTTATAGACAAATGTTAGGCTTAGCTATAGTTCTAGTCTATCCTCTCTTCTAGCTGAAATTTTCATGAACCACTTAAAAACCTTTAATCCCGTTAAAAATTGTTGCAATTCTAATAAATTATTATGTTTGGACTGATCTCGTTCTGACCACTAACCATGTGTAGTTTGGTTGATATAATCAGCTCCCTATCATGTTAGTGACGCATCGGTAAGTATCTCTCGTTCAAAATGATTGTCCATTTTGTGATGCTATAATATGACAGTGGCACTATTTTAAATTTGGCAAAATTTCTGTGGTAATATACATTACGGCTTCGTAATCCATATCATTCACAATAAGAGCTCGAAATTTAGCTCTTTCAAGTATCTTAGTGTAATACCGCTCGTACTTCACCGCAGGATAGGCAGAGATTAACGTATCAATAAAGGCAACTAATTCTCTTAGCTTACATTTTTTCTGTTTAAAAACTTATTTACCAAAATCAATTTTTTTCTGTTTATGTAATTCCATACTCACATTTTGAGTATTAAACTGAAATCCCAATTTTTTTTTACAATGTTGCGTTATAAGTGAACTTTCGTCGTCATTTATAATAAATCCTAAAGACCTTAACAATTTAATAATTGTACAGGTATTATTTATACATTCGTCGTATATATTTACTAAAATAAAGAAATCGTCCAAATAGTTTACTATTAATCTTCCTTGCATTCTCAGATTTTTAACTATTGGTTTCAGTAATTTCATGGACATAAACGGTGCTACTTACAACCGAAATGGAATTTTCTCAAACTGAAACCTTAAGTATTTCCGGTGTTTGATATCAAATGGTACCAAAAAATATGCATCTTTAAGATCTGCAGTAGACATAAACATATTTTCTTGTATCAATCTCACTACATTTACATACTTTTCCAGTTTGAAATGTAACTTTCTAATAAAAGCATTGAGCCATTTTAGATTTAATATAAACCTCTTTTTCCATTTTGTTTGTCAGCTAAAAACGTTCTCGAAATATACTCATCGGAACAAGGTTTGCATTGAATCACTACCTTTTTGAGGATTAAATTATAAGTTCCATTTTTTATTTGTGCATATTCTGCAAGTGAATATTTTCTGTTTGGCTGAGTTGTGTACCCTGTCTAGGTTTTCGCATAAAGGGGATTGTAAATTCCTCAACCTAAGATAAAATTATAGGGTTTGAAGTTGCTGTTTTCTCACAAAAATATTATCTCCAAGATTTGTTTCTTTTTCGGTGTCCACCTTGTATATTATTTTTAGACTAATTGAATATAATTACATACCAGTCTTCATTTAAATAACAAGCTTGGAGCTGTCTAATATTTATTCAAGAGTGAATATCTATTTGCCGCCTCGCAGAGAGCTGCTATATACTCGTAGTACGTGCAAAAGGTGTGGATTATCGAGAAGGGCGACATGTTTGATTAGTGTGTTCGAGGTGTAGAAGTTCTTTTGATGTATGTCTCTTGAGTTTAGAGTTGATCTAAACATGAAAGCATTTATATTCTAAAGTCAAATGGGATGCAGATAAAACACATGTTTAAATTGTTTCTAAACATACAGTTAGAAGATAACTAAAGACAAGTAAAAGTGATGAATTTCAACTAAAAATTCTTGTCACAAGTAAATTACAGTATACCTTATTAGTCAAAACAGTGAACAAAAGCATTACTAGTTTGTAAAAATTTTTCACGGATATCATATAATCTGGGAATGTACTAAAATTGTCTAATTTTTCCATCAAAAGTTATTAATATTTCGACTTTTTCCTATACTTACGCTTAAGCTTACTTCTCGATCCAATTAATCACAACTACATCTCTCGGTGTATTTTTTTTGTTGTCTTCACACTTCATGTCTATTATGTTTAATAGAGGATCTACAGCCACCTGAAAATCACATTTTTTTGAATTTAGATGTATGTAGCAGCCAAAACGTTGAACATCAATAAAAACGGCTTGCATGTCCCTATCCTAACTTTTCAACTTCTATGCCATGACATTAAAATATATTTTATACAAAGTGGTCAAAAATCAGATGGGATTGTAAATGTTTCAGCATATTGTTGAACATACATAGTTTCTTGGGACTAGTTCCATATAAATTAAAAGGAATTCATTCAAATTATTTTATTAAAACATTTTATTGACATTTTTTCAAATGGGAGTGGAGGTCAAGTGATATATAAAAAATATTTTTCATGAACTATGAAGTTGCTATAAAATTTAGAAGAAGATTCTTCGTTGAAAATTATGAATGGTCTTTCTTATAAAAAGTATTTCTTAGCTTAACCCCTAAAAAGATATCACCCCCGAAGGGACGGAATTAAAATTGAGTTTTTAACTTTTTTCTCAAATTCGAGTTAATGTAAAAACTTGAAATTTTGAGGATCACATAAACTCTTACAGAAATAGATGTAGTTTTTTTTCAGTATTACCGTTAGGTTGTGAATGAGTAACATTAACAACCCTAATTTTCTTTAATATGAGAACCTTTTTATGTGGTTTTTATTACTTAAAAATATTGTTCAGAATTTTTGTTTTATTTTTTTTATCTCTTTTTTTCCATAAAACTATTAGTTTTTTAATAAAAAAAAACAAAGTACAAAGTACAATTGGTTTGATTTAAATATAGAAAACTTAAAATATGGTAATTTAATGCCCCTTACCTCTATATTAAGGTGCACTTCTGGGAAGTTGTACGCCTTGGAAGTGGAGTTTCAAATTTTTAAAATATCAATATCAATTGAACTTAGAATAACCAAATTTGGTACACGTTGTGAGTATACCAAGAGCATTAATCGATAGTAAGTAGAGTTGAATTGTAGCATTCTAAAGAGTTGGTAAGAGCCGATGCACCATTAAAATGAGACAGACGTTTTTAACCCATTGGTGGACTTAAAAAATTATTACTGTAATAGAGAATATTTGAAAAGAACAAAAAAAAAAGAAACACTCTGTAGAAAGACATATACAAAAAGTTTAGTTCTAAAGCAATTTGTAAGCATAATTTAGTTTGTATTAAATAAATAATTTATACTTTGTATGGAGGTCGGGTTTCAACATTTCAGAGTTATGAGAGTAGTCACAAAATACACCACTGTGCTGAATACTTAAAAAAATAGGTTGAAACCAATGATAAAATCCTAGAGTGGAAAAACTACTATCCTCAATTAAAGTAATTTCCCACCAACTCTGGAAGAGGAATTTTTACGGACAGAAACTAATAATTTATTTTTTCACAAAATCAGTTCCCTCTCGGTACCTGGAGCTAACCAGAAAGAGCCCCAGTTCTTCGCCTTTGATTTTTTCTCTTTTTCTTTTTTAAGTCATTGCGGGTCAAAAGGGTAGATAATTACGGACTGTATCTACTAAATATATTTTTTTTTTGAGTCTAAGCTCTGAAGCAATATCTAGTAACATAACTGTAAATAGTTATCCCGTCGAGAGTCGTTTATTAAGTGTTTCAATATTTGGGGATGATTTAAGCAAAGGAAAAGTGGAGATCTCATTCGAGCCGCGCTTGGATTCCATCCTGTAAAGGAAGAAATGTCCACCAGATAGATTCCCGCCAAAAAGAAACTATTTTGTCCTCCACATAGCGTATTTAGGGTGAGATAAATGTCATCTAGTAACTAACTCCCGCGTATTTTGTCTCAGTGTCATCAGTGAAATAATCTTGAGTAAACTCAGTAATATAGCTTCCCTTGTTCAAATAGAAAATTAACTAGTAAAGTGTTCTCTCACACGTTTCCATTAAAAAGTAGGTCTGTAATATAAAAGAAAAGGGTTAGAGCCACGAGGCTTAACCAAAGTTGGTCTGGCGATTTGTCGTAGCCGGGATTAAATTAGTTCATTGTCAATTTTTCTTTTAGGTCATAGGTAGCCTTTGTTTTCCCTTAGTATTTTGAGATTTATTGACTCAAAGATTGCTGTAGAAAATCACTTAATTTTTGTAGAGTTTGTAGACCATTTCTTGTTACGAAACTGATTTTATTTGATATTTCTTTTTACTGTCCATTTTATTATTTATTTGTTTAATTGTTTAACTTGACTATTCTATTTATTATTGTGCAATATTATTATTTCAATTGTTTTTCTCTTAACTTTAGTGTTAAATTTTAATCAGTTCATTTTGTTTTTTTATTCGATAATATATTTTATATTGTAAAAGGATTCAAAATTTTTGTTTTCAAACCTTCAAACCTTTCAAAGTGATGGTGTACTAGTAATTATTTTTTCTAAATATTGGCGAAATTCTGCGTATTTTTTCTCTAAAATGTGAAATAAGGGTGAAGGGGGAGGGGCAACATTTTTCTAGAAAACAATTAAAAATGTCCAAACAGCTGAGTCTAATTGAACCTGCGATGCATCGTTTGAAAGTGCTTTCTTGGGTCTACATGATGACCGACTAAAAACCGAAATTTAGTTCATGTATGAGTTGCAAGAGGATGCGAACTGAAATTTTTTCATCAATTTTCTTCATTACATGATATCATGGAACACGTTTTGTATAAATAACCATTAAAGAAATGAGGTCTATGGAGCCCTGATTTATTAGAACTGTCATTTTGAGTATTTTTCCACTTTATAAAATTGCACATTTAATAAATAAATTATTTTTTTATTTGTTTAAAACCTATTTTATTTTTAACTGATTAATACAACTCTTAGCGCAGTGATTCAACAATAGCAATATCAAATATTTCCTAGAACACAAAACATTACTTATCATCTCTCATTTGACAATTAAATCAACAGCGTACTTCTAATAAAATAAAACAAAACACTACTACTAGATTTTAACATAAATTATTTTGACATTTATACAGGGTGTTTTATTTGGAAGGAGCCTAACTTTAACTGCAGATTGGTGATTCCAAATAACCTATATTTAATGGGTCTTAATTAAATGTAGGTTATTTGGAACCACCAAAGTGACGCCAATCTATAGTTAAAGTTAGGTAGTTTCCCAAAGAGACACCCTGTTTACATTACAATAAATATTGAAAAAATAATATATTTTCTGTATTTTAGATTTTTAAGAACATTGAAAATTTTGTAATTTTATTTTCAGTTAAAAAATGTTCCTATTTAATTAATAATATAAATAAAATTATTAATATTTATTATGTTATTACAGTTGAAGTAACCTTTTTTTAACACATGAAGAAAAAATAATATATATCACTCGGATTTGAAGGCCCATTATACGTTTCGCCCAATATACTGGGCTCAACAAATAATGTTAGCCTTCTATTCCTGGTACCACAATATACTTATTGTTGTAAATATAAAAACATGAAACTCTAGCAAGGGTTACTTACATCTTAAAAACATTTAAAAAGTTATGGGACTGATTTTTCAAAATCAAAGCTAAGATATTGGTTTTATTTTCAATTCAATTTTTAATTTAATAAAATTCCATGCTAAATAAAGGCGTTTGATTTTTATTTAAAATAAAGGAAGGTAGTTTCTCTTAATAAATTTAAATTTATGTTTTTTAAAATTTTTATTAAAAATAAGTCTTCATTTAAATTCGAATCCATCTAGCTACCTACCTCTTTTTGTGTAAAAACTAATTGGAAAATTTCAATTGCTATTCAACAACTGCATTCACAAGATTTCGTTACAAATTTCTTGTTTTTCGTTTTTATTTCCTGCCCAATTTCTGGTAACCATCATTTGTGAAAGGATTCCTTTCATTAACTTTATTTTAACACGTAACAATGGCTTGAAATGGACCACTAATTGAACGCTGTAGTGTGGAAAATATCTCAATTATTACCAAAACGGCAACAAAGCTTTTACGATACGGACATTATTCAGCCTCTAACTCGAACCACAGGCCAATAAAATGGTTTTATCTTGGAAAAGGTCCCCGATGTCATGTTTTTTCTTGTTTTTCATAGTTGGAAATAAAGGAAATTTGTGTATGAAACACATATTTTCTCTTAGTTTTTAGTCAGACTGGTTGATATAAAGAAAAGTAACAAAGTGCATCTCCTTTAAAGAAATGAATGCATTCGTAATTCAACTTGTAAATTTTTCGCTGCTTCTTCAAGAAAAGAATTAGCTCACTATCTCATTGTGTCAACAAAATTTCTAATTCCGCTGTTTAACTATTTAACTGAAAGAAATAATATCAGTGTCAAAGAGCATTATTGATTAAATGGGAAAATAGTTATCATTTTATGAAGTTTGCTAAATACAAAAAAAAAACATGAGCAAAACAAAGCGATTTGGAAATGTCTGGCTGTAGTTTTGAAGACGATTTAAATAAAATAAAGTTCTATGGGCGCTTCGTCAAATCACTTTTTTATTTTTGACATCATCTCTGTGAGTGTGATGACGTCCTCAATTAAATTTTTAAATAGAAAAGTGGGTCTTGCAATACATCAATTAAAAGATCTTTTACATATTTATTCACCCATATTAATATGTCTATGCAATTAATTTTTGTACGTTGTCAAAAAAATGATTTATTAATTTTTTAATGTTGCAAAAAATATTATAATTAAGTACAACCAAATTTAAAATTTAAAGCAAGTGCTCAAATTGTTATTTTTGCAATGTCAATGCGTATCCGTTCTTTGAGTTAATTAATAATTTGTAGTCTATTTATGTACACTTTACTTTTCAAGTACCCCATAAAAATAAATCGAGAGGAGTTAAATCAGGTCACCTCGGTGGCCACTCCATTGCTCCTCTTTGACCTCCGTGATATATGTATCTATAAAAACTAAGATCTCTCAAAGTTTAGTAATATACAGAGTGGACCAAATGTCTGGAAACAGCCAATTAGCTCGTAAATGGTTAGTCCGAATTCTACAAAATTTGGGATAAGCCTATTTTGGGATACGGAGATTTCAGATTTGACATTTTCAATGTTGCTAGATTTGTTGTTTCCTGATATTATTAGTTACTTTGGTTTTTTAAATACATCACCCTGTATATTCAATCATTTTTGGAATCTTCTCTTCAATACGAGTTCAACCATATGTAACATTCATGTAGATGAATCTCGATTAATTTCTAGACAATCATGGAGAAATGTGATAGACGCATTCTACCATCGATTAGGGAACTGCCAACTCACAAATTTTGTTTTTATTAACATCTATTAGGTTTTGCAATCTGTTAGACCAATTAACATTAAGCAAAATTTTTTGATTTAAATACAAACATGAAGGTCAGTAATCCATTGATTACTGGTCCTTTAAAATTCTAGTTTATACTAGAGACATGACATTTACAATACAATATTTACACTATTCTTATTTAGTTTCACTTTCACTTAACATTCACTTAAATCCATTTTAACATTTACTTAAATCTATGAACTAAGTCAAGTGTTTTTGCACGGTTTAGCCTATATTGTTCCTGGCTATTGTCCAGTAGATTAACCGCCAGATGGTTTGGGTGTAGTTCCAGCCTGCTTACATAAGTTGCACTGTGTCTCATGATCTCTTCTCTGATTGAAGGAACTTTTAGGTCCCTACGTATCACGTCGTTTGGCACATACCAAGGGGCATTAACAATCTGTCTTAAAGTTTTGGATTGAAATCTTTCCAGTATATCAATATTGGAGTTGCACGCAGTGCCCCATAACTGTATCCCATAACACCAAATTGGCTTGATGATTACTTTGTAGAGTAAGAGTTTATAACTTGTACTTATTTTAGAGTACCTTCCGATTAACCAATACAAGTCGCGGAGTTTTAAACCGAGTTGTTTTCTTTTGACCCATATGTGTTTTTTCCACGTAAGTCTTCGATCTAGATGTATGCCAAGGTATCTAACGTTATCTGCTTGTGGTATGTATTGGTCATTGAGTTGTATTGCAGGGCAAGTTTCCTTTCTCAGTGTGAAGGTTACATGGATAGACTTAGATTCATTGACTTTTATGCGCCATCTATTTAGCCACTGTTGGATTATATTCATGTGTTTTTGCAGATATGTTGAAGCCATGACTGGATCGGTATGGGATGAGAGTATTGCAGTATCATCGGCGTATGTAGCAATTGTTGTGTGGGCATTTATAGGGAGATCAGCTGTCTATATCAGGTACAGCACGGGGCCCAGCACACTACCCTGTGGCACACCAGCTGTTATAGGATGTAGCGATGAATATTCATCTTGGTAGCTAACTCGAAAGAACCTGTCAGTTAAATAAGACTTAAGTATTAGGTAAAGATCTTGCGGCATTTTAGCTTTTAGTTTGTATAGCAAACCCGTATGCCATACTTTGTCAAAGGCCTGCAACACATCGAGGAAGACTGCAGAACAGTAACGTTTAGATTCCAGGTAATTTCTAATTTTTTCAGTTAGTCTATGAACTTGCTCGATTGTTGAGTGTAGGTGTCGAAATCCAAACTGGTGGTCTGGAATGATGTTATCTCTAGTTAGTATGGGCATCATTCTTTTTAGGAGCAATTTCTCAAGTACTTTTGACAATACTGGTAGCAGACTAATTGGTCTATGTGATGTTGGTTGTTCAGCGGGCTTGCCAGGTTTAGGAATGAGTATGATTTGTGCTACTTTCCATTGCAACGGAATGTAGTTCAGTTCTAGAATAGCATTGGGAATGAGAGTAATAAATTTCATACCTACGTCCGGCAGCTCTTTGAGCACTTTACCTGTAATTCGGTCGTAGCCCGGGGCTTTCCTCGGGTTTAGATCATATTTTATTACAGATTTGATCTCGGCTATATTGAATTTTTTCATAGGTAAGCTCATTTGAAGGGGTGACTCTAAGAACTGTTGGATGTCTTCACTATTATTAGGATTCTCAGCTGAGTGTGGTTTGAAAACATTCTCCAGGTGGTTCGCAAATAGTGTAGCTTTCTCAGCATTTGATCGTGCCCAATCTCCATTTGGGTATCGAATAGGCGGGTTTGATTTCATGGGGTGGTTAAGTTTTTTAGTAGCTCTCCATAAATTATTTCTCATTTATTTCATTTGGACTCAGTCTCTCTAAATATTTCTGAAATTCCGAGTTGCTGACCTTTTTGAGTAGCTCTTTTAGTTCCCTAGTTAGTTTATTTAAGTTACATTTGTCTTCAGGTGATTTGGTACTTTGCCAGCGTCGTCTGCACTTCCTCTTTTCAGAGATTTTTTCTCGTACAGTGGCAGGCAGGTCTTTAAACTCACAAATGGAGCACATTTTCAACACTTGATTAAGTAATCATTATTTTAAAAATGTTATAATCTTTCAATTGTTACGTTTTAATGTAGTTGAAAACAGTTTGTATTCAAAAATTTATTGAGACAATTAGGCGCTGCCTGACTTTATTTAAGATCTTCTAGACTACATAAAATCATAAGTGTTACATATGGGTGAACTCCTATTGAAGAGAATATTCAAAAATTGACTGGATATACAGGGTTATGTATTTCAAAAACCAAAGTAACTAATAATATCAGAGAAACGGCAAATCTTGCAACATTGTAAATGTCAAAACTAGAATCTCTGTATCCCAAAATAAACTTATCTACGAGATAATTGGCTGTTTCCAGACTTTTGGTTCACTCTGTATAATATATTATATGGAATGACAGTCTATTACCCATGTTTAACCATACTAAATTGTTATAGACTTGAGGTTATGCAAAATACATGAACCAAGTTTGACAACGGTTTCAGCATCTTTTTCTCAAAGTGATTGGCTAAATGATAATAATTTATTTAAATACCTGTTTCTTTGGTATGTGTTCAAAATAATTAATAATTCAACACCATTGTACTTACGCAACCAACTAATATATCGAAGAGCTATGCATAATGTCATAAGAGATCATTTTAAGACAGAAAGAAGTTTTTTCTGTCTTTGAAAATGGTATTGTCAGATAACGAAACCTACATATTAAGACGCTTTGGAAGACTGTGGAAATTCAAGATAAGTATTATTTATCTTTCCATATTTAACTCTATTTTAGTTACCAGCGTGTAAACTACCTATGAGATTTCCTCTATTTGGAGAAGAATATAGGGATTAGCAGGTTGTCTCATCACTCCATCCTTTCTTCACAAAGTCATGCGTGTCATAGCAAGTTGAGCACATGTCTCAGCTATCTGCAGTGAAATCACAATCAATTTAACAGTAATCTTTTTACCCCGTCAAGAATATTTGAAACCGTTAGTTCAGGTTGCGCAGTAACCGAAAGAAAATAAATGATGACATTGGTCATTCGAGTGACATTCTTTGAGCTGTTCACTTCGTAATATCGAGGGTTAAAAGTGACGAGCGGTAGTGCAATATTGCGGAATTGGCAAAGACCACAAAAATGAAAAATAAAGCTTTAGGGTCACAAGCCCGGAAAATGATCTATACAGTTTGGAAGTTTTCCCAGAAAGAAGCAGAAAATGGAATATTGACCATACATTTACAATAAGTACAAGAGCGAATTGCTGCTTTAACCGGTAAATATAATAAATAGTAATTATATTTACATTTCTGTGATTAATTTTAAAAGAGATTTTTATTTAAAATTAAACAAATTTTAGCGCGCTGGATATTTCATAAGAAGTGTATTCATTTGCATGTGTAAGTTTATCTAGTGTTAAAAAAATTACGAAGGAAGGACGACAAATTGATGATATGATGGTCTTGTTTCGCCGGATTCACATCACCTAGAAAATGGAACAAAAAATGCTCGAAACCAGCATTAGATATCTTCGATAAAGGTATCTTGCTTCGAACAATAATAAATTTTACATTATACATTATATTAAATTATAATAACATAAAAAATTATTCTACTATACGCATCTAAAAAGTTATTCCCTGTGTTTGAATCGGAATAACAAAAAACTGACCACCATGAGTATTGGAAAAGGATATGTTTTTCCCTGACCCCCAAATAGCAAATATATAACTAATGTAAATAATGATATTATTAAAATAATATAAAGATTTATATGGGGTAAAATACGTTCTTACTATTTTAAATTCTTTTGAATATCATAATAATACTATACTTTTCACTGACCTTTCCGAGAATATACAAATTTATATTGGTAATGACCGGCAAAATATTTTAATACCAACGCATTAAATAGGTAAGTAGGTTTAATTGCTTTGTAAAGGAAAATATTCCCTTTAAGTAGCTGCGAAAATATTTTAGAGAATTTTATTTTAATTCTGTTATACCTCCGTTATTCAGGATATTGCAATAAGTACATGATTTATAACTAACCTAAGTAGCAAACTATAAAATTAGATTATAAAAATGTTTTGATAAAAATGATAAATATTGAAACTAACAAGAGGTAAAAATAAGTAATACCAACAATAATTATCAAAATATAACCACATAATTAATAACAAATTCTTCTTCTTGTTTTAAATTTTATTCGTTTTTGAACTCATATTATTAAAATTTTTGCTAAACATGTCAATTTTCAAAAGAACATTTTTTTGACATTTTTGTTATGTGTAATTACGTATAGAATTCGAATTTATGAAGATAACCGAATAATATGTCGAGACTCTCTTGTGGTAGAATCGTGGTACGAAAATATCAATTTCTCGACATGAAAACCATCGACAGAGTATAGAATAAATATTGTCGAATGGAGAGATCGTGACTTAAATATTCATTCCGTAAAATAATAATCCTTTGAGATTCCATAATGGTCTGTCTAACTATTTCATTTTATCTATACAGGCCAACGATTTTTTAGTTTCTTTGTTTTTTGTGTATGTTTTCTCGTTAGGAAACGTTTTTATAAAAGAGGGTCTTTCATATTTTAGTTAAAACGTTGATTCTTATACTACTCCATAGTTAGAGCTATTATTTTCTATCTTAAGCTGTTGGTACATATTCTTTATTATTCTTTGGGAAGAGGACACTATCCACATAACAAATTTTTAATAATCATCTCTTGTTCATAAATATATTTTATCTTTTACATTTATAAATGATAGATTCCACAAAGTAAGGGTACAAACAATCATAACTATTAAATGTATATTCTAAGGACCAAAGTTTATGGTATCCAAAATAAACATTACGAGGGCTAAAATCAAGTGACTAATATCCCTTAACTGCTCATCTTAAAGCTGAAACTGTTGACATTCTGCTGCGGTCATAGGCAGAAGGATCGTATACGACACAGCATATCGCCTTCCTTTGATCTTCCGACTCATCACACGTGTACCACATGCTCTAATTGGCTACGGAGAAAATTGAGATAAAGATACGTAGTGACATGTTACTCCTGTAAGCGAAATAAATTAATTCAAAAAACCCTCACTAAAAAAAGAGTATCAGTATTCGTCTAAATATTTATAGTCAGTACTAAATAGGATAGTTAAAGTTGTTGATTGTATATTTTATTTATTTCGACTGATGATTAGAATGTCATAGTACATATATTTTTGATGTATCGTACCGTATAATGTTATTTTCGTAAGTTAATAACCCATAACAGGTAACTAAAATACTAGTAAAAATATAGATATCGCCAAGCACTATACTTATATTGACAATTAAAATTTGTTATTAAAATTAACCTCAACGATAATTTAAAAGCATACGTAATGCACACAGGTTCCTTCTATTTTACACGTCTTCTTATGAACGTGTAGCAACTACAATAAAAATATATTAGTTATTTAAAGCAGCAAAATTAACCGATCAACTTTGATATTATTTCTGTCTTCTTTTATTTCTGTTGTAATTTATATTTTATGATTATTTTTGTGTTTTATCCCAACTGTCAAAATAAGATATCACTTTAATACCGTCCCTAATTTCTACTCAAATAGCGTTAGCCATTATCCCTTATTACAGTAATATTCAATTTGCGCATGCGTAGATGTCAACATACCGTATTTCCCTTATTAACGTGTTACAAAAACGAACTTGCAATATTTCTCTATTATGATGTTGACTGCCTTTATTAGCATTAACAGTTCGTTTTCTATTGGCCGGGGTATAATTCGAATAAGACCTTTAGTGAAAAAAAGTAAACCCTTCAAAGCAGTAAAATAAATTATGCTTGTGCTATCGTCTTGGAGTTGTTTTCGAGTTATCATTGTGTAGATTTGTTTGTGCTTACTTTACTTTTACTATTTTGTAATAAAAAGCAAAAGAATCGTATTTACGAATATTTTTTTACTACTTTGAAGATTGATGACAGTACCTTCTTACGAATTCTACTTTCCCAATTCTATCTTCAGCAATAATTATATTTTGAAAATTCTATTTGAGAAAAATGGCATATACAAGGTAAACCGACATATCAGACAGAAGTATTCCTTTCTAGTTAGATGGTGGCTTTATAAATAAATTTGCTTGAGTCTTTACTTCGGTATCAGATCTTTCTTTTTAGATTAGCTTTCCCATACCTCCTCGTTAGGTATGAGTTATCTGAAAGGGTACTGTGACTTCTTCGTAGCTATATAGCCTCTTCAAATTTCTAATGTGGGATTTCCAACAGCTATTTTCTTACTATTTTTAAATACTACCACATTCACTCTCTGGCGATAATATTCAATTCTAATTGTGTTGTAATAACTAGAACATTTATATGCACAGTATGTTGATAAAGTGTGAAAACGGTCCATTATCTCACGAGTTAACTATTTTCATAGGTAAAGTTTGGAAAAATTTATTATTATTTGTGTTTTTTATTTTTGATCAAAAAAAAATTATTTGGTATATTTTTATATAAAAAATGAAAATCCCATATTTTTCTGAGTTTAATAACACCAAATTCATCAAAAAAATACATCAAGCTACACTATACTGAGTGTGATATAAATCAGCAATTGTATTTCTTAATATTTAATTCACTATTTATTTTACAAGGAAAATTAGTGTAAACTAGATATTCCTTAGTGAAGATAAACAAATAATAACAATAAATTTTCGAATGGAGTGGCCTATTGTTGAACGAAAGAGCAGATAGGCTGTTAGTCTATTAGAGATAACCAAATTATTTCAAATAAAAATTACTGTAATAGTACGAGTATTATTAAGTATTATCAAGTAGGCTGTAACAAGATGTCACAATCCTTAGCAGCAGAAAATAAGTTCATGGTTACCATTGCATATGGCAATATTAAATTGTTTTTTTGTGTCATATTGATTTATAAGTCTGTAACAGTATCTTTTTGATAAGTACTACCCTAACAGAAATGATTTGAAATTACGATGATGCTCTCAGAAACACAGCGAATAGAAATTTTAATGATCTTAGATTACCGTGATCGTAAAATAGTCCAGTAAACGAAGGTATCAACCATGACATCAGGTCGCGTGCAGAATTTTTTTTTTAATTTGTAGGTGTTCATGGGTAGATTACTCCCTCAAAATATGTCCACCGAGAAGTGAGGGGAGGGTCCTGGAAAATGGCCAATGATCCCGAAAATCCGGTTTTTGGCCGATATCTCCCGAAATATGACACTTAGAGAAGTGGGGTTTGGCTAGAAATGGAGAGCAGTTCATTATCATCATTGGGCAACAGAAAATCCCAATTGGATAATGGAAGCTTATACTCAATATCCCCAAAAAGTAACTGCGTGGGCTGGGATTGATAGGAATACCATTGTAGAACCATATTTTTTTGACTGAACTGTGACTGGTGAAAGGTATTTAGAGATGTTGCAAACCTATGTATTTATTTGAAAAGTAAAGTATATGTAAACCGACCTACCAATTTGGAAGACCTCAGAGAGAGAATCTTACTGAAATGCAGCAAATTACACAAGTGATGTTGTCAAACATAACCCAAAAATTAATTGGACGTTTTGGGTAGTGTCAATCATTCCAAGGGTCTCATTTCGAGCATTTGTTTTAGTTAAGTTATTTGTTTATCTTTATTAAGAAATGACTAGTTTACTAATTTTCCTTGTAAAATAAATAGTGAATTAAATATTAAGAAATTCAAGCGCTGATTTCCATTACTCTCGGTAAACTGTGGCTTGAAGTATTTTATTTGACTAATTTGGTATGGTTGAACTCAGAAAATAACAAGCTTTTAATTTTTGGTATAAGAATATACCATTTCCATTTAAATAAAATCTCGATAACGTCACATCTGATAAGTTATTGGGGGTAAAAATTATTATTTTTTGGAAAAAAATTAAAAAATCGACCTGTCCGAGCTTTACCTCTGAAAATAGTTAACTCGTGAGATAATGGACCGTTTCCACACTTTTTGAACGCACTGTGCATATAAATGTTCTAGTTATTACAACACAATGATAATTGAATATTACCGCCAGAGAGTGAATGTGGAGTCTATGAAAGCACTGTTACAGAGTCGAAATCCCACACATTGTTAATAAAAAACGCTGAACTACGTGTTTACATATAAGTGTTACATTTCATTAACAACTTAATAGTATTTTATTTGTAGAATTAAATTGTCATAGAACAGAATAGTTGTACTTTAAAATAAAAAATTTTAGTATTCTTATTTAAATCATTTGCTTTTTTGTGGGATTACTGAATAAATCCCGTTTGGACTCAGAAATTTACAGAGCTCAAAATTATCTGTAATATTTGATTCTAGATTTTAGTATTTTAAGGATTGTTCTATGTCTTCGCAGTGCTTTCTCCAAGATTTCTTCTTGGCCTTTTTTTAATCAGTTAGTGTGGACGTGTATATTCTCTTGTATTACTTGCAGGGTTAAAATCATGTACAGTTTTACTTTAATATGGTAAGGTTTTTGCTCCACCAGGTCATACTCTTATTGATGGGTTTTATGATTTAAAAACAGCTATCGTTGAATGTTATAATAACTATTCCCTGGAATTGTTTTGGAGCCATATTTAGATTCAGTGTGTTCCTTTTCGCCTAGGATGCCAAAAATGTCTTAGCTCTTTGCCAAAATCAAATCCGAAATGCCTTTCAAATAAACAAATCCACGCATTGTGCACGTGGCTTTCAACTATTACTATATTATGCAATGTCGTACTAAGAATTTGTGCTATTTTTTGATTTACTGTAAGCACAATTTTATAAATACATAAAATAAAATTAGGAACGTACCTGTTACAAATTCTCACTACGGTTAATGCTTAGCCAGTAGTAAGCAGGGAACCTTTTGATCACGTACCCATCACGTATGTATATTTGTTCTCACAACTGGCCGCTTGAATTTGATTTCAATATAACCTATTATTTCGAAAATAATATGCCTATGATTCCAAATAAAAATGTATCTACGGTTTTATGTGATATTTAATTTTTGCTCTATTCGGTTCGACGAAGAAATGGAAAAAAATCGAAGAAAATTAAATATAATTTCTTTTCACTTTGTGCTTTAAGCTTGTCTATGGAGGAAGAACGTTTTTTTTTTATTGTTTAACTATCTTAGTAAAATACATTAAATGCCACCAGTTTTAATCCTGGCTGACAACGTAATAATAGTTAGACGGAATAAAAATTATATCAAAACTACTGATAAAGAAAGCAAAAAAATGGTTTAACTGTAAACTAACAAAACTAAAATTTCTCAGAATGAAAGGAGAAGGAAAATGTGAAGAAAGTTTAAAACTCGGGCTAGATAGAGAAGCGTGTACTTTCAAAATAATAAGAAAATTTAACTACCTCGATGCAGTTATGACTCTCTGACACGAAATGGAATCGGAAATTAAGACGATATTTGAAAGAAGGACCTAAAAGGAGATGGTTAGAGGAGGTGGAAGCGACTTAAGAATCTGGGAATAATAAGCTGGAGAGAGAAAGCGAATACGGGCGGGAATATAGAACAATTTCCAATGAACCAAGGGCATAAATAATTTATAGAGTTACCATATACAGTGTGACCCACTTAAAATAGAAACACCACCATAGTATTTGAAGTTATTAACCGATTTTAATGTATTTTTTTTTATTTATAATTCAAAAATTTTATTTGGAGAAAAGGTTTCAAAGAGTTATTTCAATTTTTAAAACCTAGTTTGTGGCTTTCTTTAAAAACGGCGTTTAAATTACAAATTTCCGCATATTAATTTAGTTTTTCTTAATCTTACAGGTCAGAAACTAATTGTGAAAAATTCTAAAAAGGGATTACACACCGTCAACCTTGCCTGAGACTATCCAATATTCGACCATTTTCTGTTTTTCAACCATAATTCCCTTACCTCAATCAACTCAATGGAGGAGTTCTCCTAGAACGACATGGAGAAAGATACGGGCCATTTTTGTTATGACCCATATCCAGCAGCCTCTAAAGAAAATACCAACTCATTGAAAAGAGATGTAAGCAAGAAGAAAAAAGAGGAGAAATCGTGTTGTTGCTTTGGAAGGAAAGCGAAAAAGAGAAGTAAAGCTTTCTTAGCAGGGTTAGCTACAAATTTAGGTAAGTTTACAGATTGACTAGTTTATCCAGGGACTTTCTAATATTCACCATACTTTAACATATGTGATATTGAAGTTAAAAAGTAAAACAAAGATTTTAATGATTTCGGTTCTGTTCAAGTGTTTAATTTTTATACACAAAAAATGGACTATTTAAAATTAAGAACCCATAATTTTAGTATTCCAATGACAGATTTTCAATATGTACCCCACAAATATTATATAATATAAATACATATACGATATTTTTGATAGTGTTTTATTTGATAGATCGTTTAAAATTTCCACTCTTCTGAAAAAATGTATTTTTCCGTAGTTTGCATTCAACATGTATTTTTATTAACTTATGAGAATTTTTAGTAAGATAATGTTGGTGAATGTTAGAAGATAAAAAATAAATTTAAAAATTTCAAATTATTTCAATTTGACAAAATAAATAAAATAGAATAGGTATAATAAAACATAATTAGTGTAATAAAATATAATTATAGATTAATTGACTTACCTGGAAGTACAATTAATCATAATTTGTTAAGGTTCTCCTCCTGTATATCGTACATAGTAGGAATGGTTATTCACATCTTCTAGTACTTCTTTAAATCGATGTGTTATCGTTCGGCTGTGACTCACCTGAAATAATTCATTATCGTAATAAATAGATCGCAAAGTAGGTCATAAAACCTAAAAGTCGGTTAAGAAAAACTATAAAGGGCGATATGTTGAACAAATTAGGATAGCTTATCCTTCCAGTTAATTCAATCAAACTATAAGTTTCTTTTCATACATCGTCCTGCATAATTCTTATATATCAAGCTGTTTAAGAATAATATGATCGATTAAACAAAAATTTAATGAAAACATATTCCTTATACAACACCTAAAGAAGAACAAAAAGTTCACTTATAATACTTTTAACAACTGTTATACAGAGAGAATTTAAAATCCTTTAGACATAAATCTTAAGAAGTAAGAAAATGCGAATAATCATATACGACAAATTAATTAAGAGAGAGCGAAATAATATGTTAACCCTACTCTCTCACACTCTGCTGTGTTACAGGTACGATTATGACTGCGGTACGTTGCTATAGAATTGACTGACACACAAATATCCATATTGAGCCCGGGTCTCCCATCTTCCATATCTGGTCTATTGATATATAAGAAAGGGAACCTATCCCAACACATACAGGTCATCACGAAATTACTCGTTCAATCATTCGTCTCACAAGATATTACCCCATGGGCTGGGTGGGGTGATACAACCTGTCCTACCTTTTGGTTTTTAGGGGTAGCGGCCAGCGTTTTTCTCCCTTTGTCCTCCCTCGTTGTCACCTCGCACTCTTTTCGTCTCTTGGTTGTACCCTCTTCTTAGTGGTGTGTGTTGGGTCCTCCTTGTTGGGTTTTCGGTCTTCGTATTGGTATTCGTCCTCTTCTATTTGTTTCCTGGGCTTTGCGTGCCTCCTGTAGTCCTCTCTGGTGTAGTCCACTAGTTCCCTTAGCTCCTGGTTTGGGTACTTTAGCAACTCCTCGGAGAGTTTTCTCGCTCTGTCCGTCATCACCTCTAGCAGTGACGTGACCTATGTTTCCCTGTATAATCGTATTTGGTTGTTCCGAACATACAAGGAGGCGTTTACCGCCATTCTTAGGGTGATGTTTTATTGCCTCTGCAGCTTCTTCTTATGCGTGTGTCCCCATGTTACTGATGCGTATGTTATAATCAGGATGATTATGGAACGTATCAGTAGCAACTTGGTTCTCAGGCTCGGCTCCTAGTAGACAGTTCATCCTTGCTCTTGCCTGTTTCACACGGTCTCTCACCGTCTCTACGTATTATTGGAACGTCAACCTTTTATCCTTGATTACACCAAGGTACTTAGTACTGTCAGACCATCCAATGTTCGTTCTTTCTAGCTCTATTTCCTCTTCTGGTCGGTGTAGAACACCGCTTAGGTTTTGTCGGCGTTTACACCTATCTCCCATCTGACGCACCATTCGTGGATGGAGTCTATGGCTCTCTGTATGTACCTTATGACTAGGTGTGACTGGGTGCTTCTCGCCGCTATGGCGGTGTTGTCGGCTTAGAGACTCGTGAGATTGTAGGCTGTCTTCGACATGTTTGCTATATATACATGTATAGTAGTGAGTATAGATCTGCTCCCTGTAGCACTTCTGCTTTTGGGTATCCTTCTTCAGATAAGGTTCTATCCAGTTTATTTCTGAAACATATGTCCTACAGATAACTGTTAATTAATTTTAACATACCTTCAGAGTATCCCTGATCGATCATCTTGAAGATCAGTCCACTGTGCCAGACCCTGTCAAATACTTTGGCTACATCCAGAACATTGCACCCGTCGACTGGTTTCTGTTGAATCGCTGAGTGATGAACTCGTTCATCCTTAGGACCTGAACCTCCGCACAGTGCTGAATTCGAAATCCGAACTGTTCTGCTTCAAGGTTTCGGTCTGCTCTGGGGTGAAGGCCAGCTCCTTAGGTTCATGGTTCGTCAATGTCGGTCTTCTATCCCGTTTGAGGGCTCTCTGTAGGTTCCATGGGGCTGGTGTCTGGGGGTGTCCAGTTCCTTCAATCTTTTGGTCCACTCCCGATTGCTGTGATTTCGCAGTTCTTCCTTCACTATTTGGTTGAGGAGGTTGGCTCGTCTTTTGTCATCTTGGTACCTTATTGTTTGGGCTCTTCTTCTGTTCTGTTTTTTGTCGTCGCATTGCTAACTTCTCCTTCGCCGATGGTTAGCAGGATCGGTTCGTATTCTCGTCCACCTTCTATTCCATCTCCAGGTTTCTGACGATGGCTATGTCTAGCACATCGGAAATACTACCGTTGACTGGGTAACGGGTTGGTCTCACTGTTCCTAGAACGTGGATTTCTGGGTCCTCTTCTTGCATTTATTCTAGTCTTCTTCCTGCTGGATTTCTTTTCGAGCAGTTCCACGCTGGCGGCATCCTTCTTGGCGGTGTTGTTCTCTTTGGGTACTTACTTCTTTTTCTTAGGGGATGGGATAGAGGTGGTTAGATGTTGCTCCAGAAGCAGCATCAATTTGGTCCGCTCTTCTGCCTCTTTCTCTGCTCTTTCTTTTACTTTAATTAGCAGGGTGCCAACCTTATGGAACTCCGCCTTACCTGTAACTCCTCATTTTCTTTTTGCAGCCGGCGGTTTTCTCTGTCTCTCTTCCTCCCGACAGATTTTTCTCTCCTTGACTTCCTTCTGGCCATGTCGAGTTCCTTCTGCGAGTATTCTCGTCCGGTCGACATTTCTTCGGTTAAAATAGAATATTTGTCATTATAACTCTTGCAATATATAAAATAAAAAAATAAAATATTACTTTGCTTTTTTTGTACTTTCTAACAGAGTTTAATCTTTTTACACAATTTGTGTAAAAGATACTCTGGTTTTAGTTGTACGTCTCCTTGTTTTTAGCGTTTAGAAAGTTTTATTTCTAATGGTATGAATACTATTTCGAAATTACTCTGATTTTCACTATCACTTTTTCACTGCTCGCTTTCGTTGTATGCCGATTATTATATTTTCTACGTGTTTCTACTATAGAAAATTATTATCTAAACACATGTTCTAGTATTCCAAAGTTTACTCTCATGCTCCTGTCTAAAAGACGATTAAATACCAGAGATCATAATAGTCTACTAGTAAAATACAAGGATAAGTTCTCTTTCAACTGCGTTGTGCAAAATGCGTCCGCTCATTGCGGTAGCTCGATTTATATGTGGTGAATTGACTGAAACGATGTTCCCGGCTTTTATGTGCCCACTTCAACATGTTAGGGGCGGAAATTGTAATGCATTCTCGCATTTTCATAGGACCTTCTCTGTGTAAAAATTTGTGTAAAAATTAAATTAAAAATTTAAATTTAAAACAACCATTTATATAATTATAAATAGGCATGATCAAAATGTTCGTTTTAGATTCCAAATGTGGCACATCCTTAGAAGAAAATAATATGGTATTTTGAAGTTTAGAAATTTGATCATCCTCTGAAATATAAAAAAAAATAAAATTGGTCTAGTTTGTTTTTTGCTTAAAATAAAACATTAAAACTTGAAAAACAAAAAGTCGCTTAAAATACAATTAATCCTAAGTTGAAATGTTACAGAAAAATGTAAGTGAAAATGTTCATAATATTTTGAATTTCAGTAATATTACTTGTTTCTTAAATATACTCGTAATACATAACTTTCCTCCCGATTAACTCACTCCCTTATTTCTACTATTTACAAGATAGCAACATAAAAGTAGCCACCCTGCATATCATTGATAAGTTACTGTAGCTTCAATGTATAATTAGTTGGTATAAAATATTAACAATAAGGAGTATTTTCTGTAAAGTACATGTTCATTCATTATAACTTTTTTTTTGTGTGTAAAGTAATCTAAAAGTAGTGGCGGTACGTTTGACTGCTTTATCTACTTTTTTAATATTGTCTATATTTTTTGTTCTATATTTGCATTTATTTCATTTCATCTTAATAGTGTTAAGTTCAGTGCTAGTTTATAGCCTCTGTTGCTATTTTTGCGCAATTTTTCCGTTTTCGTTATTATGCCTATAAATTCCATGTTTCCAATACTGTTCCCTTTCTCATAATTTTTTTCTTATTTCAGTCTTCATTATCTTTTACATTTACCATCAATAATTTCGTATTATTTGTAGGTTGAATAATTTCAGCATTTTGTATTTAGTTTTGGTTTACAAGACAATCGACAGTATAATCATTTTTATATCCTTAGTTTCCTATATCCAGGCATAATGTCTGTTTTTTCTCTTATTCTTTTAGTCATTTTGTTTTTTACTATTACATATATTCACTAGCTTAGAGTACCTCTTGCTTTATTCTTTTGTTTCTTGGCGTTCCTATCTATTTGCTTTACACCCCTTACTCCTACTTTCAATCTCTTGGATGTACCTTCAAAGTTCCCTTTATATATTTTTTTTCTTTGGAGTGTCGAGAGCCATCTTACGATTAAGTTTTAAGTAATAGAATAAAGTTGTTATTTATTAGTCTATGTTTTTGTATTTTTCGCCATTCCTCAAAAGTGAATCATATCCAGTTTTTCTCTATCAAGTTAATTTATCTTTCCTAAAGATTTTTTCGTTTTAATTTTGGTATAACTTTATCTACTTTCCCTTTTGTTGTACATTATAGTTTTAATATCTGTTCATCTATACTTATTTCTTCTTTGTGTTTATTTATTTTGCGATATTTTTTTCTTTTTAATGTTACAGATACTAGTCCATATTGTCTGTCGTTCTTTGTCGTTCTTTGATTAATTTATTCAGCTTTTGTAAATATTCGTTTTCGCCCCTTATTCCACTTTTTTATTTAATAGGAAAAGGAACTGTGGTTCCAAAAAATAATTTGGGACTAGGCTAAAAATAACGGCGTTCTGCAATATGTATATATATTTTCTTCTTTTATAATTAATAAACTATTAAATCACAAATAAAAAGTTATTACCAAAACAAACAAAATGTCTTAATAAAATTTTTCATTTAATGCATGAATATGTACATACATACCGTTAATATAGATTTAATATAGATATCAATTTTCTAATACAACCAAAACTTTAACCCTGCCAAAAAGTTAAAATGAATTACTCTGACATAATATATAACAACCTAACTTCAATTATGTTCGCCAAACTTTTCTCAGCTGTATGGCCCGATAACTCTAAGCAAGTAATAACAAACCAAAATAAAAAGTAACATTAAACTCTCATCATGTCTAAACGTAGCGGAAAATCATTTACATTAAGTAAAATTATAAAACTTTCAAAGCGACATCTATCTTTATATGAAAAATCTGAAACAATTCAAAACTTTTAACTTCATTTAAGATCGACCAAAGTTATATATGTATACCCATATAATAAAATCGTTTAGTATACAGTAGTTTTACAGGCGGTGTAATGAAATTGATACTTAATTATTAAATGCTTTGTTACCTTTCTTCAAACAGGTTTTTCATTGTAAGATACAAATTAATCGAAATACGTAGGGCAAAAATTTTTTTGTCTATTCAGAATACATACTTTTTTCCTCCCGTATTTAACGAATCAATATTTTTACGTGAAACCTAATTTTCCATTATATTTAATGTAGTATAATTTAGAATGAGCACTTGTAGGATAAATATACATACAACATTGTTAATTATTCGAAACTTTGTAGTAATATTCACTGTTTTTATTACTTCCATGAAATTTGCCACACTCTAACCAGAGGCTAAAGCATATTTTTTTCGAAATATTTCTATTAACAAACAAAATAATGCCATTAGAACTTTTGCAAATTAACATCCTGAGCAGAAAAGAACTACTTCCGCTATTTTCTTACTGAGATAAAAAAAATATTTTCTCACCTTAACTATTTTTGTTAGACACTTTAGAAGGTATTATTGTGCCGAAGAACCCCGCGAAACTTTGATAAATATGTCATAAAATGAAGCGGTCCTCTGGAAACAGTGAACCTCAGATTATTTAAACATAACCATCAGTAGAACATTCAAGGAAAAGTTTTTGTAGAGTGTCCACTTAAGTTTTGCTTGAATTTTTCTGTTGAAACTAAAATTAATACCAATCCTACACGACTATAACTTCACATCTACGATATTATTCCTATTACTTATACAATTTACATAATTTCATAAGATTCAAAGGTATTTATTTTATGTTTCCTGTTACGCAAGTATTATAATTAAATTTAAACCATTAAATTAAACATTATTAAAAGCAAATTTTCAATCTTTGGTTTTTTAACAAATGATAACTTTCCGTCCATTAAAAAATTTATAAAAAATATTTAGTTTCCTATTGATTGAATCCATATATATAGTTTAAAAATATCTTTGTTTTTGTTTAACCATTTCAGAACGTGCGCTTTCCCATCAGGGAAAGAACATATTGAAGACTCATTTTTGACAATTTTGTTATTAAATCTTCCGACTCCAACCGTTTTTGTTTTATAAGCAATTACTTGAATTATGTCAGCAGATGTTATACATAAAAAAAAACACCTCTCGCAGTAAGTAAATATTGAGGAGTATAAGAATCATGACTTTCTCTTGTAAATCTTCGATTGATCAGAAAATCAATTACGTTACTAGCCCTTTTAAAGGTAATGCAGATTTGTATTTATGAAATTATCTCTATAACTGATAATCTATTTTTAGTAAATGAAATCTTCTTCCTAAAAATTGCATTATTTTCTTGAACTCTGGACCTTTGTATATTTTAGTCGAAAAGTCTTTCTGACATAAAGTTCTATTTTTCCATTATAATTTTGATTACAGTTGGATCCCAAGTCTGTGTTCCAACGCATATAGTGTAGATTGCATTGAGGCATTCGATGGTGATATCATAGAATTATTCATCTTGGAACGTTCTTTCAAAGATCTTCTAATTTTTTATTACTTTCCGACAATTTATGTCATTTTTGTTAAAAGCTAGGTGATGGATAAAAGTTTGGTTTCAGATATTGCTTTTTGGCCTGACTAGATGAGTAGAATCAGTTGTTTCATTTTTATCGATTGGTTCTTTAGTTTTCATGTTTCTTCTTTTCTTCAGACCGACTATAGTAAATTTAGTTGATTTCCACTACTATCATATAAATAATTATAAGAAATACAATAAAAATATTGTCCGGTCACACGATTAGTGCAGTAAACCGTTTGTGGTGGAACAAATTATTTATTATAATATTTTAATCTGTATAAACAAAACCGTAAGCCATAATGAATTACTGTTATTGTATTTCATATTTTATTTCAGAGATATAAATATTAATTGTAATGGAGGATCCCATTATTGTTTATCAATAATTAATAATTCGTAACATTAATTTGGTGATTGGATAATAAAATTCATTAGAATAATTCAATGAGAATATAGTACGAAGATTAAATCTTGTTTGTGCATAATTCAGAATATATTTAGTTCAAATCAAAATGAATTACACAAATTAAAACTTGCACTCTGTAAAAATTATTTATTTAGATTATTGTCTTAGTTAACTTGCTTGTATTTTCAAAACAAAATTTATTTTCTTTTTCTTTCAGGAATTTGCGTATTGTTGTTCGGATACACATTAATTGGATCCGTAATTTTCCTTTCGATTGAGGGAGGAACAAGTTACCAGCACCAAATTTTAGCAGCAACTTCTCAGTCTACAAACATCAACGACAGCAGCAAAAGAACTAATCATAGTGCTGAACTCAAAGCGAAAGCTGACGAAGCTAGAGCGAAAACCGTAGAAAACATTTGGGATATTACTGTTAGTTTAAATATTTTGTACAGGTAAGACATATGAATAAAAAAAACAATCCTAATTGTATTTTCAATATCTGTTTTTCTGATGAAGCAAGTTTTTTTTAAAGGCATTGTTAATCGCCACAACTGTAGATATTGGTCAGAGTTAACCCAAACATTTTCTATCAGATGCGTATAAAACTAAACTTTTGGGGATTATCGGACCATATTTTATTCCGGGAAATCTAACCGACGAAAACTATGTACAGCTATTGGAAGAGTTCGCATATCCATAGTTGAAGAATATTGTTGAAGATAATCTGCATTATTTAGAAAATCATTTAGTTTTCCATCAAGATGCTGCATCACCGCAATATGTATTGGCGGTACTTGAATTTTTAGACAAAAATTTGGCAAGGTCTCCAGATTTGAGTCTATTGTGTTTTTTTTATGGGGTCATCTTAGGTCCAGGGTTTATGCCAGCCCTCCGGATACCTTAGTAGTACTGCGAGAACATATTGTCCATGAAAGTCCTCAAATAAGCCCCACAAGGCTTCAGAATGTGTGACAACTTAATTAAACACATTTTTAAGACACATGGATTTATCATTCATTAATTACAGTAGTTATTTACCCAGTTTCAAAAAATATACAGGGAGATCTCTGTTGAAAAATGAAAAATGAAACAAATATCTAATTCGGTCCTGGATATTAGACAAAGTGACGGTAATGGTGTATTTATAACAATAAACACTTCTCTTTTACTTATATTATCCAAAATATCTGCAACTAACAATATTTATTTTAAATTAATGGTATTCTGTGATATGTTATGGTGGTTTTTAGTTTCAGCCTAAAATTGTTCGTTTATTGCAAATTCAATAAAAATGTCACAAAAATGACTCATACAAAGGTTTTATTGTGTATTTATGCAGTTTGACAATAATTTATTACAATTTAATTATTTAATAAATAACCCAGGACCTCTATGTTTTCTTTAAGACATCGAATCAATTTATATATTAGAGAAAATGGGGGGGCATTTTGAACAATTTCTATAAATGGTTTTAGTGTCATTTACTGTTATAATGTTTATTGTCTTCCTAATTATTTTCTTTGCCTCCCAGTAAACTTTTGTTGTTTGTTTTATTATGTTCATACATTAAATTCCTCGTTTCGATGAACCCATTTCTTTAAGTGCTAATATCTCGAAAAATACTCATTTTATGGAAATATGACAACCGCATATAATTTACTCATAAAACTTTATGAAATGTAAAAATAAATGTAAAATTTTGAAATATTCAGTAGCGTCCAAGTTAGGAGAGGAAAGGAGTTCTTCAATCCAGCAGTAAGTCACTGGCTGCATTAAAAATGCTTTTTTGCCAAAAGTTAATTAAACTAACTGACAGATTTTATAAAAAAAATATAAAGTGATGTAGAAGTTATAGCCAATATTCATTTTTTCCGGAAAATTACAGGATAATTAAGTGTATTTTGTTCGTTTTTAGGATTAACCGGATAACCGAACTTTCTTTAGTAGTTAAAATAGACTGATTCGAAAGAATATCGAAACGTATCTGTTACTACGACCTGTGAGGTGTTTTCAAGTAGAAAAACAAGAGGTAGGTAATTAGCTGTAAGTCCTGAGAGAAGAACAAAGAACCCATAGACAGCATCCTAGTAGTAAGTAGACGTAAGAAAATTTGAAAATCTTCAATTATGCGCAATTGCTATTCTTTGACAAACTTAAATTTTCCTAAGTTTTTATATAGTAATTATATTAAAACAAATATAAATATATACAGAATACTAATATAAAGGACAATATATAAAATACATATATCATTACCGATTTTAATTTTTAATGTTAGTATATGACAGAAAATAATAGCGATATTGATTTGAGTAGTCTTTTTGAATCAATAAATTCAATTGACTTAAGTATGGCAGAACCAAATAATCAGCTGTTAAAATTATATTTGGATTCAATCCTATCTTATGCTGGAAAGCCACATACACGTCCATATTCTTAGGTAATTCCGAGAGTTAAATAAACTCATTTTAAAAGCAGATTAATAACGCGTTAATTAGGTTTCTCTTAAGAGCAACATTAGGCAAATTGTCAGGTAGAGCTCAAATGTTTATAGACTCTAGAAACGAATTAACATCTTGGCAGTTAGTTAAAGATGAGCTTAATCTAAGTTTCGTTTCAAATATGATAGTTTGATACACGATTTGATAGCATTGACACCATCAAAAAATGAAGCTCCAAACAAATTTGACATGCGTTGTCAGGATGCCAAAAGTTTAATAATTTCAAAATTAAATAGTTTAAATATTTTTCTTGCTGAAATAATAATTAAATAGGTTAAAAGCCTAAGAAGACTTGTCTCTAAAAATGTTTATATGTGGAATACCTATGAATTGGAAATTTTTCTTTATTCTACTCAAAGAGTTAGTAATTTGAACTCACAAAATAGTTTTATACCTTCCAATAAATAAATAAGACAAACCGTTTCCAATGTAATTAATAAAACTAATTTTAGTCTACGAACATTCTCTTTACCACCACGCCCAGTCTTTTAATTTTCTCACAGACCCCCCAGAATCTTATCAAAATGCTATACCATTTCCAAATCAATCAGCACAACCTTTAGACCCCAGAATTCTTTCAATAATCAATTCAGTCGCAATCCTCCAAACAATTTTTTGCACACAACGGCAAGCAACTCTTCAAAATTTTGGTAATGGACTAATGATTCAACAAAGAAATTTTGGCCAATTTCAAAGTCGTCCTGCCATTCAAAATCAACTACCTAGACCTGAGCAAATGGATTCTTAGATAATACATCTTTAAAATCTAAGCCAAAACCCAATTTTAATTTGAGAACTCTTTTGAGCGAACTTTTTATCAACTAAAAATTTTGCTAACAACAAAATTAACAATTTTATTTCCCACCATTCTTATTCACAGAATCCACAAGAAACTCAATACCTTAATGATAATAATTTGTTTGACTCCGATTTAACTTCTGGTAAACAAGAGGTACTGCGTAATAATTCTGATAAAGACGCCTTCGAAGTTGATGTACATTTTCCTCTGGTCACGACCTTCAATTACCCAAGATAATACACGTAAATGCTTTGAAATCAAATCTGCCTTACAATATCATTCCTGAAATTGATGCCCCATTCTTGAACACTGATACCACAAAAAGTTTGATAAATCCTTATTTATCTTATAGATATTACAAAAATCTAATTTTTCAAGAAAATTTTCCCTTCACGACCAAGTAGTGAATATTCCAGTTTTCAAAATTTTTAATGTAAAGCAGAATCATAAATTTTACCGTTTCAAATTTAGTGAACATTTTGATGGCTTTATAGGCGTACAGTTACTCCATCAATTAAATGATACATTAAACATGAATACTAAACAAATAACGACCCCTTACGTGTCAATTATTATTTTACCACCCAAAAAAATTAAAAATCGAATAGGACATATTTTAAATTATTTTATAATTATATCAGGTAGAATGCAGCAAGTTGTATAATTACGAATAGCATTAAAACATGGCAAAGTTATTTTAGAACATCATGATTTTGGTAATGATATTGAAAGTCCTAAGGCTTTAGTTAATGTATCAAATAATTTTGCTATAACTACAATAACAAGTATAAATGAAAATCCAATGAAATTAAAATCTCCAAATCTCTAGATCTAGAACCATCAGATTTATTTCAAGTAAATTCTATCGAAAAAATTAGAACTAACAAAGGAACTCAAAGTTGTTAAAGGAAAATCTGAAAAATATAAAGGTTAACCACTGTAACCAGGAAGAGAAACATGGTACTGAAAAAATACATATTTTTTATTGCAAAGGAACACTTCTCAATTTAATTAATCAAATTAAAATAAAAGATTGTTCACCCGTTTATTTCAAATTTTCCGATTTTACTAACCCTCCAAGCTTCCTTCAATTCAAAATCAAAATTTATAAGTTGCATTGAGTCTTCACTTATACAAGTAAAATCAAAAAAACAAAATACACGTTATTGGACGCCAGTTTTGGTATATCAATTTTGTAAGCAAGTGTGGCTTGATTGAAACTACCACTCTTAATGTGACAGTGATAACTAAGCAAATTTTCTCAACACGGGATGGTTACTACGATCTATCATAATTGGATGCAGGGCTAGTTTCAAGTCGAAAAAAGGGGTGAAATATAAAGAAATTAAGTGAAAAGATTATAATCCGAGAACGATAGATGATTTTTTAAATTCTGACGGAATTTGACATCCAGCATCCAAATACTAGTCAAAAGGTAGATCAAAATTTCTACAATTTCTACAATGAAATACACCTTCTCTAAGTTGTGAATATTGAATTTATCGATATTTGTTGTATTTAAGTATTACTGAGAATGTCAACTAGATGACGCGGTTTTCGGTTTTTATTAAAATTAAGACAGCAAAAAAATGTACTACTTGTTAATTCGTAAAATAAACTAGCTTGTTTTAGAATTATACATGTTATCTTAATCTTTTAATTTTTTTTATGTTTGCAATTTGTTCTTGTGACTTCTAAATCATGTAGTGCTAGTCAATTTCACCTTTTTCGCATGTGTTATTTGTGATATATAGTCAAATAGTTTGGTATAAGATGTATAATAGATCCTTCGACTATTTTACAACATCGGTAAGTTCTTCATCTTATTTTTGTACTAAACTAAGGAATACTATACTTAAAAACTAAGGTACTATAACTAAATTCTATAACGAAAAATATCTCCTATTAACTACAAAAAATAAAAATTAAAAATTATTCTAAACATATAAATAAATAAAACCTATATATTCTATACAAAAACAACCCTTACCTACAAATCATATATACAAGTTATGTATATTTATCTTACCCCAAACTATTTGTTTTTGATTTGAGCTGAAAATGTGGCCCATTTTGCCACGAAACCGGTAGTTCTTCTATTATTAGGAATAAATAAGATAAAGCTTTTTAAGGCTTTATAAAATACTACAAAATTATTTAGAAATTGCTCAAAACTCGAATTAAAACAAAAAGGAAATAGTACATATAAAAGGATTAGACTGTGGTTGCAAGTTCTTGACCAACTTGGCCATCGCAGAACTATCCCAAAATTCCAAAACTTAAATGATAACCCTGGACTGCCTCCGCTATACATTGGTAACGCCCAAAATAAAATCGACTCATAAACATGTATAAATATTTAGGACTAACGTAACAAACGAATTCATACCACTACAAAACCTGTATCATAAAATAAACGACATACTTTTAAAAACTTCCGACATTTTCGGACTCCACACAGAATACGAAAATTCCTACCAAATAATTATTGAAACTTATTGAAAACAAAATTGGTGTGCAATTAATCCAGCTAAATCCTTTATGGAGACGAAGACAAAATTATCACTTTTTGACGGACTTGGCACCGCTATTACATTTATAACAGGGAATCTAGATCAAAATGAAGCTAAAAGATACGTCGAAGCATTTTCTTCCTTATCAAACTACCAACAAAAATTTAAAACTTTATTAAGAGATCAAATTACTCTACTACGAAAATATATTCAAATTTTTGGAAATAATACTCAAATACTTGCAAAAAATCAGAAAATTATAAATTCACGTATACAAAATTTAGAAAAAATGTATTTTTTTTACAGAAAGTAAAAACATATCGTTACATTGTATTACAAACCCTCGTAATTCAGGTTTCTGCTAGTTTTTAGTTAATTTATGACTTGGAAAAATTAGAACTAGCTATTACCTTCTCTAAATTAAACATTTTTCATAACTCTATTGTTGATTTATTATTATTACTTCAAAAGACTATTAAAATTAAGAGTTATAGTAAAGGCGACAGCATTACTTTTATTCTGGGAATTCCAATACTAGATTGACTATAATTACCATCACTTATACTCTTTACCGATTCCTTTCCCTTCGTCATATAAAACTATAATCCGACAATTAAAATATCTTCTAACCAACGAGCACCATTATGTATTATCCGATACTAGATGTAAAGAAGTCCTCCCAGAGAATTCCTGTGTGAAGAAATTCAGCCTATCTACGTAACCGAATATTCATCATGCAAAATTCAATTCTTGAAACACTCCAAATTCCAAATTGAGGTCGCTGAACTCCGAATTCAAAAAATACAAATAAAATTATTCCCCTTGACAGTTGTGTCAAAGTATAAGTGCGAAAGTTTTAAAGTTTCTATTTTATGTTTTAAAAATAACGGTGCATTTAACGAGTTAAATCGAACCGGTTATATCGAGAAAATTTTTGACTTTTTCCGCAATAGTACAATTATTTATTTCCAATTTTGGAAGTATCGAATGTACTGAACATTGTGCATTGAAAATTAATGTGTTATTAGCGATTGGTGAAGTGTATTCTGGGATAATTAAGCTGCATCTAAATAACAGTAGTTATGTTTCAAGTCTTATAGCCTTTATATGCATCTAATGGTGTTAACGAGCATAATATCAATAATAATATTTTTTTTGACAACCAATTCTGTACCATAGTATACGTCTTATGTATATACCCATTAAATACTTAAATATCTGTTGCTTTTGACTACAAGGGCAACACAATGAGTTCTCCCATAGTAAATAACACCCCAACTTTAAAAAATAATGTTGCCTCTCCTGGTTCTTATGTTGTCGTCGCTAAATCCATTCCAAAACCTTCTTTTCAAAAAAATGATCAAGCAATAGTTTTTTAGATAGTAGATAACTTAAAACTGCTCGATTTTGCTAAATCCATCGGGGACATTGTAGGTCCAAAGAATATTACTTTTGCCTCTAGTATTTAAGTAAAACTGACCGAGTGGACCATTTAAGTAAAAACAATCCTATTATCCATATTAGCGATCTGGATTTACCTATAAGGCGGTAAGTAACTACAACAAGAAGAGTTTTGATATTAAATGTGTGTTCTTTCTATCCCTTTCTATCCCTTTCTATCCCTTTCTATCCCTTACTTAATTCGAACTGCTTTCGAAGACCACGGTTTACAACTTACATCATAAATATCTTTCTTAAAAGCTAGAATCCCAGATGATAAATATAGCCACATTCTTTTATTCAGATAACAAGTCTAAATTGTTCCACCTGCCGATAACTATGCACTTCAAACATTACTAGTTCGCAGACCTTCCTCCAAATTCAGTCGCTTCCACTAGATATCAAACTCAGAATTATACAACACCCGCACAAAAGAGAACTTGCCCAGTCACAGCAAATTCAAATAATAGTATTCCTGTACCCGAAAATCTTTCAAACAATCGTAACAATACGCCTATCATGCCTCCTCCAGATGCACTCCTACAAGTATCCTCGATTTCCGCAAAAAAGAAGATAAAAAATATACCTCTGAAGAATCTAAACTCTCAGAATCTACAAAGATACATACATATATTAGACATTTACAGTAAATCTCAAGATACATTTACAGTAAATCTTAAGATACATTTACGCTAACTGTCGAAAACTTCATAGCATTTCTTGAAAATTATTTTGGTAGCCCCAACCCAATATTAGAAGCCCAACTATTTACTACAGATGTTCAATCTTTACTTTCTGATTTACATACTATCTATCCATTCTTGACTGAAAGATCCATCTAGAACAGATTAACCAGACTCCAAAAAAATGTTAATACATGAGTTGAAAATGGTAGAATTAGACACAGAAAGTCAAACATCTCCGCCATCACTAAACCTTCCCAATCAGGACTTTCTTTCGGATAGGTCCCAAATGTCACTAAAATCTTTTTAACTCTAACTTCACAATCCACAAGTGAAATAAACACACAGTTTATCGAAATATTCATTCTTAAATTTATCGTACAAAATTCACACTACTTTAATGAAATTGCGATGGATTCTATTCTCGCTTAGGGTGCATCGAACAACTAGTCGCCGAAACAAACGCTGATATTATTTGTCTACAATAAACAAATTTTAAGGACACTCATAAATGGGCTTTAAAAAATTACGAAGGCTATCACTAACTATAATGGAGCAGTGGAGGAGCTTTCATTTTTGCTTCCAGGGACCGATATAGTGTGCTCACAACAAATCTAGAAGCGGTGACAACTTCAATATGGTGTCCCAATGATATGTTGGATCTAACACAACAGGTACCTGTACCTTATATAATTGTGGGAGACAATAATATGTAGGGTTCTGATCGAATATTTTAAATACAGGTTCAAGTACACATCTCAATATATCCTCCTTAACTTTTTCATCAATTGACTTAGGTTTATGTTATCCTAATCTAATATCAACACTCACATGGAACACCTTAGATGGACTATACGATAGTAATCACTATCCAATAGTTATTTTAGATAATTCCACAAAATCTTCATATTATATAACCACATGTCGAATTTCAGATAATAAACGCAGAATATCCGCTAAATGTTAATGAAGCATTAGATCTTATACATAGCATCATAGTGTCGGCTGCAACGAAGTATATAGGAAACTTTCTCCGTCTCAAGTAAATCAGTACCTCGGTCGAATGATGATTCTAAAAAGCCGTTTGTTAATGCTAAACAGCCCTAAACAGATACAGAAGAGTAAAAACACAAGAAAACTTAATTACTTTTAAGAAGCTCCGACCCCACGCAACATTTTAGCCGACCACTTTGAAATTAAATTTAAAAACAAAACGGCCCCTGAATGGAATTTAAAACCAGGCACCGATATCCCCATACCAACTTCTTCCAACACAAATCGAGATGTAAATTCTATTAACCTCCCATTTTCTCTTGATAAACGGCTAATGGAGTTAAATTCATCAAAAAATTCAGCCGCCGGTCCTGACGATTAGATTAGATTAGATTATACTGGAATCTTGGATTATGTTGCCTCTTCCACGTCGACCTAGGTAGATCTATTGTGGCTATCCTCTTAAGTCAGAGTATCTTGTCCAGTCATAGCTATGGCGGCTCCCTCTTGGGCCAGCCTGTCCGCTTCTTTATTGCCCTCATATCCCTTATGCCCTGGTACCCAAGCTAATGTCACTTTGTTTTGACTACCCAAGTTTTGCACAGCATTAAGGCGGTTCCACACAAGTCTTGAGTCGCCCTGGATAGAGCTTAATACTTTTAGCACTGCTTGGCTATCGGAGTAGATAGCAATGGTCTTTTTATTAAATTCTTGTCTAGATAGCTCTTCTGCACAGTGCTGTATTGCAGTAATTTCTGCTTGAAACACGGTTACATGTCTTCCTAAGCTCAGTGAGATTTTTGTCTTTGGCTTATTACCGCTCCCCCTCCATGGTGGGTTTTAGTCATACCGTCTATTGGCATCCCCAACATTTGGTTATTTTTTTAACTCTTCATGTAGGTTTGTGTATATTGCCATGTGTCGCCTAACTATGGGAGATGTTCCTCGGAGCAGTGTATTGGTGACAACTTTGGCTTCACCTTGTATAAAAATATGTAATGGTGACAGATTTAGCAGAACCTCCAGGGCTCCTATTGCAGCTGTTTTCATCGCTCCTGTGGCACTTAGACAACCTAGTCTTTGGATGCCGTTGATCAGTTTTACAGCCCCCGCCTGTTGGATCTTGGGCCACCAAACCACCGATCCATAGCTTAACATAGGCCTTATGACTTTTGTGTATAGCCATAGGATCATTTTGGGTTGTAGGCCCCAGTTTTGTCCACACAGCCTTCTGCATCTATTGAGGGCAATTGTGCTTTTTTGTGTGATTTTTGGAGGTGTTGATTCCATGTTAGCTGTGGTCAAAGATGACTCCCAAGTATTTTGCCTCTTGGGCGAACATTATTTCTGTTTCATTTAGCACTGGGGGGTTTCATTCCTGTTAGTGCTCTTCTCCGCGTGAAGTTGACGATTTTGGTTTTTTGAGGGTTTACCATGAGTTCCTCCTCATTGCACCACTTGTTAACAATGTTGAGCGCTCTCTGAGTTCGCTCCAGGTTTATCTTAGCATATTTGCCTATAACGACAGTTGCTAGATCATCAGCATACCCTAGACAATGAAAATCTTCGATTTCTAGCTTATTTAGCAGGTTGTCTACTAGAACTACCCATACATGTGGTGATATTACTCCTCCCTGGGGACAGCCTCGTCCTGCCAGTGCTGTGAGTGTGGTTTCGCCTAGCGAGGATGTTATGACCCTTTTTTCCAGGCTTGCTTTTACCCACTGACAAATGGCACTTGGTATTCCCTTTTTTGGTTAGTGATTGTACCATAGATTTTGTAGAGGCATAGTTGAATGCCCCCTCGATATCTATGAATGTTACTGTGGTTATTTCCTTGTCCTGACGATATATACCATTTATTTTCCTTAAGAAGCTCACAATACTCAGTTTGATAAAATTATTCGAATTCTTCAGTATAATATGGCTAAAAAAGTATTTACCAACTCTGGTGAAAATCTGTCATTCTCTTACGTGTACTATGTGTAATCTAATAAAGAAAATTATAAACTAAAGATTATTGTGGTTTTTTGATAAATATAATTTAATATCTAAAGCTCAATCAGGATTTCGACAGCACAGGTTCACCGCCGATAATTTAGTCCAACTTCATACTGAAATAACTAATGCAATGTCAAAAAACAGGACGTTTGCAGGAAGTTTTAATATTGATACCGAATGGAAATCAGTAATCATGAAGAAATGAATCTAGTCTCACTGGAAATAGTTTCCTAGATCAATTTTTAAGTTACAGAACATTCATTACAAGAATAAATTCAATAACATCAACAATCCGTAAAAAAATAAATGTAATTCCAAAAGGTTCAGTTTTAAGCCCTAGTTTATTTATTTTAGTAATATTTTGATATTTGCGATAGAATTGTTATACCAATGAAATGCGCTAAACTTCATAACTTATGGGGAACCGAAGAACAAATGTTACTAAGAATATATACGATCCAAGCTCGATTACAGCTGCTTTGTATATACGAGTCTGACTGCCTCTAAAAAGAAATCTAAAAACCTTTAATGCTGTTCATAACACTGCTCAGAAACTGCGCAGAAACAAAATACAAAGCAATCCCCTCATCTTATCAAAATGAAATTCATCCATGAAATTTTACAATCAGATTACGTAATCTTCTCAAAGACCATCCCGTTTCCAAATGCCGATATTCCATCATGGTCAAAATGTCTACAATTAATAGACATATCACTTATCAACTTTAAAAAACATGAATCACCATACTCCATTCTAAAGCACTAATATCTAGAAAGAAGTTTAATAAAATAGTATAAACCGATACTTCGAAATCCGAAACCGATGTTGGCTGTTCAGTAATCCTTCCCACATCCACTCAGTTATACAACTTACCTTATTTTTTTAGTATGTACACAGGAGACCTTTTTGCCATTCTTCAGCCTTTTAAATCAGTATCTCCAATCGACCGTCATACGCCTATCTGCACAGAGTCACTGGTATTTATCCATTGCTATTAAAAATCGAACAGCGAAAAATTTCTTAAGAAAGCAGAAACCTACAGTGAAATCTGACAAACCATTTTACGGACCAATAGAAAATGTAGCTAATAATGTAAAATGTTAGTTGTTATTGTAATTTTTTAATGTTACGTGTTAATGGCCCTGGCAGCCTTGACACCTTTTTAAATAAAAAAAAACTCTGGAACTGCAATCGAAATTCAAAAAAATAGAACCACCGAATTTAAAATTACGCTTTTCTAAATTTAGAAAATAATAATATTAAACCAATTGGAATAACCTCTACAAATTTTGACAAACTAAAAACAATATATAGCGTTTTAGACTCTCAGAAAAACAAAATTGAAACTATAAATACTTGTGCATATTAATAATATTGATGTCTATACAATTTTATTATATATTTTGCAATTTCAATACGTGGACATTTAATATATAAATATTTTTCTACAAAATTCACCAGTGAAACAAAAATTCTGACAGCGAAACTTAAGAAGAACGTCCCTTGGAAATGAAACCCATTCTAAATATTCGAATAGTACCATCGTACTCTGGATTCACACCGGAGGAGTTAAGGCACAAAAGTTGATGACCCGTAACAATATAACCTGTGACTACACAACGACTATCGACGTTATAAATATAGGTCGCTTACATTAAAACATGCTTTTCGTATTAAAATTTTGTTTTTAAAAATTATCTTTTTGGAAGCTCAAACTTCACTCGCACCTTCCTGTTGAAGCCGTAGGCTTCTATCACTTCATCCAAAATTAATTATGTTCTGGGGAATAGATGTATTAAAATTGGAAAAAGATTCACACAATAATTCGGTGCATCACAATTCCAGCCCATACATTCACTTTTTGCGGATATAGTACATAATGCTCTCACATCAACTTTGGGTTTTCTTTTGCCCAGTATCTACAATTTCAAAGTTGACCTGATCATTTAATATGAAAGTTACTTAATCGGACAAATAATTTTTTGTACCAATTGAGGAGTTGTATTGCAGTTATTCATTGTTTCATAAAATTTGATTCTCCGATCTGGATCGCCATCATCTAATCGTTGTACAAGTTTGAATTTCTGGGATATCAGTTTGGTAGTTTGTATGTACTCTTTTTGAAACAAAATCGCGACTATCTTGGTAAACAGAATTTTTGAGGATTTTTTTGGTTTAGGTAATACTGAATGTATTCCACACTATACATATCTACATGGTGCGCCACGCTCAACGAGATGAAGCCTAATGGAGAAACCGCCAGAGATAATAAAAATTCCTCCCGCAAATAAATGTAGGACTCTAGCAGTTACAATTTAAAATTTGTTAAACATATACAGGATGTTCTTCATTAGGGCAGCGATATAAAATTATATAATTTTATTGGAACATCCTCTATAAAAATTAATGTCAGTTTCTTAAAGATTCCCTATACCTATTCTTAATATTTTTTAATTTTTTTTTACTTTTTTCAAAAGTACTATTCTTAAGTTGTTTACAATAGAATGCTTAAATATCAGTCTACGCATATTTGTCTGTTAGTTTCGAATTTTTTGGGGATTTATTTCGAATCGATTAAAATGTTAAATTATTGTATAGAGTGTTTGTGATTCCTCTGTCAATATAGTGCAATATTTAATTTAATTACTATGTTAACTTAAGTAGAATACCTACATTTTATTAGTGTAAATAAACTGCTATAGCGTTTCCTATACTAATATTTTCTAGTCTCAGAATAATTTTCATTAGTTTACCTGCATTGCTCAGTAAACTCAACGATTTTTTTAGCATAGTTAAACGTGGACCTTAATTCTTGTGATTTACAATAAAACTATAATAACCTTGGTTTTTTTATTTTAGTTAAGCAGTTCACCTTATGTAGTAGAAATTAAAGAGTTTACAGCATACCCTATTAATACTAATTCTACTAATGAAATCAGCTTTAACTTAAACAACAGCGCTCAATCCAGACTTTTCTCGTGTAGACTTTTAAATAAGCTCAAAAATGTCTGGTTTTATGTATTCCTACTAGTTACTTTTTAATAATGCTTTTGAAATATGGACCAAAAAAATACTAAATGACCCAAACCTCCAATTTTTAAGAATTTTAAAAACACAGTTTTCAGTTAATATGTAATAAATTCTGAATTAATTATTTTTCAGGGATAATTGGACCAGATTAGCAGCTCAGGAAATCACTAGATTTCAAGAGGATCTAATAAAATCAATTAATGAAGAAATGGCTCTCCAGCAACCATTGCAAGTGGCTAAATATGGAGGAAAACATGTTGTAGATAATCATGAGTGGAGTTTCGCCAAAGCTTTTCTCTATTCTTTGACTGTACTCACCACCATAGGTAAGTTTAATAAATTAGTATTTTTTTATTCAATATAATAACTTGCTGTTAGCCAGTATATCCCGATAAACACTACCTAAGCTGACGTCACTTATATCTTTTATAAATTTTTCCTATGCTTTAGTCGTAGTTGTAAAAATATCAAATAATACACTACTAAACCCTAAACTGTTTTTTACCTTATTTTACCTATTTATACAGATATTCAGTTATTTTATGAAATTAGAAATAAATGACATGTGCAGGTTTACGTCTGGTAGAAACACCTAGACATATAGAAGCGTTTTGTTAGTAAATAAAATATTGAAGAACAAAATTAAAAGATTTGCATCGATTCCCGAAAAACTACGGTATGTATAAGTAGCAAAAGACAAAAAAGTATAATAATAAATTTAAGCGTCCCCAGAGGAAAAAAAAAAAAAAGACGACGAAGATAATAAAGTAATAAAGTATTTTATGAGCAACTCGAAGAAACATACGAGGTGTGCTAATTAAATAACGGGACTGGTTGGTGTCATAATTGTTATTTATTGCAAACAAAGTTACAAATTACTTTTATCCCCTTCAATATACTCCCATTCCCTACCTACGCACCGCTGCATACGTGCCTTCAATTGTTCAAAGCAATGCTGTAGGTCATCAGCTGTCACCTTGTTCAACAACTCTGCCTTTTTGGCTTTTATCTCTTCAACAGATTGAAAATGTGTTCCCTTCAATGTACTTCTCACTTTTGGAAAGAGATAAAAGTCACAGGGAGCCAGGTTTGGTGATTACAGAGGATGATCGCGCACAGGAATGCGCTTGTCCGCTAAAAACTGCTTCACGGAAAGGGCGTTATGGGCAGGCGCATTGTCTTGGTGCAGCATCCATGCATCGTTCTTCCACAAATCTGGTCTCTTCTTCCTTACTCTTTCCCTCAGCTTGATTAGGACTTCTTTGTAGTAAGTCTAATTAACCGTTTGACCCTCAGGCACCCATTCAGTTATGATGATACTCCTTTCATTCTGGTCTTCCAGTGCATCGATTTACGCTTTGTCTCGGGGTCGTATTGGAAGATCCATGTTTCATCACATGTGATGACATGTGTTAGCAAGTCTAGTTCTGCTTTGAGTCGTTCTATGACGTCACAGTAAAGTTTCGTCCGATTTTCTTTTTGTACCCGAGAGAGGATTTTCGGGACCATTTTGGCACAAACTTTTGCCATGTTTAAATTGTCATGCAAAATTTATCTTACTGTCTCTTTGTTAATGTTTACCATGTCAGTGATCATCCGTATACTCAGGCGTCTATCTTCCTGCACAATTTCATTAATTTTTTTAACATTTTAATCAGTTCTTGAACACATAGACCGACCGGGACGTTCATCATTTTCAACCTCCTCCCTACCTTCTGAAAATCGTCTTTGCCATTAGAAAACTCGCGCACGTGTCGTAGTATTATCACCAAACACCTCTTTTAACATTTGATGTTAATCCGCTGCTCAACTTTTATGTTCACCATGATTGCGGCACTACTACAGAACAACGTACTCTTCATGCAAGGCTCAAAAGCAAACCAAAGCAGATCCTATGATGAAACGAACGATGGCTGCTCATGAAGGTTCAAAGTCAACGACACATCAATAGCAACCTCTCCCCCAATAGCCTGCGCAACAGGAGGTGCGCAGTCTTGTTATTTAATTGTTACACCTCGTATAGCGCAGTTAATAAGAACGCTATTAAAATTATAATAAGAGATGCTAATACTAAGATAGGTAAATAATTGATGTACAGATATTCTGCAGAAACGGCAAGTAAGCATACAGAGACTAACGACAATAGAAAGAAATTAATTAAATTCGCTGAAGAACACCAAATGACAATAATGAGTACCCAATTTCAAAAAAAACACATTTAAGGAAATTTGAGCTCACCTGATGGAAAACATGTAAATCAAATAGACCACGTATTAATAGAAAAAAATACAGAAAAATTATAACTGATGTGAAATCCAAAGGAGGGGCGGACATTGCCTTAGATCACTTTCTGCTGAGAGTAACAAGTAGATGTATAGTTAAGCACCCCGATAAGACGCAAAAAAAAGAGGAAAGAATATTTTGTTACGAAAAAGATAGATCAGTGTTTATTCGTTCTTTTAAGTCATTCCAACACACTTTTTCCACGTTCTCGCTCATAGTTTATTACGTGTACATTTGCAGTTTTATAACATTACACATCACACAAAAAATCGAATTTGGACCTAGAAATAAACGTAAACGGTTGCTTTTTTTCTGTAAACAAGACTGACTTTTACTGAAACTTTTCGTCACAAACTTTATATAAGTATAAAGAAATTCTGTTATTTTTCTCCCATCATGACAGATAATAATAAATTTAATACGAGATTTTTTAAATTTTAACGGTATCAAATATCACATACTTATCATATCAAATACATTGTATTTCCTTTATTACCTGATAGTAATTGATTTGCTTTATTCTAGTCCTTAATATATCCCAATTGCAATGTTTATTGCCATACACCAAGTTATGAAACTTGTTCGTTTTAGTTATACGAATCTCTATTTAATAGCACATGTACATCTTATATTGCACTCTAGATTAATTCCATAAATAGGAAAATTTGCACCTTAATAAAACTGAAATCCAAACAGACTTGCTAAAAATCTAGTGTCGCAACGTATCATAACACGTAAACTTAAACGATTTACTCCATACGACTTAGTTAATAGATTTTTAAATTAGTGATTTCAAACTTTAAATTTAGGGTATTTAACCTTACGTCTTTCTTTTTATAATAATTTTATCAATACTTTCATTTTAGCTTGTCAACACTTGTCTTGTCTCTAGTAGTTGCGTTGTAACTATAACTTAATAGGAAATAACCACCGGGTTATTATTCCTACATGTCTAGTTTCTAGTATTCAAAATATTTTACTCAAAGTTCCACCGAGAACAGATTGTAAATTAAATGGAAAATTTAAACACAAAAAAAAAATACTGAAATTTTACTAAAAAAAGAACATAATCGTGGGTTTTCGAAGGGAAAAAGTTTAAAATAAATTTCCAACTCAAACATAATTAAAAATTGTAAAATAGTTTGATTGAAAATTTTCATTGCTCATTTGTTCCATCTGAAAAATATTTCTGTTCAGGAATAAAGTCTTGATGAATACGAGCACTTGAGTAGAAATTGGGAGATTGAGAGTTTTTTAGACGTCACAAGATGGCGGATGGCAGCTGTTATCTATCAACGTCATCTGTCATGTGATAGCAATGATCGTAGAAATCTGTAATCGTGTAGTTTTTTCGATGGTTGTTAGATGGCGTTAATGTCCTCTTTTAAAAAAATATTTGTCCACGTATTTACCTGTTATTCAATCGAAAAATCTAAATAGCGTTGTATCCTTAGTAATAGGCATCAACGCCATCTCTCAACAACATCTGTAAAAATATTCTTGTTGTCAACGTTAAAATGTCATGGATGATATCAAAGCATATCACACATCTGTCTTAATCTCAATTCTTCTTAAAGTTCGTTCGTCTGTAGTAATATCTAGACAAATGAAACTTCAGTCGTCGCTTCCAAGTTGTCAAATCTATTAATGACAATGTCATAAAATGTTCAAGAAGGGGGTTAACTGAACGACACAAAAGAGGTATATTTAATGAAAGAAAAAATATAGAAGTTACGATACATCAATGATATCTACTAATAGAATTAGTTTAGTAAATGTCAAATGAAAATGGCCATACCCATGGGCAACAAAGAACGCTATTTAATTATTAATATTGTAAATAGAGTAGAGGTCCGGTCTCAGAATTTAATCTATCAATTTTTAATTATTGATGATTTTGTATTACTAAGTTGATTATCAAACTAATGAAACAAACAGAATATTAGTAAGAAATAACTTCAATAAAATATGTGTAAAAATTTCTTGTAGTAAAACGTTAAGCATAAACCAGCACCTGGTTATTGTTTTGTTCTCAAATTTAGGGATAGAAGAACATGATAGTTAAAATGAGAGATTTAATTCATTCGCAACTATATCTGTAGACAAAACAATCTAACTCTATATTTTTCATGATTGATGATAACTTACATTATATTTAATTCTATTTTACGTTCGACGCAGAGTTAAATGAATTCTGAGTTAAAATGCATCCAACCATAGTTAACGTATAATTCGAATCTGATTGAAAAAATATACAACTTTAAAGGAGTAAAACAAACCCAGTTTATATTTAATTTGTATGTGTTTTAACTTGTAAAAAATGTGTTTTATTGTGTTTAAAAAGTTTGAAAAGCATTCAACACAGAACCTTATGAAAAAATATTTTGTTTTATTCCTTTGACATTTTGTGTCTAACGAATTCTACGATTTCAATTGGCCTGAGTATAATGAGCTCTGGTGAAAAAAAAGTAAAATTTACAACTTTAGAGGAATAAAACGAACCCTGTTTACATTTGATTTATATGTTTTAACTTGTTAAAAATTTGTTTTATTATGTTTAAAAAGTTTCAAAAACATTCAAAACAGAACCTTATGAAAAAATGTTTTGTTTTAGCCTTTTGACATCTTGCACCTAACGAATTCTACGTTTTCAATATTTCGTTACTCGAACGATTACAAGTGTTGTAAAAAATGTATGCTAATCTCAAACGCTTCAGAGTGGCACTACTATAAACAAAAACCGTGATAGTATATTTCAGGACATCGTTTCAATCGTAAGAAAGAGCTTCCTTCCGTTTTACATTATTATATATTTATTTACAAATTGCATTTTAAAAATTAAATTTAAACGTAACCTAAACAGTCTACCCTTCCAGTTACGAAGTATTGGAAACGTGGAATTCGTTAGGTGCAAGATGTCAAATGACTAAAACAAAATATTTTTTCATAAGTTTCTGTTTTGAATGTTTTTCAAACTTTTTACAAAAAAACAAAATTTTTCACAAATTAAAACACATACAAATCAAATGTAAACAGGGCTTGTTTTACTCCTTTAAAGTTGTAAATTTTCAGCCATTGTTACAATTCTATACACAAAAAATGTTTAAACATTGTCATAGATATTTAGCCTAATCTACTATTTTGCGCCTCTATTAGTCTCAATTTTATACAACACTTCCAGTTCCGAACTATTGGGAAAAGTAGAATTCGTTAGAGGGCGCCGTCATCAATACTTCTTCTTTCTACCACTTACTGAAGTATCTCTACTGTTCTTTCAACTGTGTTGTTAAGTGTAGGTTTGTGTTTAGTGTCAATGAGGTGTTTTGCGTAATGTGACTTATCTGGTTGTCTGGCGAAGATAGATGCCGTTACAACCCGGACAATATTTAAATTGTAAATACCCGATTTTAAAAATTTATTGATTTTCGGTTTCATATTTAATAAAAATGAACCTATATTGTATTATATACTTTATTAATATTTGTAATACATCAAAATAACTTTTCTATTAACTACAACTCAAATCGATCGGTTATTCTCTTGCCACTGTCTCTGTCATCCTTGGCCTCGTATGCTTGTAATAGCCGGACACAACACCTCTCCCTTAGTATGTCTAAATTTATAAAATTAAACGTTGTGGCGCTTTAGTCACACGACTTCTGCGCCTTAAGGCCAATTTAGGTGGATCCACAGTGGGAGTACAGCTTGACTTTGAGTTCTCGTTCCCCACAAGTACGTTATCAACGTCATCACCTTCCGTCCTAGGATTCACAATGTCAGGTTGTCCTTCCAATTCAACTTTTTCGTCACTAACCTGTGGTCTATTATCTGACAACTCAGTATTTTCATGATCTACATCAAAATCGGGTATTTGCGTACTAATAGTGGATTTCTCTACAATGTGTGGCGCTTTATCTAGTTCAGGTATCTCTGACATATTTAACTTACGTAAACTATTGTGATGCTTGTATAAAATGTTATCATCAACCTTAACCAGATAAGTCACCGCACTTACATTCTTAACTTAACTTTGAAAATAATTTCATTTGGGCTCAAGCCTGTACTAGCACATGGTGTATTTCTATAACTAAAGAGGAAATTTATAATTTGTTGATCTACGGTCAACGTGGATTTTTGTTTTGCAAACTTGCCTAAGGCCACTTTCACTATCTGGACATGTCTCTCCGCGCAACCATTAGATTGTGGGTGATACTGAGGCGATTTTAATACATTAATACCATTACTTTGGCAAAACTTTATAAATTCATTCGAACTAAATGGTGGCCCATTATCACTCACAATCGTAGTAGGCAAGCCCATGATAGAAAAAGTTACTTTTAATTTTTCAATAGTTTGGGTCACATTCGTACCTTTTGACATAGCATGGATATCTATCCATTTTGATTTACTGTCAACTATAAGCAGGTATGTTAAACTATTTACATAAAAAAAATCAATATGTATCCTCTCAAACATATTCTCCACTTTTGGCCAGGCCATCAAATATTTTTCGGAGTTTTTTTGACTTAGCTGACAGATCTGACAATTTTGGATTTTTGACTCAATATCTGTTTGTAATTCAGGCCACCATAAGGTAGATCTAGCCAACATCTTAGCCCTAACTATTCCAACGTGATCCTCATGTAGCAATTCTAAAATTGTTGGGCGCAGCGTTAGAGGTATGATGACTTTAGTTCCCTTTAATAAACAGTCTTGCTCAATTGACAACTCATTTCTGATTCGATAAAAAGGTTTTAACTCGATTGCTAGTTTATTACTCGAATTGACATTCGGCCAACCCGTTTTTACATAATTTAATACTTTTGACAAGAGCGGATCCTTACTCGTCACTTTTCCCACACATCCTCCTGTTGCAGCGTCCAGCGCGGTTAGTAGTTGGATGGGTGACCACCAGCGAACACCGTCATAATATGTCGGTACAGCCTACACCGACTAGTAGTATATCATAGCTCGCAGGCACTATACCAATGAGCACGAGGTATAGTGGAGATATGGCGTCTTTCGGAGGAGACGTTAAACTGTCGGTTCCGAGTCCATGGTTGTTGGACTCGTTAAAGATCCCTACCTCGGATTGGATTACCTGAGGATTCGGCAAAATTTCCGGTTATTAGAGGTAGCGTGCTCCCGGCGTCGGTGATCAGCCCTGGTCGCAAAACTAGACCGACGTTAAATAAAACTAAACAAAAAAAAAACAAAAAAAAAATTAAAAAAGCCTTGTAATACGGTGGAAATTTAAATAAGTACAATTTATCTTTTCATATTGATTATGGATAGTTTCCACAAAGTAAGGGTTAACAGAATTAATTCAATCCGTAAATACGATTCTTGTGCTTTTCATTACAAAATATTACAAAATAAAAAGGTAGGTGAAGTAAGTACAAACAAATTTACACAAAGAAAACTCGAAAACAACTCCAGCATAATAGAACAACTATGATTTGTTTTACTTCTTTGATAGGTTCACATTTTTTCACCAGAGGTCGTATTCGAATTATACTCCGGCCAATTGAAAACGTAGAATTCTTTAAGTACAAAATGTCAAAGGAGTAAAACAAAATATTTTTTCATAAGGATCTGTGTTGAATATTTTTCAAACTTCTTAAATGCAATAAAACAAATTTGAGACAACTTAAAACACATATAAATTAACTCTAAAGAGGGTTTGTTTTACTCATTTAAAAATGTAAATATTTTCCATCAGATTCGAATTATACGATACCTGTGGTTGGATGTAAACATTATAACTCAGAATTTATTTGATTCTGCGTGAAACGTAAAGTTAAATATAATATGAGTGTCATCATCAGTGATGTCAAAATAGAATTAGACTGTTGTGTCTACAGATATAGTTGTGAAGGGTTTCGTATCAGCAAATGTCAATGAATTAAACCTATCATTTTAACTAATGTTATATTCTTCTATCCCTCAATTTGAGAACAAAACAATAACCAGGTGCTGGTTTATGCTTAACCCTTTACTACAAGAAATTTTTTCATAAATTTTATTGAAGTTTTTTTTTTAGTATTCTGTTTTTTTCATTAGTTTGATAAGTTGACAAGTTCTATATTTTTTCTTTCATTAAATATGCCTCTTGTTTGTCTTTCATTTTAACCCCCTTTTTGTATATTTTATGACATTGATATTAACAAATTTTGACAACTTGAAAGCGATGACCGAAATTTCTTTTTTCTAGACATTACCATAGACGAACGAATTTGAAGAAGAATTGAGATTAGGTCAGCTTTGAGATATATATTTTTTTTAAAAAAGAAGTATTCATAGATATTTAACCTTCGACCAGACTAGAATTAATGCCATCTGCGATCCGGTTAACGTATTTTCGCTTCAGCGACTGACATTAACGCCATATAGATGTTATCTGCCATCTTATGACTTAAAAAGCTCCCAATCCCCCCAATTTATACTCACTTGATTTTTTAATTTTGGTATGGAATAGAATTGAGTGGTGGTAGTAGTGAGACATGCTGTCTCGCCAGTATAAAAACGCATTCGATAAGTGGTTTAAACAGAACTGAAAATTTCTGTATTGGTTCAGTGCAAGTTACATCACCAAGATAACAATTCGAATTTTTGTGTATATCTAATTTTACACTGCCTTGGTGCAAAAAATACCTTACAAGCTGTCCACAATTGGTACCATAGCAGTAGCGTTTCACGCAAGGAAGTAGGATAGATTTAGGTGGGAGAAATCAATTTCATTTTGGTCGCTTACAACTTCAGAGACGTATGTAATGTTGCAAATGTTTAGCCGAGCTAATCCAGATTTTTAATGCTAACTAGTATTACATGCGCTACAAATTATTAAAACTTGATGATATATGGCACAACTACTAGTACGAGTATAATATCCCAGAGAGCAGCTTTACATCTTACTTATCTTGTGCAGCTTTTTGTTCCAAGCCTTATCATCTTTCTTATCAATCAGTGTATAGAATAGCTAATGAGATGAGTCTTTGCAGTGTTTAAAGACTTCTAAGGAATTTGAATCTAAAATAAGAATGGATAGTTGGTGATGATGATAAATGTCTTAAAGGCCACAATAATATTTTTACAAATGATTGTCATGTAAAAGTTTTAAAAGTTTGGCATATGAAATCAATCCTGGAGTGTTTCAAGCTGTAATTGCTGTTGATACTGCTATCTTTGCTTCTATTACTTATCGTGGGAGGCTGTTTATTAACTATAACGTACGTAATGTGTATGATACAATAGAGCTCAAATTCTGCTTTAAGGGATTTTAATTTTTTCAGTGGATTTAATCATAGCCAATATAATTATTTAAGTGATACAATTAGGTATCCTAAGTGTTTTGGTAATAATCTTTAAAGTAATTGTAATAGTTCATCATTAACCTCTTGCAATAAATGTAAGAATACAAAACTTATTGACGTAAATCATGTGGTTTCGGATGCTATAAAGTGACCCATTTACAAGAAATAATTAAATTATCTTAAATCCTGCACCTTAAGTAAATAGAAACTAGAATAAGTTCGTTTCAATACTCTCTTCATCCATCGAAGCCAATTATATTTCAATATATTATTAGAATGTCAGAAGTTTGAGATACAAAACTCATGATTTATATAATGCTATTACTTTAATTCATTAAGATATCGTATTTTTAAAGGAAACTCTGGATACTTAACTTAGCTCTGACTTTCTTGATAGTGGAATTGTTAATACAAATTATGTTCTCTATCGAAAAGATCGAAGTTGTGATCGTACAAGCGCAACTAGGGAAGGGGGTGTCTCAATAGCTAATTACAATCTTTCATCGTGTCAACTAGATTTATTTTGTATAACAGATATCGATTCAGTTGGATTAAATGGGAAAACATGTGTTTATATTATTACATTATTTACATTCTAAAAAACGTGTCAAATGATATATATGAATTGTTATTTGATTCTCTCTGTAAGATTCCCTCTCTAAATGAAGATGATAATTTAATAATAACGGGCGTTTGACCATGTAACTTAATACAACAAATTAATTTAGGACGATAACTGCTATAATTTGCGAATTTTTTTAGATTTCGAATAGAATAATTTTATTTTAAATACCAACAATCGTCTCTTACGTATAGCAATAATAGTCCAGTAACTGAAGGGTCAAACCTGTAGAAAAATCGCGGATGAGTTCCCACATAGCGCAATTTGTAGGTCATCGCAGGTGTTTTAAAATGAGAAAATCCTTAACGCGTTCTTGGTAGCGGAAGGGGCTGAAAATGGACCCCAAAACCTGCAAATACAGGTTTCCCGCTAATATCTAGCTAAATATGCCAATTAGAGAATTTTTATACAAAAAATGAAGATCAGCTAATTGTCTACAAAAATGGCCCTTATCATTTTCCTCTAAAATTCAATAGTTTTCGAGATAATGGCACTCAAAACTACCCTCATTTCAGCTGCTGCTCTACCTGCAGGAATTCCGCTTTCCATGAATTAACGTGTAAGCGGGCGGACGAATTGTTCCATATCTAGGGAAAAAATTAATATTTTTCGATGATTCAAAGTTCATCGGAATGGGAAAATCCGTAGCTACAATTTCATGTGACTTGAAGTCAGTTCGTATTTGCCAAAAATATTTAAAAATGCGGTCAAAGTTTTTTTCAACAATATATAGAGACTGCTTCATTAATTTATTAATATTTTCTTTAAAAATAGTCGTTTATTCTAATTTTGCCTTGATAATGGGACCTTGGGGGGTCTTGAATGATCTCAGAAATTTTTTTGTAATACTTTTCTTGCGTTCTAATACACAATTGATTTGTTTATTTACATGTTTTAGCCGATTTCGGAGTTCCAGAGAATCTTCCGAACAAGCGCGAATTATAATCTTATGATCCGTTATATTGATTTCCAATGCACATCATTTTAAAGCTTAGATGGTCTACTTTTCGAATATATTTTTTTATTTTTAATAGAGTCTAATAATTTTCAAGAAATGAGGAAAATTGATCACACGAGTCAAAACCGGCCTTTTTTTGTTTAACCATTTCTTGTTCCCCGCTCTTTATTTCTTGAGGATTAATAATTAGATCAAAGTAAAGCTTATATTCTGACCTTTCCATTGATATAAGTCAATCCCCATATCCGTTTTGTGTTCTAAAAGGGTTGTTACAATTATATACTTCATTTTTACGCTCTCCCTCTGAGATCCATGATATTGTTATAACCTAACCTCGTGTACCCACGCGGCGATAGTTGTCTGCATGTGTTTGTATACGAGTACAATCTCTGTTTTGGAGTCGTCGGCTTGACCGGATTATTGATGTACTGATGATATTTTTTCAGTATTTATTTTGAATTATTTATTTAAAATAAAATAAATATTTTTCATTAAATTAGTTCAGTTATAAAAAAAAAGAAGAAGTGTTTAAAGTGAGAAATTCAAGGATTTTTTTGTTGGAAGCAGAAAATAAGGTTTGTTTTATTTTGCCTCAACTTTAAAAACTTGGTGTAATTGTTCTAACGGTTGGATCATCTATTTTTTGGTAGCTCTTGGTGTTGTTGAAATGGAACCGGATTCCGTTCTAGAATGCTTTCTTTGTAAGGAGGGTGTTGTGGATGACGTTGTAATTGTTACTCGTGGTTTAGAAAATTTGATTCGAGTGAGCAAGGAGAGATGCGATAATTTACACTTATTTCTCCAGAAACAATCCTCTGTACGAATCCACAACAAGTGTAGGGACCGCTATATTATTAAATCTCGAGGCAAGTTCGCGTACAACGAGTTTGACAAGCACTCTTCAAGACGGTTGGAACATTTAACGAGCTCGAAGAGACAAAAGAAGCGCTCCCATAGTGGCTTTGACTTCCAAAACAATTGTTTGTTCTGTCAGTTACCTGCTTCGATAGAAATAGAGAAAAGAAAGAATTGTTCATGTTTGAAAGCAGGTCTGAAATGCTCGTCCATCTGTGATTCGTGTCAGTTGACACAATGTTCAAATTATAAAAGAAATGAAAGTATATTCCCGGAAGAATTAGAGGTGGAAGTAGAAATAGAGGTGGCAGAAGAGGTAGAAGGGTTGCAAAGCGAGGAGGCAGAAATACAGCTGGAGGAAGAGAGAGAAAGGACGACAGGGGGAAGGGTAGAAATGGAGCAAGAGGGAGTAGGCGACGAGAATACCGTTGACGATGAAGAATATGTATATGATTCTGATGACTTGGAGTGGTTGACCACACCCTAAAGGTTGTTATGTATGTTTTATATTCAACCAATTCTTCCAAATAAATGTAATTTTTCAAAGACTTGCGTATTTTTTCCGAAATCCTGCACCCATATTATTCCGAAAAAAGTTTGCAAAAAAATCGCAAAAATGCGAAAATTGTTTAGAGTGGTTGTATGGTGAATATTCACCACGCTCTAAAAGTTGTCATTTGCTTTTAGCCAAAACAACGGGATTCAAGACCTTGGCACAAGGAAAAATAAATTTTTGCAATTTTCTGGTAAATTTGCAACTCAAATTGCACAGAACATTCGTTAATACAATTGAGAGAGCCCAAGCGCTACTTTGCAGAAAAAAATCAGGTGAAATCCGCCAGTAATTGTCGAATAATCGAATATTTCCGAGATTTTCATTTACGGACTCCGTAATTTAACGAGAAGAGCAAAGGTGCTGGCGCCATCTGCAATTGGTCTCTAAAGTCCAAAAGATCAACGCATTTCCAACCCCATCGAGCGGAAATTCGGCAAGAAACTACCATATCTATTCAATATGAAAATTATGGATTTTTCGAAGTTTGATTGTGCAAAAAATATTGGCATTGCGAAAAAATTGGTAGGGATCATTTTTGTAGAGAATGAGCCGATCTTCATTTTTTGTATGAACAAAAATTCTCTAATTGGCATATTTAGCCAGATATTAGTGGGAAACCTGTTTTTCAAGATTTAGGGGTCCATTTTCAGCCCCTTCCGCTACCAAGAACGCGTTAAGGATTTTCTCATTTTAAAACACCTGCGATGACCTACAAATTGCGCTATGTGAGAACTCATCCGCGATTTTTTTACAGCTTTCGATCTTTTCAGTCCTTCATTTACTGGACTATAAGTAGAACTAATATTGACATTTCTGAGGTCTTACATCTCATTGCACGTGTTGATTTACATTATCTGCCAATTTTTTCTGTTTCCAGGAAAATTATCAGGAATGATTTATATCGAGTTTTTCCTGGACATATAATTAATTAATTAAACAGAAAAAGAAAGCCTTTCACAAATATAAAACAACTGGATATTTATTTTATCTGGAATAATATAAAACTATTCGGTAGAAGGTCTAGTGCACATTCTAATTTTACAAAAAATATTAATAAGAATTTGGCTGTAACCCATATCAATTTTAATGCTGTGCATAATAAGTCTAGCCTTCCGATATCTATGAATTACCTGGACACAAATATGTTTGTTTTTATTAACTCAACATCTTTAATCTAGATAATGTCAATATTTGAAACTAACTTACTCATTTTTTCAATCCTTATTCTTTCTGAAGAACTACTTGAAATGTTTAAAATAAAAAATTACGCCAAGACCCAATAGTGCTCTTTCATTTGTTATTAAAGATTGCGCAGCTGTTTTCACCAGACTTCCTTCTTACGAAGATTTTTTAACTTTGCTTTAATGTCTTCTTATTTTCGCAAATTATGGAAGGAGGCAAAAATATGTCCTATTTTTAAAAAGGGTGATAAGTGTAATGTGGAGAACTCTAGACCCATTGTTATTTTGTGGAACTTTAGTAAGGTATTTCAGATGATTATTACCAAGCACTTCGGGTCACATGTTAATTCCCAGATAGTGGACTATCAACATGGATTTACTTCAGGCAAATTTACGGTCACCAATTTAACAAATATAATTCAGTTTACATCACACCATCTGAATAATTCAAATCATTTCGTACATGAACTCATGAAATTAAAAAGTAATTGTTTTGATTTCTACATGACTGTGATTTTAATATGCGTTTTTTTTATCTATAGTTTTTCAGTGCACATTCCAACTCGTAATATCTTGTTATCTTCATTTGGTCCACAGTATCTTATGTTCTAATTGTTACCAGGTGTCCAGAAAGTCATTTCATAAAAGAAACGCAAAATCTGCAGCTTTTATGTCGATTTGACGTAAATCACCTTATCCAAAAATACTTTCTACAGCCCTTTAAATATAGTGCTCTAACATTCATTTAATTCAAATAACTTCAAAACAGTTTGCTTTCAAGTGACAACATGAAATGTGTACAATTAAATCGCCTAAATACGAATTTTTAAATGTAGTCAGAAGCAGCTCGTTTGGGTAGGGTATTGATGTTTTATTCGTATTTTTGTTTCTCTCAAAATGTCACCACTTTGACATAATATTTAACAAAAAGTAAATTTTTTTGTAATAATTTCGAAATTCATTAAATATCATATAAAAATTACGACATTTTAATAGTAAAAGAAATATGAATATAATTATCTAATAACTCATCCAAACGAGCCGCTTATGATTACTTTGAAAAAATTCTATTCAGGTAGTTTGAATGGGTTTATTTAAAAAAAAATGTAGAAGATGACATATTACAATTTATATATATATTATAAAAAAGATATCATCAAATCATTTCAAAATATATTGACAGAAAAAAAATCTTCGAAAATTAACAAAATAAAATTCATTAAACTTATCGTACTAAAATTTTTTTCTGAAATACCTCCTCATTTACTCAGCCACGTCAACCCGTGGAAACCCCGAGATACGACTCACTTTTTTTTAGTTACTTTGTTTGAAATTTTTCGTAAAAAAATTGAATTTATAAAAAAAGATATATATTAAATAAAACTGCAACTAAACAAAAATATGACAAATGTCATATTCACATATGACCTGATTTACTCAGTTAACATAGACAAGAACTTATTAAACATAATAACGGAACAATAAGCACAAAATAAGTTTAAGATACAATAAATATTCTATATTTTTTAACAGTTTTGAGAAAAGAAGAATATTATTGTACATGTTGCTTAAGGGTAGTCGGTTGAAATGTTTATGATTGCCTTGTAATACGGTGGAAATTCAGGTAAGTACAATTTATCTTTTCATGTTTATTTTGGATAATTTCCACAAAATTAAGGTTGAAATTCAAAATCCAACATATTTTGAGAAAATCGCGAACTTAATATTTACATTTAGAAATCCATCAGTCTTCTTTGAGACATCCTGCATTTGGAACTCATGTTTTATTTTTGATAATGATCCACCGTGTGACAATATTACATTTTTGAGAATTTTAACATATAATGTTTACGTCTTATAATTCCAATAACCCTAAATTTAATATTGCTAGGGGTATTCCAGAGGAAATTAAGTGGATGTGGTAAAAACTACAAACAAAATAAATAATGTTAACATAATTGAAATTACAATTAAATTTAGTACTAAATACATGGCCTTATATACTAATAATATATCAGTAATACAATTAAAATATTGAGGTTGTAAACCAAATAAACTACACGGTTAACAAGTAAGATGCAAAATTTCTCTTGAGACTACACCTCTTATGCTTTAATTTAAAAAAGTTTCATTAGTAATTTATTAGACATTTATACAGCTCATCTGTAATTTATTAATCTACTAAACATTTGAAAATAGTTTATTCATCCTCCAACTTTTCTAATAAATTAATCTCTCAAGTAATTTTCTGTTTGCCTCATAATATCATAATATCTTCGTTTTGAACAATGACCATGTTCCTGGCTAATTTTTAATTTATATAATAGTTTTCCCTAAAAGTAAAACCCAGAAACTCGGGACTTATTTTAGTGCACTTTGTGAATGAATCTGAAAATATTTGTTCAAAAAGGAAATGCGTTATTATAGCTTTACCTTATATTATTTTCAATATTTCCTAAAAATACTTGAGGTTTAGTCAAAATCGTCAGCTCAAATTAAACATGATCTGATCTGCGGTCACGTATATATATTCAGTTTCATACCTTTAAAGTAAACAAGATTAGTTGCGTTTTATGACAAAATTTTCCAAATCAAACCATTCAAGCACGTCCAAAGTTAGCACAGCTATTATATCCTCAACCACGATGGATGTAACGAGCGCATAACAATTCCCAATGCAAATGTGTCCATAAATGTCGTACACAATTGTTTGTGGGTACAAGAGAAATGTTATTGGTCAAAAAATATTTGTGTGTTACCATGTTAACTAACCTCCATTAATACAAAGTGAGGGAGAAAATTGAGGGCCTAGACAGAAATAGACATTAAATTAAAATTTGTTAAACTTAAAATTTAGTTTACATGAACCGTTTCATTAAATATTATAATTACAATAAATTTTTTATTGACAAAAGTAGAATTTTACCTCGTTATTTTTTCTTTCAAAATAGTATAATAATAGTAAATAATAAGAAGAAAAATATATTTAGCACATATAATTCAAAGCGTCCATATAAAGTAAAGGAAAGTTTTTATCTGAGAATCAACTATCTATCGATTGATTATCATAACCATTAACTTATTAATGCATTAGTAAATACGTTAACTATTTATACAGATTTAGCCTAAATATATTAGTACACACACGAATTCATACGAGTGATAAAGAACGCCTTGTGAAAAAGAGTGAACTCATTACTAATATTTTGAATTAGGGATATGTGAGAACATCGTTAAGTCAATTCGATAGGAACGTAGCGGCCTTCATGGTCGTACCTCTAGTCCGGTCGAGAGGGGACACATCATTGACCGCTCCTTAAGATTTCATCAATGTCCTATTAAATATTTTTTAAACCTGTGTATTATGAATAACGCTATCTATCCATGTGACTCAAATGTGGTATAGTGGATTAACTGCCTTTTGGTTTCGACTAAACTTACCTTCCCTTTTATACTGGATGCTTAGGCGAGTTTGGTGACGGCTTGGCTGTCCTTAAAGAATCTGCTTTTCTTTCTCCTTCCTCTTTTTATCTCCTATATTATGGAATAATAATTCTGGATGTTGTCCTGAATCCCCTTTTTTTCTTATTGTGGAAGCGTTTCTTTACTTACTTTTCAATTTATTGTTGACTATCAGTCTGAGTTTTCTAATCTTATCTACTCACATGTAGCTTAGACACACCGCATAGTTTATCAGTTTTTCATTAATTAATGTTAATTAATTTTTAGCTTTGATGCCAAATTTGATATTTTAGTTCATGTAACCTTCTGTAATTGTTAATAATATCTTGTATAAATTGTTTATTTAATACCACATTTAAATTTTCATAATCTTTGACATTTGTTAATTACATTAATATACTTTAGCCCTCAAATTGCCTACTGGGAGTCTAAACTAGTCGTCTACTAAATTGGTAATAAAATGTCTTTTGTGGTAAAGATTTAAGAATTTCAGTTGGTTAGTTTATATCATTATATAATTATTTTAAAACTTAGATTTACTTCTCTGGTTACTAGTAGTAAAAAAAGTTAATTAACAAAGAATCTCAGACTGAATACCTCAACATAACCTGTTTGATTAATATAGAAAAAGTAAAAAAATAAATAGCAAATCCTGCGCAAAAAAAAGCTACTGCTAAAACCTGAAGAACCGATTCGCTCATTATTTAATCAAATAATTTTCTCACCTCCGAGTTCTATCACTTTATTAATTTACCAATCGGGAATTTACTTAACATGAACGTTTAATTATTGCAGCTTTATTGATTATAGTTACCAGTGTCGTTTCACCAGAAAATTGTTATAATTTGGAAAGTTCTACCGAGTTAAATATTATTCGCCTTTAGGGTTTCTTAAACTGGATTACATTCAGAGGTGTTCGGGATACAGAAAGAAAGTACTTGAGTATAGAGTCCAACTACTTTTTATAGGAAGTACTCGAATACCCAAAACAAGTACACATAATCAAGTACTCGAGTACTTCAAGATATCCCTAGTACAAAGTAATAATGGAATTTTACAATTCTGAATATCTACTGATTTGATTAATTACATTATTTTAGTTGTTGGAAAAATTCCAAGGTTATTCCTTCTCAAAGTTGAGTGAACTATAGAGAATATTAAAAATTCCAAGCTCCTCCACATTCCCCACAATATATAGATTTAGAGAGAAATTAAAATTCTTTAGGAAGAAATTTTAGATAGTAAAAGAATACAAATAATAATATATGAGAGAGATTGCAATCATGTCCCTCCTCCGTTAACAATCACGACTGCCGATATGTTACTCTTGAATTGAATGGGACAATGGTTCCACTTTCGATATGACCACTTCAACATATTAAGACGAAAATTGTAATGCATTCTCGCTTTTGCATAACGCATTCTCTTACCCTCCCATGAATTCGTGTATACGATATAATATTTGCTCTAAATCTTTATATTGTCACATAGTCACACGGATGTTAGCGTGAAGATATGTGTTATGGATTAGCAGTGAGTTTTTAATTTTATTTTATTTTATTCTAATTCTCACAATCCTGTTCCCTTATAACCAATATCATATTTTAGTTATTATTGTTTCAATTCGGTGGCGATATAGATCGCACGATACTTATAGTGTTAAAAAAATCTACTATATAGTGAGCACGTGTGTTGGATGAACAAATTCAGATCGTACAAAAAATTATCTGATTCTGATTTTTTACATATTTCATGTACTCTAATCGATTAATATAGACCAAACATTGCATAGAATGTTGTTAGCAACACAATGTTTAGTAAAAATTTGACATTTGTGAAAAAAAATGTACTGATTGATTTTTGTTATTAGCTATTAATTTATTATATTAGTAAAGATGCTGAGACATAATCACTTCTCAACTGAATCAATTGAGAGATATGTTTGCATTTACACAAGAGAATATTTTTCTTGGCATCCAGAATCTAGAAAATATAAATTATACCTAAACCGAAGTCAACCAAACCGTAAGTTATTTTGAAGTATTTATAATCGATTGGGTGATACAGGTTCATTTCAGCCAAAATACCATACAAGCCGTCCCAAAATTATTAACCTACAACAGATGAAATTGGCAGAGTTGCAGAAAATGTTGAAGTAAGCACTCGTTGATTATCTGTAACTATTGGAATAAACCATCATTCGTGATTAGAATTTTGCACAAGGAAAATTTGTACCTGTATCATTTTACACTTGTGTAAAATTTTGCTCCAAAGGATTATCCTAATAGAGTTGAGTATTATGAGTGGTTAAGGATGTAACAGAATAATGAACCAATATTTCTGAATAAAATTATTTTTACTTATGAAGCAACTTTCTGTAGGCGTGGAGTTTATAGTTGGCCAAATAAGTATGGGTGGGAAACTGAAAACCTTCGCTTAAATAAAGAAAGACATTTCCAGTACGAATTTAAAGTAAATGTTTAATGCGGTGTAATAGAAGATGCATTATTGAGTCCATTTGAATTACCTTCCAATTTAAAAGGTTAGTTATATTTAAATTTTTTAACTAATGACTAGGGAATTTTTGGAAGATCTTTTATTACAACTTTGGAAAAAACTGTGGTTTAGGCAAAATGATTCATATTCACATTTTCTACTGGCTATACATAATAGTCTGAATCAATCTGTCCCTCATCGTTTGGTCATGGTAGTGAGTTTTAATGGCCATCTCGTAGCCCTGAGTTTAATCCACTGGATTTTTATGAGTGGGGTCATATGAAATCTATGCTTTATTCTAAACCTAAAAATCCACTAGACGAGTTATGAAATAGAATTCAACATGTAGCCAATTCAATTAAAAATAATAACATCATATTTTTTAAAGTCAGATGATCCTTAAATGGACAGATATACATGCGTATAAAAGTCATGTTAGCCATGCTGTAGATCTTTTGGAGTCGCCATTTTAATGTTAACAATGCTTCTTGATTAAGTGTGATGTACGTTTTAGATAATATCGTTTTAGAACTAAGTAATCTTATGGTACCTAATGGTTCTAGTTGAAATATTTTCTAATTTTGTCTTTTTTTATTAAAATATCAGAATTGTTACCTTTATGATTCATGTGTTAAATAGGATACGTTTCGTTAAAATAAGCAAATGTTTAGTTACCGTTTTATAATTTTCATTTCATTTAATTGTAATATTTGCATCAAATAAATAAATACATTTACCTCAAAATAAAATTAATTTGATAGACAATAAACATTTTGAAACATACAGGATACTATTTTTAATTTACTTAAAATTATAAGAACAAGCTATTCATTATTTGAACGTTTTTTTTTTTACCTTATAGGGATACTGTCTGTCGAAACGTTTAATCTTTGTGTCTTACATTTTGTCGCTATACTCAGACTAAAAGACAAAATTTCAGTTACTGTGGCGGTACTGATTCCGACCTATTTGTGTCGCCTCAAAGTATAGGCAAAATAAAATTGATATACGATCACTATAAAAAGTGGGCTTTTGCGCTTCGATAAGTCACCGCAAAAATTGACATTTTCGGAGGAGTGACGTGAAATAACAAATTTTAGAAACGCTCAGCTAATTTTAATTAATTTTAAAAATTTATAAGGATCAGAACAAACACATAAGCGCCGTCAGTAAAATTTTATTTTTACTATAAAATATTAATTTTTGGCTTTAAAGCATTATGAATTAATATTAAAAAATGTGTAAAAAAATATTTTTTTCGAAAAGTGTCACACTGTCTTTTATTACTATTCTGCTTATAAATTTCACTTCATAAATTTCACTTCCTAAATTTCACTTCCTAAATTTCATAATTTTACAATATTTGCGTAGAGTAAACTAGCAAGAAATTATTTTTCTTTTCAGCTATTAAAAAATTATTATTTTTTAACAGCAAAGATTAATTTTTTTAAAATTAATACATGGAATATTATTAAAAAATAGCACTAGCTCCTAAAGTAAATATAATTTATATATTCATTAATACTAGATTAGAAATTACTGTAGCGGCAGCAGATAATAGTATATTGTACAACAAGTGCGTGAAGTTAAAGTTTATGCACAGGTACATAAAAAAGTTTCACTCATGTACTGCAGACTTATTATAAGAAATGAAAATATTTACAATAAAGAAATACATACTTCTTTAACAAGAGTAAAAACGCTATTGAACCAATTTACTTTATAATAAATATTTTTGTAATTGTGGAAATTTGCAGATTTTATACCTAATTCTAAATAAATATTAATGTCTGACGTTGATTTTCACAACACACGGGTGTAGAAAGTAGTAAAAAAAAAAATAATGAAATTTGTAATTTTTTTACCTGATTTGGAATTCAGATAGCAAAGTATTCCAATGCCAGTTTCTATCCAATTCGCGTTATTGTAACTAAATTTGTTCTCTTTTACCAGTATTTGAATTACATGAGATCTTCTGGAAAGAATGAGTGAAATAATTACATTAAGGAAAAACATTGATTTCACGGGATAATACATCAAATCAAATTTCACGAACTGATATTAATATATCAAATACACGCACGGCAGCAGACAAAAAATATGATTTGCAATTCGTTTGCAAATGGATCGTTTTCACTTATTGGATTGTCTCAAATTTCCAATTCGTGAAAATATAAGCTTCACATTTTAAAATTTGTTTCAAATATACAGGGTGTGTCCTAAGGTTATGCTAGAAAAGGTTTTCCTATTTTAAATAGAACAAGTTTTATGAGACAATAGAATGCTGAATTTACAGTAAAACTATTAGGTTTGTTCATTATTTTAGTTTATAGTATGCGCAATGTATTAAAAGTATTCGTGTGTTTCTAGAACCTGAAAATTGCGTACTGTATTTCAGTTTTTTTTTGATACTGTTCAGTTCCATTTAAATTAAACAGGAATAGTTCTAACCACAAATTTACAAATCTGGGTTTACTTTTAGAAAAATACAAATTTATAACTTACAAAATAAATATTTTTTCTTTTTCGTTTTAGTGTACAAAAAAAATTAAAATAAAATAAGTATGCAATATTACATGAAGTACATCGTCTTCACCAATGAAGATGAGAACTTGTTAAATTTAATAAATAACACGGCTATTCAGAAAACTAGTCCCAAAAATAATATTAAAAAAATTTCATTTCTGTTGGCGGTATTTATTTATTCTGACCTCTAGTGGAACTACGATCACACGATTCGACAATATTTATCCTATACTCTTTCGAGGGTTTTCATGTCGAGAGATTGATATTTTTGTACCACGATCCTACGAAAAGGGAGTCTCGAAATATCATTCGGTTATTTTCCTAAATTCGAATTCTAACCGTAATTATACTTAACAAAAACGTTAAAAACCTTATTTTTCTTTCAAAATTGACATCTTTAGCAAAACTTTTCGTAATTGGGGAAAGTACAATTCGTTAGATGGCACTGTCATCAACCTTCGAAGTAGTAGAATAAATACCCGTCAATGCGATTCTTGTGCTGTTCATTACAAAGTAGTAAAGTTAAAATAAGTACAAACAAATTTACACAATGAAAACTCGAAAACAAATCCAGCTTGATAGCACAAATATGATTTGTTTTACTGCTTTGAGGGGTTCACTTTCTTTTCACCAGATGTCGTATACTTCGGCCAGTAGCACTTGAAAAGGAATAAAATTTACATCCAGAATATAAACTTGTTAATAATTGTTTGGTTATGTTTTGATTATTATTGCAGGGATTATTTATCTTTACCTCTGGTTAGTTACAATATTTCATATTGTTCTTAAAATTTACCCTAATTTTATAGTTTGGTCTTTGGGTTAATTATAGATCAGGTACTTATTGCAATATCCTTAATAACGGAGAATTAAAATAAAATAGTCTAAAATAATTTGACTCTGGAATCCAAGTGACTGTATTTTTAGGTTATCTATTTATTTATAGTGTTTATAGAGATCATTAAACTGGTTATCAGGACCTCGGCATTACCCGACAAATTTCGTACAATCGCATTGATGATTTTTGATAGGAATAGAGGATAACGAGAAATGACAATTATTAGGGTTTTAAGTACTATCCTGTACTAATTTGCTTGGATTAACGACCACCTACTGAGAGATTTACTAATAGTTCTCTGAATGCAAGTAGCAGGTCGACGAAATATCTTGAAATGCACTTTACCGATTTGTGGTAACTCGATAAAGCTATTGGAGCAACGGTAAGGGGGGTAAAGGAGTTAATGTCGAATTGAGTGATTGTGGTTCCACTGCTGGTCTAACTAGTTCTACATTTATTATCATCAAATGAAAACGCATTTGAAGAACCAGTGTATTTATTGTTTACCATCTTCAAGGAGTGCATTTTTATAATGTAAATACCTCTTGAACAACATGCAACTTTTTCAGCACCTTTTTATTTATTTATTGATATTATAAATTATCTGCTTTTAGGTAATAATGCGAAATTAACTGTAAACATTTTTTTGTCAAACTCTCCTTTGAACTATAGACCTAGCGTTCTAGCATCCTGCATTTCTTGCTGCAATTTTTTAACAAGCTATCTACACGACCAGAAACGAATGTAAAAATTAATTTTGTATTAGTATTTAATCTAGTATACCTACTTCTGGGATTTATTAGGTAAAAATAAAACAAAAAAATTATAAACAAATTCAATTTAGATCTATTTGGCATTTTCACTAGTAGGGAACGGGTAACGATGAAATATGCGCAAGAATTCGAAACACCATAGCTGAGAGAATTGAATCAGAGTAAAAAAGAGTAAATTGAGAAATGTTTCCTTCTATCGCATCATCCAGAGATGTATTCTCTGTAAATTGGGTGGAATCGATCTCAGTACCCTTTGTACTAATCGGTTCTTATTTTTTTGTACATAAATATAAAGCAGTGGAAATCTACAATAAATTTTTGAGGATTTTCATTTATTTTGTTAAGATTATTAAAAAGGCAAAAAATGAAAACTATGTTCCTGAATATGCATACCTATACTTTTGGTTATATTTTAAATGTAATAGTTAAAAGTTACAGCATTCACAGAACAACAACTTTAAGACAAAAAGTGTGTATATAAGAGAAGTTTATTTTACTCTTTTTCTTAAAGTAACCCATTCGATGAAGTCTGAATAAAAGGAGCATAACAAAATTAGCATACAACATACAAAAACAATATTTAAATAAATAACTTTTAACTAGTGAAACAAGAAGAGTAATACTCATACTTGAAACAAATTAAATAGTTTGTAATTATATACTGCGATGATACTGTGTTAAGCCAATTGAATAAATTTAAAAAAAAAATTCAAAATAAAGTACTCCGAAATATTGTAAATGCACATTGGCATACAAGTTAGAATAGAAATTTCAAAATGGTCTCCAGACCCAAAAGCACGACACACTTCCATTCACATCAATATCATGTATTATAAAAACTTGGTGTGAAGAATAATGAAGTTACTTTAAAAGCAGAGCAGAGTGTAAAATATGTTAAAGCAATACACCTGAAACACACCAGTGAGTGATACCAGATATACTTAGATATTTTTAGGACATTTAGGTTAAGGTGAGATTGCTGATAGAACTACATCTATGAGGGGCAATATAACGCATATTATTCATTAAAAAAATAATTTAAATTTTATTTACATTTTTTTTAAATATTATATACAGTGTGTGTGCTTAATAAACGTTTAACAATATTATGGTGCGGTCTAGGTTTCTCAGAGTATCTTTCAGCAAAAACACGGCAGGTTCTGTCAATTATCCTATTAAACTCACCGTAAATTATGATTAAATTTATGAAATCATCATTTGAATACCTTTGTAAATAAGCCATTATTATTTTGCTAAGAAAATAGACTTAACCAGGTAGATAATGAATAATGTATACTTCTAGAATAATCGCTCATATTCCATTAAAAAAAATTATGTTACTTTTTAAGATGGCGACTTTATTCCAATTATGGGACCACCCTGTATAATAAAAATAACAATTTCAAAAATATAATACAGTGTCATGTCGTGTACGCTTTGTAAAAAATGTAAGCTATTATCCAAGTTACATTTTTTTTCTACATAGTGAAAAAATATAGTTTCTATTAAAAAAAAATTATACCACAAAAACGGTTAAAGATAGGCACAGGGAAATATTATCCAAAATTGTTCAGAATAAGGTCCATATTCCTAAAATTGAAAAATATGCTGTGTATCTCATTTAAAAAAACAAAGTTGTAACCAACTTTCCGTATAACCGAAAATAACAGAAGGATGACAATATTTTCATTAAATAGTCCACTCTTCAAAATACCTCCATGCAAATTTTCAGTTTTCATCTACTTGTAGTTCTCGAGATCCGTCTAACCGACGGTTTATCTGCCACACCCTGTATATATATATATATATTGTTATTGGTCTACCATATCCCTAACTTGCATTATTATTTTGATTAAAGAGAATCGGTAACCAAAAAGAGAATCCGCCCCTGTTTCACACCAGTAGTCATTTTTCCTTTTACAATTGTAACAAATGAATGGCGCTTTTAGAAATGACCCTTTCTTTCTCTCTTTCTGACTTTTCTGTGGTATAATAAGATCGTTGAGCTTTGTTCCAAGCATAGGCGTTTTGATTTCTGAATTTCTATGGTAATTGTCGTTGCTGCAGTTGTTTTCTAGATGCCGTCGCAGTATCAATATATAGACATAGTCAATAAAATGTCCTATACATTTCTAACTTCAATTTTGCTATGTTGATTGAGTTAAATAATAGTTAATTGAAATGTAAATATTTTAATATGAAATATAAGTAACTAGATTGATTTTGGTGCGTGGGGCCAAGCGTGCGAGCGTGTGCGAGCGGGAGTGCGTGCGTGCGTGTTTGCGTGCGTGCGTGCGTGCGTGCGTGCGTGCGTGCGTGCGTGCGTGCGTGCGTGCGTGTGTGTGTGTATGAATCGTAAGTATTTTTAAATTAGTATTTTTGCATTCTTAATCAACTCTACTAGTGCGTCTAGATCTCTCTAATTATTTAGCGGTAGTAAATGACTCAAGTTTGCTGGTAAAAAAATAGAATTAGCTTTGAGACTGTTTAAAAATATGTTTATTTCATCTAGGTGATTTTTGCAAGAAAAAATTAAATGATTAAAATCAGCTACAGAATTATTATAAGAACGGGTAATCGAGATGTGCTGTGCTGCTACCGTGATTAAGCTTTAATCTGGTTATCACGGTGGAATAATATTTGCTTACATTGTAGTCTTGAATGTAAGATATTGTTGGAGCTAGTGTATAAGGTTTGTCCGATTTTCTGACATATTCTTGCCATGATTTATTCCACCCGTCTTTCATTTCTTTTTTAAGCAATGGAATTATATCAGCTGGGTAATAAAAGTCTACAACATCTTCCAATACAGCGCTTTCAGCGAGTGAATCTACAATTTCGTTACCATTGATACCACCATGCTCTTTACCCAAATAAATGTTATTTATGAGCTTTTAATGAATAGTTGAGCAGATATCTGTCCTCAGATTCCTTGCTAACAACCCAAATCCTATGAAAGGTGTAATAGTACATGCGAGGATAAACACCTTGAGAACCTATTTAGTGGATGATTTAGGAGATCTACAAAAGCTCTCTACGTGGCTAATTGCTTCTTCACTTTACCTTTGTTTCCTGGTTGTTCTGAAACCCAAGTTAAAATTTGTCTATCAACCTAGTATATTTAAAGCTGGTATGAGATTATTTCGTTTCCTGGTTCTTCTGAAACCCAAGTTAGTTGGTTATCTTTTCTTTAACAGATGCTTATTCTTTTTCATATTATTTTCTGGTATATAATATACAATATATATAATATTCTGCCTGGTTCTTCTTGATGAAAGTATTCTTTCACCGAATATCGATCTCTCTACAAAGATTACTAAATATTGATCGTAATTTTCTTTGTCTCCACTAATTGAAAATTTTCTTTGTTCTGTCCTCTCAAAATTACCATAAATTTTTTTAATAGTAAAGAAAATGAAATATAACAAAATTGATCTTTGGACAAACGCTTTAACATACAAAACTATTTATAAAAACATGGCGTTATTTCCAAAGAAATGCAATTTTCTTTAGAAAGATTTTTTTCTTCATTTTACTGAAATCAGTGAAATTCGACAATTCAATATTATTATTTTTTAGTTGAGTATTTGGACACCGTGTGTAAATTAAAGCTACTTAGAGGAAGAAGTAGATTTTTATAGATTCCATATTCAGAAAACTTAGTTTTCGTACACGAAGAATTGTATTTTGCTAGATTTTTAAATTCACCAAGATTAGATGAACTATTCAGAACTAAATTAATCTGTTTAGCTATAAACAACTTTTTGGTTAATTATACATATTTTGAAAGTTTTCGTAGTGCTTAAATATCTTTTAGAATCCGAAATATTTAAGTTCCTTATTTTATCAAATAAAAACTAGGACAATTCCTTAAGTAGGAATAATTCTCACTCCAAACTAATTTCTTTTTCACAAAAGCCATCGCATTTCGTGACATTAAGCGAAGTGCCATAAACACCCTGAACGGTCCCCGAAAAGTTCAATTAGTCTGGAAGCACCAAAAACCGACTGAAAAGTAGGAAAGTAGAACGAATTACTAACATTAACGTCACAGTAGAAAATTCTAAAAACTACAGTGAAAGAATGCGCAGTGATCATTGAAGAAGTTCATTACTACAGTAAGTTAATGGATTATATATTATATAAATAGTAAGCAGGTTAAAAGAGCAGTAATAGTAAAATAAAATAGAAGAGATAAAACAATAAAAAAACTTTTCAATTCTTAGTACATTCGATAATAAGACAAAAATTCTAATGTTATATATTCCCCTTACTAAGTAAAGCTAAAAAAAATTAGATTCTACGGACTTCTAGGTAAGACCACCGAGAGGATACTGATATTAACCTGGGTATCATCTGGAGGTAGATACTCTGGCCAAAATTGTTCTGCAACCTACCTAAATCATCGTAAATAGTAGAAAATCATGACTGAATTAATGGATTCAAAGAAAATTGGTTCTTGTGGTAGCTATTCTAGTTGTCGTCTCCAGTTATCGCTGCATCCCTTATGAGGTCCAGATCGCTATCCAATATATTTAATCTAAATTGTTATTTTTAAGATTATATGTTATTGTTTTCTCGTGAAAATTCTGGAGTCATTTTGGTGGGATTAATAATCCCAAGTACCAATTACATTTATCCAGCAAATGTATTATCAGAAGACATCTGCAAATGTTTTTGTCCCCTGCTATTATTCAAGTATCTCACTTTGACCACTACAAAAGAAGTAAATAAGTATTTGATTCGAAGCATGTAATAAACATACATCACATAAATATTGCTAATAATTATTAAAACCCTTCAATAATAATACCTAACTATATGAGTAACCCAGTTAACATAAATTTAATATTAAATTAATTGTTTCAAAAAAATTATCCATAATAAATATGAAAAGATAAATTATACTTATCTGAATTTCCACAGCATTCCAAAACTTTTTCAGTTATATTCAATCGACCTAGGTTTCGCTAATTTTACATTCTCATTTTCTAGATTTGATAGAAAATTGACATAGTCTTTAAAAGCGTAAATAATTTCCATCTCATAAACACCCCAACCAATCATTATTAAGCAATATTCTTCTTTTCCTAAAACTATTTTTGGTTAGTATTATAAAGGTATTTAGTCCAAAAGGTAATCTAAGATAATTGAACTTCCCAGGATTAATTGTTCATTAAATACTGTATATTAAGGACATATTAGGTATTTTTTAATTTCATATTCCTCCAAAAAATCAAGTTTTTTTTTCTTATCACTTATATGAAGTATTTCCACTGTTATTTCAATTGTGTTATTAAGTGTAGGTTGTGTTTAGTGTCAATGAGGCATTTTGTGTAATATAACTTATCTGGATGTTTTAATCTATAAACTCGTAAGAGTTTACTGTATCTTATGTTAAAATTTCTAAGCCAAGATAGATGGCGTTGCAATCCGGATAATTTAGTTTGTAACTACCCGATTTTGAACATTTATTAATTTTAGGTTTTACATTTAATAAAAATGAACCTACATAATTTCTTTCTTTAGAAGATATTGTTGAAGATGTTGTACGAGATATAATTTTTGATATTTTGTTAAAAATTTGCAATTTGACTAAAAATTTAAAACCTACCAAACTTAAAGAAGAAATGAATAGTGACATTTTAACTTAAAAAATGATAAAAAATAAAATTATATATAAAATAATTTAACAGTTACAAAATCAGATAAAGTTAGTACAACCTTCATTTTGAATACAAATGATTACAAATTTAAAGTAAATGAATTTATTGAATTAAGTAACTTAAGTTCTCAGATAAAATTAGGGAACTAGTTAATCAATCAAATTTCCTTTTTAATAACTGATAAAAGACATATAATTCAAAAATATCCTTAACCACCAAAATTATATGGTACTATTAAATTACATAAAGATACAAAACCAGTTAGGCCTATAGTTTCTTATATCAATACCCCAAATAGTAAATTAGCATAGTTTTTTAATAAAAACTAATTACGGTTATATATCAACATATCTATCAGATCTAGAAAATGTTAATGTCAAATTAGCGAAACCTAGCTCGATTGAATATAACTTAAGAAGCTTTGGAATACTGTAGAAAATCAGATAAGTATAATTTATTATTTCATATTTAAATTTAATATATTAGTAATATATCTCTCAAATAATAATGAATACGTCAATATTGATACAAAAATGTTGTTGCCATATCAGTCGAGTATTATTATTTTGCCCTTTCAAAAAGCCACTTAAGTATTTATTTAATGTTTCATTATGTTACCTCAAAGGAAAAGATTAATTAATATTTGTTGAAATAGCTTTTTCAATTATCGCAAATGCTCCAACTTCGAACCTATTTAATTATTAAGAAGTGCACAAGATTAAATCAAATTATAAATATTGTTTGATTGGATTAAAACCATATTAATTTCCATTCTTTTATATTTAACTGAAATAAAAAGATTTCCTAATTTTTCACGTAGAGAGAGTTACTTAAAAATATTCCCTTTATACTCCAATTTAAATAATCCAGAGTACTTAGTCGAGTTGTTTTGAACCCATGACTTGAGTCTTCTTGATCAAAAACTATTTATAGACAAAAATAATAGTAAATTACTAAATTATTATAAGTATTAATTAATTCGAAAATGATGATCGAATGAATACGAAGTCCTGATCATCATTTTGTTGTAATCAGCATTCTGCTAAAAGGGGATATAAATTATGAAGGGCGACATAATTCAGACATATCGACATATTTTTAAAATTATTTTAAATTATGTAAGATGAACCTCATAATTTTATTTTTTAAACATATAAATATACAAAAGATATTTTTGAATTATAATCACTGATATGATTTCAAGGATATGCCATACTTAGTGACTACTAAATGTCTCATATTTAAGTCTAATTTTAGGTTGTTTATTTCTGATGAAGTAAGGACCTTAAATATTCGTATGCGTTTTAAACCTCCAACAGAATTTGATATGAAACTGACCTTTACATTTATTCCTGAGTTAAAAACAATTGCAGCATTTTTCTATCTATATAGAATAGTTCTTAAAATCGACCTTGAAATTGATGATAATTTTTGGCCTTTCTCTGAAATAGATTTAATTTGAACTTTCAAGAAACTTAAATTCTTATAGATCCTTTTTTAAACATAACAGACATAAAGTGTGATACATCGTTGAAATTAGCTAGGCAAGAGGTTTATAAAAATGTAAAAATATACAGGGTGTTCCATTTAAAAAAAAATGTTTGTCTGACACTGCGTTCCTGAACACACTATATACTTGGGACTAATTTTAAAATGTGAATCCCAAGACTACCTACACTTTTTGTAAAAACTTTTTATTCGTAACTTCAAACTGTCAGTAATAACACAAATTATCATGCCAAAAGTGTCATCTCTTACTAAATAAGTATCAAAAATATCCTACCCTAAATATATGTTGCAGTAACAGACATAATGAACAAAATTTTATTAACTGCGAATAGAGTAAATGAAAATTAAATCAGGAATAAAAAGTTTCTAATTCTATTGTTACATTGTCCTTTCTCAGTAATAAGTTTTCAATTGTAAATCTTGACGGCACTAATAAAAAACTCAATTTATATTGCCTTTTCTATAGGCAAAAAATTGCTTTTTTCTTAAAATTATTTTCTACTGCTGTAGATAATTAAAAATATTTCATAAAACAACTGATTCCATATCTTAATCAAATTGACTGAAAATTATATTTTTCAGGAAATAGTTTTTAAAGCATAGCTTAAAATATCTATAATATTATAACATTGACTGAAAGTTTGCGAAACTCAGATTCTAAAAATGGATTAACTATCAAAACAAGACACTGTCAATTTTCATTCAATCAAAAATTTCATCAAGCTACTGCTCCGACAAAAATTAATCTGCGAGATAAATTTCACCGGTACATAATTAAACCAGCTTACGACAAAATAAACTAAAAATTAATTAAACCAATTTTCAATTATAAAACTTTTCTGGAAATTTTTAGACAAGAAAACCTTTGAGAAAAACTATGTTTCAATTAAAGAATTTGCACCTAGATCAATTTAGTCTTACTTTTTAGAATATTCTTAATAAAATGGTGTCCAAAATTCCACTCCTCAATATTACTTAGAAATTCATTTCCAAACTAAACTACTTTGTCTATGTTTAAAGTTTTTTCTTTTAATTTTTCGGAATTTACTTTTTCTTACAAACAGCAACAATTTGTCGTGAAATGTTTTTAGCATGAGACTAGCAAAATATTCGCGCGGTTTTCTTTTCTTCAGGCAATTTTGTCAAGGAATAAATTCTGTGAAATTCCCCAAGATTTCCAGCTGTGTATTTTCTCAATCCCTGCATGGCACTTTGTATATTTCTCAGTACTCTTCCTGTCACCCCAAAAATGATAAATAAAGGCCGTCTCGTGAATAAATGATTTAAACCGAATAATATATGGATCTGAGAAAATATAAACTTGGCCATATGCACTAGCAAAGTGCCTATGCAAACAGTTAAGGGACAAAATAAATCGTTTTTACCTTAGAATGTCATTTAAATTATATAAATAAATATATGTATATATGTACACTAGATTAGCATAGAGAAACCAGGTAAAATTACAAAATAATAATTCATTGCAGAGGTTTCTGGTCTTTATTTAAAAAAATGCTACAGCGATTGGAGAGGGAATAATTGGCCAACTTCATGAATTACAATTCTATTCTGTCAACGTTGCTTAGAAAACGGTATCCAAAAATATTTTTGAGATAGCTCTATTGTAAATTTGCACACTTAAAAGTTTGGACATTTTATAACTGTATATGAACTAAGTTTAGAACTATGGTGCTTCTATTATTGATGGAAAGCGACTAACCGTTCGTTTGGCGTGTCATGTACAGAAATTCTACATGCTATAATAATTTATTTCCACGCGAACGAACCGTAAACGATTAGTCACTATGCATCAATATTGGAAATACCATAGATCCTATTAAAAACGTATACTGATTTACAAGGACCGTAAAACGGTTAATCTAAGTAGTGTAGCAAAGCGGGTTCTAAATCAATTCAAGAAACTGCCACCAGAGGCGCTGGTGTCGCCGACGTGGTGCGCGGTAAATTTGAATTTCGAGAGCGGCCATTTTTAGTCCAGGCGGCCATTTTTAGTCCAATTATACCAAAGTTCCAGAAACTATCACTAGGTGGCGTTGGTGTTGTCAAAGTTCCCGAAACTGTCACTAGGTGGCGCCAAAGTTTCACAAACTGTCACTAGATGAGTCATCTGTCACCTGCCATCTGTCACATGTCACCAGTCATATGTCATATGTCATAAAAAAGAAGACGTCACCTGTCGTCTGTCATATGTCACATGTCATCCGTCATATGTATACTGGTCTTGAACGTGTTGGCAGTTCAGCCAAAAAAGAAGAAGTCACCTGTCATATGTCACTTGTCATATGTCACACGTCATATGTCACATGTCATATGTCACCTGTCATCTGGCACCTGTCACCTGTCACTAGATGGCGCCAAAGTACCTGAAACTGTCACTAGATGGCATTGAAGAGCGGCGGCGGCCATTTTTAGTCCAATTATGCCAAAGTTCCAGAAACTGTCACTAGATGGCGCAATGAACGTTGTCGAAAGGGCATTAGCGCTTAACCTCGTTATTATTGGCCCAATTGAATCGCGGAAAAAAGAGGCATTATCTATAAGTGACGTAGATGTCAAATTTAAAGAAAAACATGCCCAATGAACGTTGCCATAAGGGCACAAAGCGTTTATCTTCGTTATTATTGGTCCAATTGAATAGCGAAAAAGATAGGTATCATGTAAAAGTGGCGTAGATGTCAAATTTAAAGAAAAACATGCGCAATGAACGTTGTCGAAAGGGCACAAAGCGTTTATCTTCGTTATTATTGGTCCAATTGGATCGCGGAAAAAACAAGGCATTATCTATAAGCGACGTAGATGCTAATTTTACGAAAAAAATTGCTTGATCATGATTGGATAATTATGTCACGTGATCTATATCTAGAGGGGGTTATTATATAATATTTATTAATAACGCTGTGGGGGATTAGTGCTTTAAGACATGCGTCAAGACAAACATATTTGGGAAAAAGTCCTTAAATTTGAAGAAAGACTCAAGCAACTTCGTAAAGACATTAAACTGTACGAAGACAAAGAAAACGTTATAAAGCAGTTGGGAAATTTAAATTTGGACAATACAAGAAAACCGAAAAAAGTATGTTACCCGTTAAGACGAATTCAACCAACACCAGTTCCGACGACGGTGTCAAGGATGGACAATTAAATGGTGAAATTAACACTACTGCTACCACCGACAACATCGATACTAACATCGAATCAGTAAGTATATCTTTTTTCTTTTGTTAATACTTTCATACTAAATTATTATTATTATTGTAGACACTTATGCATTTAGCATATAAAGAAAGTTTGAAGAAATTTGCAAGTGGTTTTCCGCACGTCAAGTTGGTTGAAATAGAAAATGGATTTATGATTAAAGATGTTAATAAGAAAAATTTTCTTTTTGTATACTTTTAATTATTTTTTGTATTATATTCAATTTACATTTTATTAATAAAAAGATATAATTTTTATCAATGGTGTTTTTTTAATTGTTATAATATTCCTCCGAAAATTGAGCTTACTTAAGTTAAGTAAATTTCAAAATCTAAAGTGCTAAATAAATATTTTAATAACACGCACAATTCTATTACTCCAAATTCAGGATTTTTTAAAATTCTTTTTTTCGAACTAAAAATGTTTTAAATACGGCGCTGCAATCTACATTTTCTGAAAAAATTTAAAAACATATACTTTTAATAATTTAAAATAGAGATACTTTTAACTGTCATACCGGATGAAGCCTCCCCGATAAAAATTAGATAAGACTGCTAACGTGAACGAAAACAATCGACCGTATAAAACCGCTTAACCACATTTACAGAAAACGAATTCCAGTACAGACATCTACATCCGTTCCCACAGGATGTAGCTTCCTTGATAAAAATTAGATAAGACTGTAACGGGCAAAAAAAAACCACATTTCCACGAAACGAATTTAGTTATCTTCCCACAGAAAATGTGTTGTTTTTCTCGAGGGCTAAAAGCCGAAGCACATCAATCGAGAATCCAGTCGTAAAAGTCGCTTCACCAGTGCTGCTGCTGCCTGTTAGTATTCAGTGAGCTGTTTCCAGTTGTTTTTTTATTGTGCTACCAGTTAGTGTTCAGTGAACAGTTTCCAGTTGGGGTTATTGTAAGTACATTTAATGTTAATTTTTTTAAAAACTTTTTTTGTAATTTTTATAACCGACAGTACAAATTTTTGATTTTTTTAATAATTTGTACCAGCGATCTACATTTTTTTGCTGTTAAGCTTCAATCCATCTAAGACTTTTTTTGCTATCGTCATCTTTAAGCTTTTAAAGTAAGTGTTTTTTTCGGGTTTTTTTTCATGCTAGTATTCCATTTTTTTATTATTATTTTAGATGAGTTTCTTGAAAAATTAAACGAATTTACCTCATCTACAGATACCGAAAACAAACCCATAATTAAGCTAAAGGACCTGCAACCCAACATCCCAAATAAAACTTATCGCGTTCAGCTCATCCATCCTAGTGGAATTGGAGGAGAACGTTACCTTTCTACCCAAAAGGTCTACCACAATTTACAAGAACCACATCGACGATCTAAACAAAGGGGACTTCAGTTTAATTTTTATTGGCCTGCACGAGATATCCAAGAGTTGTGCTCCGAGGACCCTTTTCAAAATAGAATAGAAAATTAGGTTAGTCATGAATTTCGCACTTACGTTTAAAAAAATCGAAGAAATCCTCAAAAAAACCCAGCACAATATTTCGGCATATTCTGATAAACATAAATAGTTATCATTAATTAGTACTCGCCTCCGAAAATGTAATTTAGCGGTAAAAAAGTGTAATTTCACGATAGGACAAAAAAGAAAAATTTACACCAAAATGGGACAGTTGAAAAGGGTACGGTGTATTATTAAATTAGCGTCTTCTCATGTAGTAGGGGAGGGTATTAGACAGGGGCGCGGTACTAAAGGGGGCGTTAAATGGGAAGACGTAAACGCGATTTTTAATAATCGAATTAGAACGGGGATAATTGTAAATTTGAAGTACAAAGAAATTAAAGATTTTTTGCAGGCCGCTTTTAAATTATTCAAGTCAAAAATTTTACAATTTTAAAAAAATGATACACCGTCGCTCAAAGTAAATGTTACATTTTGTGGCGATTTTTAAAAAAATAATAGTGATGGCGGGGAAGTAATTGACATTAAATACTTTGGATCTCCAAATTTCGTTGTTGATTTGGGGACGGATTTAGCGCAAGAGTATAAAAGTATTGTAGATTTTATTTTAAATAAACTTTCGGAATTTCAAGAAAAAGACAGTGCGTGGGCGTTGTCAAAAATAAATTTATTAGAAGTAGCTATTAACAAATTTGAAATTGGGAACGGTTCATCCTTCATTCAGCTGCCAAAAGAAATATTAGCGAAAAAGGCATGCATAAACGTTAAAAATGCAGACCTGGCGTGTTTTTACTGGGCCGTAACGAGTTTTTTGTTTCCCGCTAAAATAAACCCTGCATATACATCTAATTACCCTCACTATAGTACAGTTTTGAATACAGATGGTTTAGAATTGCCTATGAAACTAACACAACAGACATTCTCCTTCTTTGTGACGTTATGGAAAACTTTCGATCAACTGCTCTGGAAACTTACCAGCTAGATCCGGCATGGTACTATACTATGCCCGGATATACTTGGGATTGCATGCTCAGTACACTAAATGTAAATTACAAATTTTAAAAGATATCGACATGTTGTTGTTTGTTGAGTCATCAATACGTGGAGGAATATCTGTTTGTTCAAACAGATATTCTGGAGCTAACAATAAATACATGCCTGAATTTGATTCTTCTAAACCCTCCAAGTACCTTGTGTACTTTGAGGTAAACAATTTATATGGGTGGGCTATGTCACAGTTCCTCCCCTATGGGGGGTTTGAATGGGAGCCCAATACAAACATCGACATTACTCAGATTCCCGACGATTCACCCGTCGGATATATTTTACAAGTAGATTTAGAGTATCCCGAAAGTTTGCATGACGAGCACAAGGATTTCCCATTTTGTGCCGAACACCGCAAACCTCCCGGTGGTGGTTCCAAATTGTCCAAATTAATGACCGCCCTTTACCAAAAAAAAGAATACACTCTGCATTATCGTAATTTGAAACAAGCTCTCGAACATGGCTTAAAATTAACCAAAATTCATAAAATATTAAAATTTAAACAATCAGCTTGGCTAAAGTCCTATATCGAGCTGAATACTCGTTTAAGGACTCTGGCCACAAGTAATTTTAAGAAAAATCAATTTAAACTTGCCAATAATGCTGTCTTCGGTAAGACTATGGAAAACATTAGTCTTCATAGGGTACTTACTTCTTACGAGGGTCGTTATGGCGCAAAAAAATTGATAGCCAGCCCCCGATTTCATAATCGAAGAGTTTTTGATGACAAACTCATGGCTATCGAATTAAAAAAAGCTGAACTACTCTTCAACAAACCCTTGTATATCGGCATGGCTATCCTGGACATTTCTAAAACCTGTATATATGACTTTCACTATAATTTCATGTTACCAACTAAGTAGTGGAGCAAAGCCGATTCTGGCCAACTTACAAAAACTGCCACTAGATGGTGTTGGTGGCGCTGCTGTAGCGCTCACGGGCCCGCCGTTATTTTTGGTCCAATTGAATTGCGGAAAAAACAGGCATTATCTATAAGTGACGTAGATGTCAAATTTAAAGAAAAACATGCGCAAAGGACGTTGCCGTAGGGGCATTAGCGCTTAACTTCGTTATTATTGGTCCAATCGAATTGCGGAAAAGACAGGTATGATCTAGATGTCGCGTAGATGAAAAAGACATATTTTTTTTATGTGCCGCAGCGCTTTGGGGGCCCCCGGCGCTCTGATTTTTTTTTTTTTCATATTCATATGCAACATTGTAACTTAGTTTTATGAAGAATGCAAATTTGTTATTTTGCGTTTCATTTAAACGACTAATTAAAATTCAATATATGTAATTTGCAAGTTAATTATTATAAAAAATGCAAGCAAGTAATTTTATGCTTCATTTGTTAATTACAATAAAAAATGCATATCCTTGATAAAACCACATTTGCATGAAACGAATTTAGCTATAAAAGTCGAAGCACATCAACCAACAATCCAGTCGTGAAAGTCGCTTCACCAGTGCCAGTTAGTATTCAGCGAGCAGTTTCCAGTTGTTTTTTTATTGTGCTATCAGTTAGTGTTCAGTGAACAGTTTCCAGTTGTTTTTATGTAAGTACCTTTAATGATAATTTATCAAAATTTTTTTTTTCAAATTTTTTTTTTCAAATTTTTTTTTCAAAATTTTTTAAAATAGTGAAAAATTAGGTTAGAACCATCATGAATTTCGCACTATTCTTAAAACTCAGCACAATATTTCTACATATTCAGATAAAAACAAATGGCTATCACTAATCAGTAATCACCTTAGGAAATGTTCTTTAGCGATAAAAAAATGTAATTTCACGGTAGGGCAAAAAAGAAAAATTTACACCAAAATGGGGCAGTTAAAAAGGTTGCGGTGTATCATAAAATTAACACCTCCCCATGTAGTAGGGGGAGGTATTAGAGAGGGGCGTGGTACTAAAAGGGGCGTTAAATGGGAAGATGTAAACGCGATTTTTAACAATAGAATTAGAACTGGGGTAATTATAAATTTAAAGCATAAAGAAATAAAAGATTTTTTGAAGGCAGCTTTTAGTTTATTTAAATCAAAAATTTGTAAAATTTTAAAGGATACACCGTCACTCAAAGTAAATGTGACATTTTGTGGTGATTTTTTGAAAAATTATAGCGATGGTTGGGAAGTAATTGACATTAAATACTTTGGATCTCCAAATTTCGTTGTTGATTTGGGGACGGATTTAGCTCAAGAGTATAAAAGTGTTGTAGATTTTATTTTAAATAAACTTTCGGAATTTCAAGAAAAAGACAGCGGGTGGGCGTTGTCAGAAATAAATCTATTAGAAGTAGCTATTAATAAATTTGAAATTGGGAACGGTTCATCCTTCATTCCACTACCAAAAGAAATATTTGTGAAAAAGGCTTGCATAAACGTCCAAAATGCGGACCAAGCGTGTTTTTACTGGGCCGTAACGAGTTTTTTGTTTGCCGCTAAAAAAAACGCTGCATATACATTTAATTACCCTCATTATTGTACAGTTTTGAATACAGACGGTTTAGAATTGCCAATGAAATTAACGCAAATATCAAAATTTGAAAAGTTAAATGATATATCTGTAAACGTTTACGCTTTAGAACTAAACAAAACTAATGAAAGGTCATTTTACGTAGTGGTACCTGCACGTTTAACTAAAAATAAACTGCCGCGTCATGTAAATTTGCTTTTAATTCAAGATGAATATTTTCCAAAATTAAACGACTACGAGGCTCCTCCCGTCAACAATGAGGACACTACTACCGCCACCATTAAATACCATTATTGTTGGATTAAAAATATGTCTAGGCTAGTTTCAAGTCAACTTAACAAGAGGGGGGCATACAAAGTTTATTTGTGATAGGTGTTTAAATTATTTTCAGAAAGCTTTGGTAATTTCAACTCCAGTCTTTGTCTTTAGAGGCATCGTCCACACGTACTTTGAGAAACAATCAATAACAACCATAATCATTTTGTAACCTTTATTTTGGTGTGCATAGGGTCGCATTTCAGCCAAGTCCATTTGCCATAAATTATCGAGACCCTTAATGATTGTTCTACGTCGCGGATAATTCCTACGTTCTGGAGCATGGAGTTCATTAACAACTTGAATTTTTTCTTTAGACATCTTGAAGAGCTCTAAAGCGAGTGCAAGTGTATTGAAGTATTTAAGGAGTATTTCGTTTCAATTTTTTTTTCATCATCTTCCAGATTTTTTATATCCAGCCCCAGTTCAAATATGTGATGATACTGTAGCAGTATTACGAAATTGGTTTAGTTCTCTTTCCAAATTCTTTGTTAACTGGGCGGTTTCTTGGTGAGCTTTATCCAAATCTTTCACAATACCTTCATCAACAGTTATTTTTCGCTCGATTTCAGCAAACTGGGTGCCTATCACACTAGCAATTTCTTTGGGTATATCTATTTTTAAATTAGTTCCTATTAGTTTTTTATCTAAAACTTTCACAGTATTCGCCAATTGATTTTCAACGCTAGTTTGAGCGTTTTTTATATCACCCCGTAGATGCTGTTTAGCAGTTACAATGCTGGTATCTACATATTTTTTTGTTGCAATATCCCCAGCATATACAGGAGGATCCTTAGTTACGAACGCATCAATTTCCCCAGTTTTAGCTTGTAAAGCTACAAGTGCGTTTTTATATTGGTTAAACAAATTATCGACTCTTATATTTAACTGGGAGTCAACGTATTCTTTACTGGCAGCATCAGAACTAGCTGAAGGTGGTAACACATTGCTTATCCTCACATTGCCAATATCGACGTTACCTTCAGCCGTTTGTGGAAACTTTAATAACGTATTACGGAGCAGAGGTTGAGGAGGTCTATTTGACATCGTTGTCGACCGACGTCCGAATTTGTCGAGACTCATCTTGCAAATAACATTAAAACGATGTGTTACATTAGTATATAACGTTGGCTTCTCTCAGCTCATTGATGATTGCAACTATTTCGTTGTTGTGTGATGTATTTCCAGCGTGTTTGGAAGCTACTAGCAGTTTAAGCCGTTCCACAAGTTCATTGACATCGTCCCAGTACACGTAATCAATAGGGTTCTCATTGTAGACCATTGCAAGTCCAACTCCAGATCTTGATATACTGCTAGTCGATTTCGATGGCTTTCTTGGTGGGGGAGGAAACATAGGTTTAATAATTATCTAGATATTTTGATCTCGATGTACCTTTTAGACGTCCAGCTGTGTTTCGGTGAGCGTTAGTTAAATTTAAAATAGTCTTGTATGTCAATTTATCATCATCGGTATAATCTTCAGGCTCATCATAAAATATCAGTTGGTAGAGACCAGGTGTCCCTTTAACATAACCCCCCTCTGTTATAATAGCTCCAGTATTCCGATCAAAATCGATATTTTTCCCTCCGAGAAGCCATTTAGAGTGAGTCGAATCGTAAACTGGACCGTAAACTAGGTCTATATTTGGACTCTTATTCCAGTAATCAAGCATATACTTATGTGATATTTCGGGATATTGCTCCAGATACTCTCTGAAGACCTCATCCGAAATATGTTCTGGTGTTGACTCTGAAGCGTGAGAATATACATCATCACCCTCATCATCATCATCATCACCCCCAGTCTGAGCTACATCTTCCATCGGAATAAAATTAGTGGGATGGCTTGTATATTCTGTTTTTAATGGTTCTTCTACTTCGGGTTCTTCCTCTTTGGATTCTTCTTCTTTCTTTATATTTTTTAAAACTTGCGCAGATTCATGAGACGTTGTAACAATTTCTTTTAGAGGTTTTATTAGAGGTTTAAATAATGTATTTAATGAACGATCCTGCTCAGATCTACCCATCTTGAGAGCTAGATATTTTCGACGTATATCACGTGAGAGTTGTAGAACTTTACGGTTACGAACATCCTGCTGGTTTAACATCTTGCTGCATATTAATCATACACCACATGGAATTACATTTTTATATACAAGTCGAATCCTTTACGATACCTTCCATTGTTGAGAGCAAAATCTTTTACAACAACAATAGAACCATATTGATCGCTCCAACATTCAGAACAGAGTTTTTTAAAGCGATCAAAACTCATGTCAGGTGACACATGCTCATCGAATACGTGTCTCAGGTTTATTTCATCCTGCTTGAAGAGTACAATTAAATTACAATTGTCTCGAATCAGTTGTTTAGGTATTTTTGAGTACGTTTGGCATAGATAAGCAGCATCAATATCCTTATGACGACCCATTGAGTAATATTCCCGAATTTTCTGTTGCCCATCGCAAGCCACATCGTCAAATATGAATATGGAATTTGATTTAGCTTCAGCGGGACTTATTATTTCCTCATTATCTTTGAACGGGAAATAACCTACTCCTTTCGTCTTACTTAGCACCTCTTGAAGCAACTCGTATTTCGGTTGATACAAAGATTTGGAGTAAACGTAAACGTTTTTAAATTTCGCGCCATTCGGATGAAACAGTAATGACAGCATTACGTTTGTTTTACCACACCCACTCGGTCCACATATGATTGCACGAAACGAGTTTGGTAATAACTCGCCATGTTTACTTTTCTCATGCTTGGAGGTAAAGTCCAAGTTTTCAATCGGAAGCGTTTGTTTCTGTTGAATGACCTTCATTGTATGACATTTTTAGTCAAGTCGTTGTGTAAAAATATATAACGTGATGATATGTCACAATCACCGTCGCCGCGTGTGTGACGTAAAACGTGACGTGTGTGACGTGCGAGACGTTTTACGTGACGTGCGTGACGTTTACGCGACGTGCGAGACGTTTACGTGACGTGCGAGACGTTTTTCGACGTTTTTCGACGTTTGCGTCACGTTTACGTGTGTGTGTGTGTGTGTGTGTGTGTGTGTGTGTGTGTGTGTGTGTGTGTGTGTGACAAGCTTGAGGAGCAAGTTGTTGTGTATATAAATATATATAACGTGATGATATGTCATCAGTTCAAATGAGTCTTTACTTAGGTAAAGGTGTCTTAAATTCGCTCATAAACAATCTGCCCTTTGAGCTCCACATTCCGACCTATCAATACTGTGGTCCGGGCACAAAGCTACAAAAACGCTTAGCACGCGGTGATTTGGGCATTAATCCCTTAGACGCTGCCTGTAAGGAGCACGACATTGCATACACTCAACACAAGTCCTTGAACGATCGACATAAGGCAGATCAAATACTCGAAAAAAAGCTTGGACACGTGTCAAATCAAAGGACGCAACGCTTGGAGAAAGAGCAGCTGCTTTGGCGGTGACCGGTGGCATGAAGATCAAACGTAAACTTGGAATAGGGGTGGGGCAGCAGAAGAAGAGTTCCTTTAGAAATCACGTAATCAGCAAGGTTAAAAAGGCTATGAAAAATAGTCCTTCCACAACCCTACAGAAGGCCGCCTCGCAAGCTTTGAGAGCTGCGAAAATCGCCGTAAGGAAAGCAGGTGGTAAAAAGCAAATTCGACTACCCAGGACGATACCTTTTGAAGGAAAATCTGGAGGATTTCTACCATTGATTCCCCTGTTTGCGGGCCTTTCGGCAATTGGAGCCCTCAGTGGCGGGGCAGCAGGAATAGCTAAAACCGTAATCGATGCTAAGAATGCGCAAAAGAAATTGGAAGAAGATCAACGTCACAATAAAGCTATGGAAGTTATTGGGGCAAAAGGATCCGGTCTGTATATGAAAAAAAACGCTCACGGAGGCTTTGGATTGTACATGAAGAAACAAAAAAACTACCAATAAAGCTACCCAATAGACCGTTATATGATGTGGACCTTTTGCGATATGTCAAACGTTTAAAAATTCCTCATTTTAGAGGGGTTTTCATGCGCGACTCTCTACCACATCAGCAGCCCCGGCAACGTGAATGCGCTATCATAAATTTGGATGACTCTAATAATCCGGGGACTCATTGGGTAGCATATAGAAAGATAAACAATGTTGTTGAATATTTTGATTCATTTGGTGACTTGAAGCCGCCGAAAGAACTCGTGAACTATATGGGGAAGAATGTTCGGATCTATTACAACAACGACCAATATCAAAACTATCAACAAATCAACTGCGGACACCTCTGTCTACAATTCCTATATGATGGAGCAACATCAGGAGTAATGAAATGAGAGACGTCATTAAACTCTTGATGAAGAACATTACCTACGAGGTTTGGCGAGAAATTCCCCAGAAATACCAAAAAGAACTAACAATTTTTACCATGTCAAAATTATGATTTTCATCGATGGAGTGATGTTTGCGGTAATGAGATACCAACATGTTTATTTTGTGGAATTACTTATAAATAATTTTTTTTTTTGAAGCAGTTTTTTATTTAAGTACTACCTCCCATTGATATGCATTAGTCATGTCTTTGCTTTTGACGCTAACGAGTCACACTCACGTGTTTTCGTTCACGCCTCCGACCCCAATTGTGCTCGATTCTGAAAAGAGATATTTCCTAGCAGTACTTGGCTTTCACTCATACAATTCGATACCCAATATTGACGTTGAGAAATTTTTCTACTACGAAAACAACGATAGAGGAAAGTTGAGAGAAGTCGCGATTCCTACCGGTTGCTACGAAATAACTGACATTGAGAAGCTAATTCAAAATTCTATTGCTCCAAATACGGGTGATACACTATTTTCGTTGAAGCCAAACAACAACACCCTCAAGTGTGAAATATACAGTAAACGTCACGCAATTACTTTTGAGAATCACCCCAATAGTCTTGGACAGATTTTGGGATTTTCCAACAAGGTACTGGCCCCCGGTGTTGTACACTCTTCAGATCTCCCCGTCAACATTATAAAAGTATCAAACATTCGCTTTGAGTCCAACATTACCGAAGGTGCCTTCTACGGAAACAGGCCTGTCCACACCATCTTTGAATTTCCGATTACAGTTGACGCCGGCTACGCAATTGTGGAAAGACCTAATAACCCAATATATCTACCTGTTACGAATACCGGAGAAATTAGCAACATCACAGTGCTGGCTGTAGACCAAAACTTTAAGTCCATAAATTTTCGAGGAGAACAAAGTGTCCTTCATCTAGAGTTAGTAAGACGATAATAAATGGGTTTGGTGATAGATTATAAGAACAACGTGGCCAGTTCAACAACACCATTCGCTGCTAGACCTCCTCCGGGTCAACGAGAGCTAACGCCTGCAAATAAATTGTTTCTTCAATCGCTTGGATTAACCATAAAAAAATATGGTAAATCTTCAAAACGAGCAAATGGGGGACTACGGTAAACGTTCACGTACTGAAAGCATTGATCCGAGTTTTAACCTCTACCAACAACCTCGTTATGATGAGTCTATTAGAAGGATGGAATATCGAACGTGCTCACCGTTCATCAAATCCTTCAACAGCAATGATGTGGTGGAATTTGTTGTCAATCAAGTGGATTCATTTTTTGCCATGAACGAGTCATTGCTCGAAATCAAGGGTAAATTGGAGGTAACAGGAGGAGGAGACGTTTCCCTAGTACCCAACTTTTGTGCCTTTCTTTTTGACTCATGCACGTACAGCGAGAGCGCAAGAGAGATTGAAACGGTTCGTGATCCCGGAGTAGTGAGCTCTGTACGAGCTCTTCTCAACTACAGCGCATTAGATACAAATCACATGGCTATCGCTGGTTGGAATGGTACTTCCAACCCTCCTATGGACGCTTCCACAAAATCGTTTAGTTTTTTGATGCCACTCAAGCATATTTTCAACATATTCAACGATTACCCAATGATCACTTGTGGAAGGCAAACAATTCGATTGGTTCGCGCTCGCGATGATAGTGATTGTCTTATGATTAAAGAAAAAACTACTTCTACTGGTACAACAAACACTTCTGCAACAATTAAGATCGAAACCATTGATTTGAAAATCAAACATATATATCCCAATGATGAAATTAAAATAAAATTGATGGAGGCCATTAGAAGCGATGCACCTATACTGATACCGTTCCGAAAATGGGAACTTAATGAGTTGCCTGCAGTTACGAGCGGTTCGCGAAGAGAAATTTGGGCTGTTAAAACTAGTATGGCCGTTGAACGCCCAAGATTTGTTATTGTATGCTTCCAAACCAATAAACGAAACAATACTGCACAAGATCCAATGGCTTTCGACAATGTCAATGTAACCAACATTAGACTGTCACTGAACGGAGAGTATTGGCCTAACGAAAGAAACATGTTGGACTTTGCCGAAAACGACTACGCCATGGCTTACCATAACTATGCTGAATTTTACCCCAGCTATATGCATGGCTCAGCCGAAAAACATCCTATACTGACCTACAAGGAGTTCAAGAACAGAGCCCTATTTATCATAGATTGCTCGAAACAGGAAGAAACCATGAAGTCCTCCACTGTGGACGTGAGACTCGAACTCGAAAAGGATATTGGATTTCCAGTAGGCAAAGCCTACTGCATCATAATTCACGACTGTCTAATGGAGCACCGTCCACTAAGTGAAGTGGTTAAAAGTTTAAATTAAAAAATATAATTTGTTTATTTTTTTTTTATGTTAATAAATGAAATGAAATGAAAAATTTTTGAGTTTTAATAAAACACCTTTTGTATATTTTTAGTTGTTTATTGCAACATGACACGAGGATCGAAATCTTCTTTGAATACATTTATAAAGAAATTTTAGTAATAAAATACATATAGCAGATAATGAGATGCATGATATTGTAAATGTCTTGTTAATTTGGCCATTTAATTGTCTATCCTTGTCGCCGGAACTGATGTTGGTTGTATTCATCTTAAGGGGTAACATGCTTTTTTCGGTATTCTTATATTGTCCAAATTTAAATTTCCCAACTGTTTTATAACGTTTTCTTTGTCTTCGTACAGTTTAATATCTTTACGAAGTTGCTTAAGTCTTTCTTCAAATTTCATGACTTTTTCCCAAATATGTTAGTAGTGTAGCAAAGTCGGTTCTAACCAACGCATGCGCAGTGCGCGCGCCATGTCACATGTCATCTGTCACATGTCATCTGTCACATGTCATCTGTCACATGTCATCTGTCACATGTCATCTGTCACATGTCATCTGTCACCAGTTCCCAAAACTACCACTAGAGGGCGTCAGTGGTGCCAAAGTTCCAGAAACTGTCACTAGAGGGCGTCAGTGGTGCCAAAGTTCCAGAAACTGTCACTAGAGGGCGTCAGTGGTGCCAAAGTTCCAGAAACTGTCACTAGAGGGCGTCAGTGGTGCCAAAGTTCCAGAAACTGTCACTAGAGGGCGCCAGTGGTGCCAAAGTTCCAGAAACTGTCACTAGGTAGCGTTAGAATACTGGTCTTGAACGTGTTGGCAGTTCAGCCAAAAAAGAAGAAGTCATCTGGCATCTGTCACCTGTCACTAGAAATACTGGTCTTGAACGTGTTGGCAGTTCAGCCAAAAAAGAAGAAGGCACCTGTCACCGGCCATCTGTCACCTCTCATCTGTGACCTGTCACTAGAAATACTGGTCTTGAACGTGTTGGCAGTTCAACCAAAAAAGAAGAAGTCACCTGTCACCGGCCATCTGTCACCTCTCATCTGTGACCTGTCACTAGAAATACTGGTCTTGAACGTGTTGGCAGTTCAGCCAAAAAAAGAAGAAGTCACCTGTCACCGGCCATCTGTCACCTCTCATCTGTGACCTGTCACTAGAAATACTGGTCTTGAACGTGTTGGCAGTTCAGCCAAAAAAGAAGAAGTCACCTGTCACCGGCCATCTGGCACCTCTCATCTGTGACCTGTCACTAGAAATACTGGTCTTGAACGTGCTGGCAGTTCAGCCAAAAAAGAAGAAGTCACCTGTCACCGGCCATCTGTCACCTCTCATCTGTGACCTGTCACTAGAAATACTGGTCTTGAACGTGTTGGCAGTTCAGCCAAAAAAAAGAAGAAGTCATCTGGCATCTATCACCTGTCCCTAGAAATACTGGTCTTGAACGAGTTGGCAGTTCAGCCAAAAAAAGAAGAAGTCACCTGTCATCTGTCATCTGTCACATGTTGCCATAAGGGCACAAAGCGCTTAACTTCGCTAATATTGGTCCAATTGAATCGCGGAAAAAACAGGCATTATCTATAAGTGACATAGATGTCAAATTTAAAGAAAAGCATGCGCAATGAACGTTGCCGAAAGGGCATTAGTGCTTAACTTCCTTGTTATTGGTCCAATTTAATTATGAAAAAGGTAGGTATTATCTATAAGTGCCGTAGATGTCAAATTTAAAGAAAAAACATGCGCAATGAACGTGGCCATAAGGGCACAAAGCGCTTAACTTCGTTGTTATTGGTCCAATTGAATTGAGGAAAAAACAGGCATTATCTATGAGTGACGTAGATGTCAAATTTAAAGAAAAAACATGCGCAATAAACGTTGCCAAAGGGCACAAAGCGCGTAACTTCCTTGTTATTTGCCCAATTGAATCGCGGAAAAAACATACATTATCTATGAGTGACGTAGATGTCAAATTTAAAGAAAAAACATGCGTAATGATGGTTGCCATAAGGGCACAAAGCGCTTAACTCCGTTGTTATTGGTCCAATTGAATCGCGGAAAAAACAGACATTATCTATAAGTAGCGTGGATGTCAAATTTAAAGAAAAACATGCGCAATGATGGTTGCCATAAGGGCACAAAGCGCTTAACTTCGTTGTTATTGGTCCAATTGAATGGTGAAAAAGACAGGTATTATCTATATGTGACGTAGATGTCCAATGTAAAGAAAAGCATGCGCAATGATGGTTGCCATAAGGGCACAAAGCGCTTAACTTCGTTGTTATTGGTCCAATTGAATTGAGGAAAAAACAGACATTATCTATAAGTAACGTAGATGTCAAATTTAAAGAAAAGCATACGCAATGAACGTTGCCGAAAGGGCACAAAGCGCTTAACTTCGCTGTTATTGGTCCAATTGAATAGCGAAAAAGACAGGTATTATCTATAAGTAGCGTGGATGTCAAATTTAAAGAAAAACATGCGCAATGATGGTTGCCATAAGGGCACAAAGCGCTTAACTTCGTTGCTATTGGTCCAATTGAATCGCGGAAAAAACAGGCATTATCTATAAGGGGCATAGATGTCAAATTTAAAGAAAAGCATGCGCAATGATGGTTGCCATAAGGGCACAAAGCGCTTAACTTCCTCGTTATTGGTCCAATTGAATCGCGGAAAAAACAGGCATTATCTATGAGTGGTGTAGATGTCAAATTTACAGAAAAAATTGCTTGATCACGATTGGATAATTATGTCACGTGATCTAGAGGGGGTTATTATATAATATTTATTAATAACGCTTTGGGAGGATTAGTGCTTTAAGACATGCGTCGTCAAGACAAACATATTTGGGAAAAAGTCCTTAAATTTGAAGAAAGACTCAAGCAACTTCGTAAAGATATTAAACTGTACGAAGACAAAGAAAACGTTATAAAGCAGTTGGGCGATTTAAATTTGGACAATACAAGAATACCGAAAAAAGTACTATGTTGTTGCTGTTACCCCTTAAGACGAATACAACCAACACCAGTTCCTACGACACCAAGGATGGACAATTAAATGGCGAAATTAACAAGACATTTACAATATCGTGCCTCACGTTATCTGCTATATGTATTTTGTTACTAAAATTTCTTTATAAATGTATTCAAAGAAGGTTCCGATCCTCATGTAATGTTGCAATAAACAACTAAGAAAAACATACAGGGTGTTTCATTAAAACTCAAAAATTCATTTCATTTCATTTATTAAAACTCAAAAATTCAGTTATTAACAATAAAGAAATTATATTTTTTTAATTTAAACTTTTAACCACTTCACTTAGTGGACGGTGCTCCATAAGACAGTCGTGAATTATGATGCAGTAGGCTTTGCTGCCTGCTGGAAATCCAATATCCGTTTCGAGTTCGAGTCTCACGTCCACAGTGGAGGACTTCATGGTTTCTTCCTGTTTCGAGCAATCTATGATAAATAGGGCTCTGTTCTTGAACTCCTTGTACGTGAGTATAGGATGTTTTTCGGCGGCGGCCGAGCCGTGCATATAGCTAGGGTAAAATTCCGCATAGTTATGGTAAGCCATGGCGTAGTCGTTTTTGACAAAGTCCAACATGTTTCTTTCGTTGGGCCAATACTCTCCGTTCATTGACAGTCTAATGCTGGTCACATTGACATTGTCGAAAGCCATTGGATCTTGTGTAGTATTGTTTCGTTTATTCGTTTGGAAGCATACAATAACAAATCTTGGGCGTTCAACGGCCTTAGTAGTTTTAACAGCCCAAATTTCTCTTCGTGAACCGCTCGTAACTGCAGGCAACTCATTAAGTTCCCATTTTCTGAACGGTATCAGTATAGGTGTATCGCTTCTAATGGCCTCCATCAATTTTATTTTAATTTCATCATTGGGATATATATGTTTGATTTTCAAATCAATGGTTTCGATCTTAATTGTTGCAGAAGTGGTTGTTGTCGTTGCTGTACCACTAGAAGTAGTTTTTTCTTTAATCAAAAGACAATCACTATCATCGCGAGCGCGAACCAATCGAATTGTTTGCCTTCCACAAGTGATCATGGGGTAATCGTTGAATATGTTGAAAATATGCTTGAGCGGTACCAAAAAACTAAACGATTTTGTGGAAGTGTCCATAGGAGGGTTGGAAGTGCCATTCCAACCGGCGATAGCCATGTGATTTGCATCTAATGCGCTGTAGTTGAGAAGAGCTCGTACAGCGCTCACTACTCCAGGATCACGAACCGTTTCAATCTCTCTGGCGCTCTCGCTGTACGTGCACGAGTCGAAGAGAAAGGCACAAAAGTTGGGTACTAGGGAAACTTCTCCTCCCCCTGTTACCTCCAATTTACCCTTGATTTCGATCAATGACTCGTTCATGGCAAAAAATGAATCCACTTGATTGACAACAAATTCCACCACATCATTGTTGTTGAAGGACTTGATGAAGGGTGAGCACGTTCGATATTCCATCCTTCTAATAGACTCATCATAACGTGGTTGTTGGTAGAGGTTAAAACTAGGATCAATGCTTTCGGTACGGGGACGTTTGCCATAGTCTCCCGCTTGTATGTATTGATTTGCCATATTTTGTTTTTAGCGTAAATCCAAGCGATTGAAGAAACAATTTATTTGCGGGTGTTAGCTCTCGTTGACGACCCGGAGGAGGTCTAGCAGTGAATGGTGTTATTGAACTGACCGCGTTGTTCTTATAATCTATCACCAAACCCATTTATGATCGTCCTACTAACTCTAGATGAAGGACACTTTGTTCTCCTCGAAAATTTATGGGCTTAAAGTTTTGGTCTACCGCCAGCACTGTGATGTTGCTAATTTCCCCGGTATTCGTAACAGGTAGATATATTGGGTTATTAGGTCTTTCTACAATTGCGTAGCCCGCGTCAACTGTAATCGGAAATTCAAAGATGGTGTGGACAGGCCTGTTTCCGTAGAAGGCACCCTCGGTAATGTTGGACTCAAAGCGAATGTTTGATACTTTTATAATGTTGACGGGGAGATCTGAAGAGTCTACAACACCGGGGGCCAGTACCCTGTTGTCGGAAAATCCCAAAATCTGTCCAAGACTGCTGTTGTAGTGACGACTTTCAAAAGTAATTGCGTGACGTTTGCTGTATATTTCACACTTGAGAGTGTTGTTGTTTGGCTTCAGCGAAAATAGTGTATCACCCGTATTTGGAGCAATAGAATTTTGAATTAGCTTCTCAATGTCCGTTATTTCGTAGCAGCCGGTAGGAATCGCGACTTCTCTCAACTTCCCACTATCGTTGTTTTCGTAGTAGAAAAATTTCTCACCGTCAATATTGGGTATCGAGTTGTATGAGTGGAAGCCAAGTACTGCTAGGAAATATCTCTTTTCGGAATCGAGCACAATTGGAGGCTGAGGTGTGAACGAAAACACGTGAGTTTGACTCGTTAGCGTCAAAAGCAAAGACATGACTAATGTATATCAACGGGGAGGTAGTACTTAAATAAAAAACTGCTTCAAAAAAATTATTTATTTATTTATAAGTAATTCCACAAAATAAACATGTTGGTATCTCATTACCGCAAACATCACTCCATCGATGAAAATCATAATTTTGACATGGTAAAAATTGTGTTAGTTCTTTTCGGTATTTCTGGGGAATTTCTCGCCAAACCTCGTGAGTAATGTTCTTCATCAGGAGTTTAATAACGTCTCTCATTTCATTAAACTCCTGATGATGATGATGATGTTGCTCCATTATATAGGAATTGTAGGCAGAGGTGTCCGCAGTTGATTTGTCGATAGTTTTGATATTGGTCGTTGTTGTAATAGATTCGAACATTCTTCCCCACATAGTTGACGAGTTCTTTCGGCGGCTTCAAGTAACCAAATGAATCGAAATATTCAACAACATTGTTTTGCTTTCTATAAGCTACCCAATGTGTGCCTGGATTATTAGAGTCATCCAAATTTATGATGGCACATTCGCGTTGCCAGGGCTGCTGCTGATGTGGTAGAGAGTCGCGCATGAAAACCCCTCTAAAATGAGGAATTTTTAAACGTTTGACATATCGCAAAAGGTCCACATCATATAGCGATCTATTGGGTAGCTTTATTGGCAGTTTTTTTGTTTCTTCATGTACAATCCAAAGCCTCCGCGAGCGTTCTTTTTCATATACAAGCCGGATCCTTTTGCCCCAATAACTTCCATAGCTTTATTGTGACGTTGATCTTCTTCCAGTTTCTTTTGCGCATTCTTAGCATCGATTACGGTTTTAGCTATTCCCGCCGCCCCGCCACTGAGGGCTCCAAGTGCCGAAAGGCCCGCAAACAGGGGAATCAATGGTAGAAATCCTCCAGATTTTTTCCCTTCAAAAGGTATCGTCCTGGGTAGTCGAATTTGCTTTTTACCACCTGCTTTCCTTACGGCGATTTTCGCGGCTCTCAAAGCTTGCGAGGCGGCCTTCTGTAGCGTTGTGGAAGGACTTTTTTTCATAGCCTTTTTAACCTTGCTGATTACGTGATTTCTAAAGGAACTCTTTGTCTTCTGCTGCCCCACCCCCATTCCAAGTTTACGTTTGATCTTCATGCCACCGGTCACCACCAAAGCAGCTGCTCTTTCTCCCAACGTCGCGTCCTTTGATTTGACACGTGTCCAAGCTTTGTTTTCGAGTATTTGATCTGCCTTATGTCGATCGTTCAAGGACTTGTGTTGAGCGTATGCAATGTCGTGCTCCTTACAGGCAGCGTCTAAGGGATTAATGCCCGAATCACCGCGTGCTAAGCGTTTTTGTAGCTTTGTGCCCGGACCACAGTATTGATAGGTCGGAATGTGGAGCTCAAAGGGCAAATTGTTTATGAGCGAATTTAAGACACCTTTACCTAAGTAAAGACTCATTTGAACTGATGCCATATCGTCACGTTATATATATTTATATACATATACGTACACGTAAACGTCTCGCACGTCACGTTTTACGTCACGCACCTCACGTTTTACGTCACGCACCTCACGTTTTACGTCACGCACCTCACGTTTTACGTCACGCACCTCACGTTTTACGTCACGCACCTCACGTTTTACGTCACGCACCTCACGTTGTACGTCTCGCACGTCACGTTTTACGTCACGCACCTCACGTTTTACGTCACGCACCTCACGTTTTACGTCACGCACCTCACGTTTTACGTCACGCATCTCACGTTTTACGTCACGCACCTCACGTTGTACGTCACGCACCTCACGTTTTACGTCACGCACCTCACGTTTTACGTCACGCACCTCACGTTTTACGTCACGCACCTCACGTTTTACGTCACGCACCTCACGTTTTACGTCACGCACCTCACGTTTTTATATATTTATACACAACGACTTGACTAAAAATGCCATACAATGAAGGTCATTCAACAGAAACAAACGCTTCCGATTGAAAACTTGGACTTTACCTCCAAGCATGAGAAGAGTAAACATGGCGAGTTATTACCAAACTCGTTTCGTGCAATCATATGTGGACCCAGTGGGTGTGGTAAAACAAACGTAATGCTGTCATTACTGTTTCATCCGAATGGCGCGAAATTTAAAAACGTTTACGTTTACTCCAAATCTTTGTATCAGCCGAAATACGAGTTGCTTCAAGAGGTGCTAAGTAAGACGAAAGGAGTAGGCTATTTCCCGTTCAAAGATAATGAGGAAATAATAAGTCCCGCTGAAGCTAAATCAAATTCCATATTCATATTTGACGATGTGGCTTGCGATGGGCAGCAGAAAATTCGGGAATATTACTCAATGGGCCGTCATAAGGGTATTGATTCTGCTTATCTATGTCAAACGTACTCAAAAATACCCAAACAACTGATTCGAGACAATTGTAATTTAATTGTACTCTTCAAGCAGGATGAAGTAAACTTGAGGCACGTATTCGACGAGCACGTGTCACCTGACATGAGTTTTGATCGCTTTAAAAAACTCTGTTCTGAATGTTGGAGCGATCAATATGGTTCTATTGTTGTTGTAAAAGATTTTGCTCTCAACAATGGAAGGTATCGCAAAGGATTCGACTTGTATATAAAAATGTAATTCCATGTGGTGTATGATTAATATGCAGCAAGATGTTAAACCAGCAGGATGTTCGTAAACGTAAAGTTCTACAACTCTCACGTGATATACGTCGAAAATATCTAGCTCTCAAGTTGGGTAGATCTGAGCAGGATCGGACATTAAATACATTATTTAAACCCCTAATAAAACCTCTAAAAGAAATTGTTACAACGTCCCATGAATCTGCGCAAGTTTTAAAAAATATAAAGAAAGAAGAAGAAGAAGAACCCGAAGTAGAAGAAGAACCATTAAAAACAGAATATACAAGCCATCCCACTGATTTTATTCCGATGGAAGATGTAGCTCAGACTGAGGGTGATGATGATGATGATGATGAGAGTGTATATTCCAACGCTTCAGAACCAAACCCAGAAAATATTTCGGATGAGGCCTTCAGAGAGTATCTGGAGCAATATCCTGAAATATCACATAAGTATATGCTTGATTACTGGAATAAGAGTCCAAATATAGACCTAGTTTACGGTCCAGTTTACGATTTGACTCACTCTAAATGGCTTCTCGGAGGGAAAAATATCGACTTTGATCGGAATACTGGAGCTATTATAACGGAGGGGGAACATGCTAAAGGGACACCAGGTCTCTACCAACTGATATTTTATGATGAGCCTGAAGATTATACCGATGATGATAAATTGGCATACAAGACGATTTTAAATTTAACTAACGCTCACAGAAACACAGCTGGACGTCTAAAAGGTACATCGAGATCAAAATATCTAGATATTATTAAACCTATGTTTCCTCCTCCACCGAGAAAGCCATCGAAATCGACTAGCAGCATATCATCAAAATCTGGAGTTGGACTTGCAATGGTCTACAATGAGAACCCTATCGATTACGTGTACTGGGACGATGTCAATGTACTTGTGGAACGACTTAAATTGCTAGTAGCTTCCAAACACGCTGGAAATACATCACACAACAACGAAATAGTTGCAATCATCAATGAGCTGAGAGAAGCCGACGTTATATACTAGTGTAACACATCGTTTTAATGTTATTTGCATGATGAGTCTCGACAAATTCGGACGTCGGTCAACGACGATGTCAAATAGACCACCTCCTCAATCTCTCCTCCGTAATATGTTATTAAAGTTTCCGCAAACGACTGAAGGTAACGTCGATATTGGCAATGTGAGGATAAGCAATGTGTTACCACCTTCAGCTAGTTCTGATGCTGCCAGTAAAGAATACGTTGACTCACAGTTAAATCGATTGGTGAATATTGCGAAAGTTGTAGATAAAAAGCTTACGGCAACCAATTCAAATTTTGTTCAGTTAACTCAACTTTATACTAATTTAAAAATCGATATACCCAAACAAATTGCCAGTGTGACAGGCACACGGTTTGCTGAAATCGAGCGAAAAATAACTGCTGATGAAGGCATTGTGAAAGATTTGATTAAAACTCACCAAGAAACCGTCGTCGTCGTCGAGTTAATAAATAATTTGAAAAAAGAAATGACTGCTAACCAAGAAACCGTCGTCGAGTTAACAAATAATTTGAAAAAAGAATTGACTGCTAATGAAGTTATTTTGAGAGATTTATTAAAAGCTCACCACGAAACTGCCGAGTTAGCAAAGAAATTGGAGAGAGAACTAAACCGATTTCATTATACTACAACGCCATCAAATATTCCTTAAATACTTCAACACACTTGCACTCACTTTAGAGCTCTTTAAGATGTCGAAAGAAAAAATTCAAGTTGTTAATGAACTCCATGCTCCAGCACGTAGGAATTATCCGCGACGTAGAACAATCATTAAGGGTCTCGATGATTTATGGCAAATGGACTTGGCCGAAATGCGACCCTATGCTCACCAAAATAAAGGTTACAAAATGATTATGGTTGTTATTGATTGTTTCTCAAAGTACGTGTGGACGATGCCTCTAAAGACAAAGACTGGAGTTGAAATTATCAAAGCTTTCTCCAGCATATTAAAACACAGCCGACGACGACGTCGACATCCTAAAAATCTTCAAACCGATCAAGGTACAGAGTTTTTCAATGCAGATTTCCAAAAATTAATGACGCAATGCAACATTAATCATTACAATACGTTTAGCGTTAAAAAGGCTGCGATGGCCGAGAGATGTATTAGAACTTTAAAGACAAAACTATACAAGTACTTTAGTTTGCAAGGCACCTACCGATGGATCGACATTTTACCGAAAATTGTGGAAGAGTACAATAACACGAAACATTCGAAAATACGATGTAAGCCTTCGGAGGTCAACAAGTCAAACGAGAAGGAAATTTCTCGAAAATTTTACTCGCATTTGAAGATTGCCGGACCACGCAAACTTAACGTTGGCGACATTGTGCGCTTAAGCAAAGCCAAACATATTTTTCAAAAGGGATACACCCCTAATTGGAGTACCGAGCTCTTTAAAATTACTAAAGTCAAAATAACCAATCCCGTGACTTATCTGCTTGAAGACATGTTGGGTACACCAATCAACGGGGCTTTCTACGAGGAGGAATTGCAAAAGACGAAAGCACCCGATGTCTACCTCGTAGAAAAGGTGCTTAGAAGAAAGGGAAAGAAGGCGTACGTGAAATGGTTGGGTCTCGATAACAAGCATAATAGTTGGATTGAAAACACTGATTTTGTATAGAATCTTATGGAAAATACGAACAAATTTAGCAATTCAAGGGGCCTTTTTTGAATAACCTTCAAACTTACCGTTTTTTCCTCATAGTGGGGGTATATAAATACAAGTGTGTGCGAACCTACATTTTATTCAGTCGTGTGGTGCACCTGCAATTTAATCAATCGACAACATGAGTAGTCAAGATAGTGGTTATAGTTCTTGTGAAATTGTTTTTGAAAGTGACTCGGCATCGTCATCGCCGTCACCGTCGCCAACACCTCCTTCACCTTATGCAGTGACGCTTAATGATTGTGTTGAGGAAATCGACCAAGCTTTAATTTCATACGAGTATGCTGCTAAATTGGAGCGATACCATCTACTGGAAACGAATTTTTCCCTAAGAAGTTATGCACTTTTGTGCGGAATAAGTCCGACCAGAACCTTTACTCCTGCAATAACGCTAACACCTTTACTTCGACCCGGAAGAATTTCGTTTGGTACATTTGAGTGGACTACTTTTATTGAATTGCTGCGCCAGAGATATGATGACTTTTTTCACGAGAATCTACCGTCACCTCCTGACGAATACGATCCTGTAGTTTTCCCGTGTGGAGACTTTTGTAAAGTTACTCAATTAGTGTACGACGATACCAAGTTTCTACTTGCAAACAAACATGGAGTCGAGTTCTATCTGGACGAGTATGATGTTTCCGACATCCTTGAAGCAAATTGCAATTTAGTGAAGAACTACATTTCGTTGCTAGAAGACTTGAACTTTAATACATTCTACTGTAATTTAATAGACTCTACACGAGCTTATTTTGCTGTTAATTTCAATAGTATTTGTGACAACGACGACGATGACGACACTAGTAGATTTAATACTTTAATTTTAATTTGTGCTGTTATGCCAAATTGTTTAGAAAAAAATGCTCTACAAGAGTACATGTATTACTATAAAGATGATGTAATTAATGATATATTAAATCATTGTTCAAATTAAAAAAATGTACCAAGTTTTTTGAAATAAAACACTTCTTTCTTATATTTTATTTTTTATTACCCAAGCAAACATAAAAAACTACAAACAATACAGTAAGCAAACATACGAGTATATAACTAATACATAAAAACTATAACTAATACATTAGGCACATAGTTCAGTCTGAAAATCGCACTCGTTTATTTTCATGTAAATCTTTACAACAAAACCAAGCTAATAATCAGTAATCACATCTTAATTTATTAAAATTTTGAAAAACTTTCCTCGTTAAAGTCCACGGTAGAGGCGATTGATAAATGAATCTGATAACATTAGGAATATTTTCACAAATTTTTTTATACTTTACTGCTAAAGAGCATTTTCGGAGGTGAGTACTAATTAGTGATGACCATTTATGTTTATCTGAATATGCAATATTATGTTTAGTTTTAAGGAGGTCTTCGATTTTGTTAAAAACGAGTGCGAAATCTATGCTTGAACTAACCTAATTTTCTATTCTATTTTGAAAAGGGTCCTTGTAGCACAGCTCTTGGATATCTCGTGCAGGCCAATAAAAATTAAACTGAAGTCCCCTTTGTTTAGATCGTCGATGTGGTTCTTGTAAATTTCGGTAGACCTTTTGGGCAGAAAGGTGACGTTCTCCTCCAATTCCACTAGGATGGATTCCCCTCCAAATTTGGATTTGGTGAGCTGAACGTGATAAATTTTATTTGTGATGTTGGGTTGTAGGTCCTTTAGCTTAATTATGGGTTTGTTTTCGGTATCTGTAGATGTGGTAAATTCGTTTAATTTTTCAAGAAAACTCATCTAAAATAATAATAAAAAATGAAATACTAGCATTAAAAAAACTCCGAAAAAACACTTACTTTAAAAGCTTAAAGATGACGGGAGCAAAAAAATGTAGATCACTGGTACAAATTACTGGAAAAATCAAAAATTTGTACTGTTGGTTATAAAAATTACAAAAAAGTTTTTTAAAAAAATTAACATTAAATGTACTTACAATAACCTCAACTGGAAACAGCTCACTGAATACTAACACTGGTGAAGAGACTTTTTACGATTGGATTGTCGATTGATGTGCTTCGACTTTTATAACCCCTCGAGAAAAACAACACATTATCTGTGGGAAGATAACTAAATTCGTTTCGTAGAAATGTTGTTGTATTTTTTCGTGTTATCTGTCTTATCTAATTTTTATCCAGGAAGCTACATCCTGTGTGAACGGATGTAGATGTTTGTACTAGAATTTGTTTTCTGTAAATGTGGTTTTATTGGCCCGTTATCAGGCTTATCTAATTTTTATCGGGGAGGCTTCATCCGGTATAACCGTTAAAGTATGTTTTTAAATTTTTTTCAGAAAATGTAGATTGCAGGGCCGTATTTAAAAAATGTTTAGTTCAAAAAAAAAGAATTTTAAAAATCCTGAATTTGGAGTAATAGAATTTTGTGTGTTATTAAAATATTTATTTAACACTTTGAAGTTTAGATTTTGAAATTTACTTAACTTAAGTAAGCTCAATTTTAGGAGGAATATTATAACACTATTGACAAAAATTATATCTTTTTTATTAATAAAATGTAAAATATTATATAATAACCCCTCTAGATATAGATCACGTGACATAATTATCCAATCATGATCAAGCAATTTTTTCGTAAAATTAGCATCCACGTCACTCATAGATAATGCCTGTTTTTTTCCTCAATTCAATTGGACCAATAACAACGAAGTTAAGCGCTTTGTGCCCTTATGGCAACCATCATTGCGCATGTTTTTCTTTAAATTTGATATCCACGCTACTTATAGATAATGTCTGTTTTTTCCTCAATTCAATTGGACCAATAACAACGAAGTTAAGCGCTTTGTGCCCTTATGGCCACGCTCATTGCGCATGTTTTTTCTTTAAATTTGGCATCTACGCCACTTATAGATAATACCTGTTTTTTCCGCGATTCAATTGGACCAATAACAGCGAAGTTAAGCGCTTTGTGCCCTTTCGGCAACGTTCATTGCGCATGTTTTTCTTTACATTTGACATCTACGTCACTCATAGATAATGCCTGTTTTTTCCTCAATTCAATTGGACCAATAACAACGAAGTTAAGCGCTTTGTGCCCTTTGGCAACGTTTATTGCGCATGTTTTTTCTTTAAATTTGACATCTACGTCACTCATAGATAATGCCTGTTTTTTCCTCAATTCAATTGGACCAATAACAACGAAGTTAAGCGCTTTGTGCCCTTATGGCCATGCTCATTGCGCATGTTTTTTCTTTAAATTTGACATCTACGGCACTTATAGATAATACCTACCTTTTTCATAATTAAATTGGACCAATAACAAGGAAGTTAAGCACTAATGCCCTTTCGGCAACGTTCATTGCGCATGCTTTTCTTTAAATTTGACATCTATGTCACTTATAGATAATGCCTGTTTTTTCCGCGATTCAATTGGACCAATATTAGCGAAGTTAAGCGCTTTGTGCCCTTATGGCAACATGTGACAGATGACAGATGACAGGTGACTTCTTCTTTTTTGGCTGAACTGCCAACTCGTTCAAGACCAGTATTTCTAGGGACAGGTGACAGATGCCAGATGACTTCTTCTTTTTTGGCTGAACTGCCAACACGTTCAAGACCAGTATTTCTAGTGACAGGTCACAGATGAGAGGTGACAGACGGCCGGTGACAGGTGACTTCTTCTTTTTTGGTTGAACTGCCAACACGTTCAAGACCAGTATTTCTAGTGACAGGTCACAGATGAGAGGTGACAGATGGCCGGTGACAGGTGACTTCTTCTTTTTTGGCTGAACTGCCAACACGTTCAAGACCAGTATTTCTAGTGACAGGTCACAGATGAGAGGTGACAGATGGCCGGTGACAGGTGACTTCTTCTTTTTTGGCTGAACTGCCAACACGTTCAAGACCAGTATTTCTAGTGACAGGTGACAGATGCCAGATGACAGGTGACTTCTTCTTTTTTGGCTGAACTGCCAACACGTTCAAGACCAGTATTCTAACGCCACCTAGTGACAGTTTCTGGAACTTTGGCACCATTGACGCCCTCTAGTGACAGTTTCTAGAACTTTGGCACCATCTGGTGACAGATGACATGTGACAGATGACATGTGACAGATGACATGTGACAGATGAAAGGTAACATAGCGCTTTAAATTTGCCATCTACGCCACTCATAGATAATGCCTGTCTTTTCCGCGATTCAATTGGACCAATAGCAGCAAAGTTAAGCGCTTTGTGCCCTTATGACAACGTTCATTGCGTATGCTTTTCTTTAAATTTGACATCTACATCGCTTATAGATAATGCCTGTTTTTTCCGCGATTCAATTGGACCAATAGCAGCGAAGTTAAGCGCTTTGTGCCCTTTTGGCCACGCTCATTGGACTAAACATGGCCGCCGCCGCCGCCGCTCTCCAACGCCATCTAGTGACAGTTTGTGAAACTTTAGCACCACCAACACCGCCACCTAGTGACAGTTTCTGGAACTTTGGCACCACTGACGCCCTCTAGTGACAGTTTCTGGAACTTTGGCACCACTGACGCCCTCTAGTGACAGTTTCTGGAACTTTGGCGCCACTGACGCCCTCTAGTGACAGTTTCTGGAACTTTGGCACCACTGACGCCCTCTAGTGGTAGTTTTGGGAACTGGTGACAGATGACATGTGACAGATGACATGTGACAGATGACATGTGACAGATGACATGTGACAGATGACATGCGACAGATGACATGTGACAGATGACATGTGACAGATGACATGTGACATGGCGCGCGCATGCGCACTGCGGTACGCGCGCACTGCGCATGCGTTGGTTAGAACCGACTTTGCTACACTACTTATGTTTGTCTTGACGCATGCCTTAAAGCACTAAACCTCAAATGTTATATCTGAATATGTACAAATATTGTGCCGAGTTTTAAGAATTTCTTCAATTTTTCTCTATTTTAAAAAGGGTCCTTGGAGCGCAACTCTTGGATATCTCGTGCAGGCCAATAAAAATTAAACTGAAGCCCCCCTTGTTTAGATCGTCAATGTGATTCTTGTATATTGTAGTAGACCTTTTGGGCAGAAAGGTGACGTTCTCCTCTAATTCTACGAGAATGGATTCCCCTCCAAATTTAGATTTGACAAGCTGAACACGATGAATTTTATTTGGAACGTTGGGTTGCAGGTCCTTTAGCTTAATTATCGGTTTAATTTTAGTATCTGTAGATGAGGTAAATTCGTTTAATTTTTCGAGAAAACTCATCTAAAATAATAATAAAAAAACAAATACTAGCATGAAAAAAAATTTAAAAAAAAAAAATTTGAAAAAAAATTTAAAAAAAAAAAAAAATTTGAAAAATTATCATTAAAGGTACTTACAATAAAAACAACTGGAAACTGCTCGCTGAATACTAACTGACACTGGTGAAGCGACTTTTACGACTTGATTGTTGGTTGATGTACTTCGACTTTTATAGCAAAATTCGTTTCATGCAAATGCGGTTTTATCAAGGATATGCATTTTTTATTGTAATTAACTTGCAAATTGTATAAATTTAATTTTAATTGGTTGTTTACGTGGAACGCAAAAATTACATATATTGAATTTTAATTAGTCGTTTAAATGAAGCATAAAATTACTTGCTTGCATTTTTTATAATAATTAACTTGCAAATTACATATATTGAATTTTAATTAGTCGTTTAAATGAAACGCAAAATAACAAATTTGCATTCTTCATAAAACTAAGTTACAATGTTGCATATGAATATTATCTAAAATTTATTCAAATTCAAATATGAAAAAATAACAGCGCCGGCGGGTCCGCGAGCACAACAGCACATAAAAAAAATATGTCTTTTTCATCTACGCAACATCTAGATCATACCTGTCTTTTCCGCAATTCGATTGGACCAATAATAACGAAGTTAAGCGCTAATGCCCCTACGGCAACGTCCTTTGCGCATGTTTTTCTTTAAATTTGACATTTACGTCACTTATAGATAATGCCTGTTTTTTCTTCAATTCAATTGGACCAATAATAACGAAGTTGAACGCTAATGCCCTTACGGCAACGTTCATTGCGCATGTTTTTCTTTAAATTTGACATCTACGTCACTTATAGATAATGCCTGTTTTTTCCGCAATTCAATTGGACCAAAAATAACGACGGGTCCGTGAGCGCTACAGCAGCGCCACCAACACCATCTAGTGGCAGTTTTTGTAAGTTGGCCAGAATCGGCTTTGCTCCACTACTCAACTATGGGGGTGGAAAATTTTAAATTAATGTACACGGACACCGATAGTTTTATTTATGAATTAAATTGTGATGACGTTTGCAAAAGTGTAATTGGAGATCATTTAGATAAATTTGACACTTCAGATTACCCCTCCAATAACGCGTATACGATTCCTTTAGTTAATAAAAAATTACCGGGCTTAATGAAGGATGAATTTAATGGTAAAATTATGACACATTTTCTAAGCTTGCGCTCGAAAATGTACAGTTATAAAGTTCAAGGCGGTAAAGTTGTGAAAAAATCAAAGGGGGTTAAATTCAATGTAGTCAAAAATAAAATTACATTTGACGATTATCTAAATTGTTTGAAAAATATTACCAAAAAATATATTACTCAGCATACCATTCGGTCTTATTTACACGATGTTTACAGCATCCGGCAGACTAAAATTGGACTTAGCCCCTATGATGATAAACGCCAATTACTCCCCCAGTCACCTTTCCGTGGGGATATAAAAGTTAGTTTTTCTTTTTTTCTTTTTTCTTCAGATATGTTAACGTTAAGCCAACTTTGAGTAAAAAAAAAAAATTTGCGAAAATATTCCTAATCTTCATTCATCAATCGCCTCTACCGTGGAGTTTAACGGAGAAAGTTATTCAAAATTTTAATAAATTAAGATGTGATTACTGATTAGTGATAGCGATGATGTGCTATTAGAAATATTGTACTTGGTTTCGATGTGAATTACATGAAAATAAACGAGTGCGATTTTCAGACTGAACTATGTGCCTAATGAATTATTTATAGTTTTTATGTATTATTTATGTATGTTTGCTTACTGTGGGTAATAAAAAATAAAATATAAAAAAAGAAGTGTTTTAATTAAAAAAAAAACTTGATACATTTTTTAATTTGAACAGTGATTATATATATCATTAATAACATCATCTTTATAGTAATACATGTACTCTTGTAGAGCATTTTTTTCTAAACAATTTGGCATAACAGCACAAATTAAAATTAAAGTATTAAATCTACTAGTGTCGTCACAAATACTATTGAAAATAACAGCAAAATAAGCTCGTGTAGAATCTATTAAATTACAGTAGAATGTATTAAAGTTCAAGTCTTCTAGCAACGAAATGTAGTTCTTCACCAAATTGTAATTTGCTTCAAGGATGTCGGAAACATCATTCTCGTCCTGATAGAACTCGACTCCATGTTTGTTTGCAAGTAGAAACTTGGTATCGTCATACACTAATTGAGTAACTTTGCAAAAGTCTCCACAAGGGAAAACTACAGGATCGTATTCGTCAGGAGGTGATGATAGATTCTCGTGAAAAAAGTCATCGTATCTCTGACGCAGCAATTCAATAAAAGTAGTCCACTCAAATGTACCAAACGAAATTCTTCCAGGTCGAAGTAAAGGTGTTAGTGTTATTGCAGGATTAAAGGTTCTGGTTGGACTTATTCCACACAAAAATGCATAACTTCTTAGAGAAAAGTTCGTTTCCAGTAGATGGTATCGCTCCAATTTAGCAGCATACTCGTATGAAATTAAAGCTTGGTCGATTTCCTCAACATAATCATTAAGCGTCACCACTGGAGAAGGTGAAGAAGGTGTTGGCGACGGCGACGACGACGATGACGATGTCGAGTCACTTTCAAAAACAATTTCACAAGAACTATAACCACTATCTTTTTTTATGTTTTTTCCGCGATTCAATTGGACCAATAACGAGGAAGTTAAGCGCTTTGTGCCCTTTCGGCAACGTTCATTGCGCATGCTTTTCTTTAAATTTGACATCTATGCCACTTATAGATAATGCCTGTTTTTTCTGCGATTCAATTGGACCAATAACAACGAAGTTAAGCGCTTTGTGCCCTTATGGCCACGCTCATTGCGCATGTTTTTTCTTTAAATTTGACATCTACGTTACTCATAGATAATGCCTGTTTTTTCCGCGATTCAATTGGACCAATAACGAGGAAGTTAAGCGCTTTGTGCCCTTATGGCCACGCCCATTGCGCATGTTTTTTCTTTAAATTTGACATCTATGCCACTTATAGATATTGCCTGTTTTTTCCGCGATTCAATTGGACCAATAACAAGGAAGTTAAGCGCTTTGTGCCCTTTCGGCAACGTTCATTGCGCATGCTTTTCTTTAAATTTGACATCTACGTCACTCATAGATAATGCCTGTTTTTTCCGCGATTCAATTGGACCAATAACAAGGAAGTTAAGCGCTTTGTGCCCTTTTGGCCACGCTCATTGCGCATGCTTTTTCTTTAAATTTGACATCTACATCGCTTATAGATAATGCCTGTTTTTTCCGCGATTCAATTGGACCAATAACAACGAAGTTAAGCGCTTTGTGCCCTTTCGGTAACGTTCATTGCGCATGCTTTTCTTTAAATTTGGCATATACGTCACTTATAGATAATGGCCGTTTTTCCGCGATTCAATTGGACCAATAATAACGGCTAATGCCCTTTCGGCAACGTTCATTGCGCCATCGGGTGACAGTTTCTAGAACTTTAGCATTATTGGACTAAACATGGCCGCCGTCGCTCTCCAACGCCATCTACTAACACTTTGTGGAACTTTGGCGCCGCCACCAACGCCATCTACTAACACTTTGCGGAACTTTGACATTATTGGACTAAACATGGCCGCTCTCGACTGCGGGACGCGCGCACTGCGCATGCGTTGGTTAGAACCGACTTTGCTACACTACTGACTACTCATGTTATTGGTTGATTTAAATTGCAGGTGCACACGACTGAATAAAATGTAGGTTCGCACACACTTGTATTTATATACCCCCAATATGAGGGAAAACGATAAGTTTGAAGGTTATTCAAAAAAGGCCCCTTGAATTGCTAAATTTGTTCGTATTTTCCATAAGATTCTATACAAAAAATGTTTTATTTTGTAAAGTATTATACATTTTATTTCTATGAGTTATATTTAAAACAGGATTAATAATTTTAGCAGCTTGTTCTATTCGACGTTTAAAACGTAGTTGATTAAGATATCTTGATTCCCAATCACTTGTTTCAACATCTGATTCCCATATGTGAACTTGATTGTAATCTTCATTAAAAGTTACTTTCTTCATATCTTTTCTATAAGAACATCGGGGTATTTGAATATAAGTTCTAGTAATAAACTATATGTAATCGGATTCGCTTGTTTTATAGGCTCCATTGTAGTAAGAGCTGTGTTGATGACATCTTCCTTGTTTTTAACCGCCATTTGTAAAATTTTTAAGGAACCTACAAACTGTTGGCTTTTTAATACTTCAATGTTGTGCTTAATTAAGGGTAAGCATCTCCAGAGCTCGGAAAGGGAAATTGATCCTAACCAGACAGTAGCATGTCCAGTTAATACGTTCAAAACAGTAATGTTTTCAAAATTTTCAAACTGTAACAAAAACCGGTTAGAATCTAGTGATTCCTTCTTTCCCGCTGCTATAAAATCTTCAATAGTTTCTTTGAAGGATAAAAACTCCTTCCACTCTTTTTCACTAAACACGATACAGTTTCCTTTATTTCCAGATATTTTCACACACGGAGCAAAATTTAAATCATGCGATAGACTCACTGCAACATATTTCGTATTTGATTTATTCAGGTAGAACCTTTGTTCACCCAAATAGATATTTTTTACTTTTGATTCTTCTGTAAACTGACTGACTAACTTCACCGGAGAAAGTCTTAATTAGTATGAAAAAAATGGGTGGGGATTCTATATTTCTTAACTCATAATTACTTCCATAGCACATTCAGTATGTTAGGCCTGACGGATGCCTGAATGGTATTTAGCTTTCCCATTTTATGGTACAACCACATTTAACGGATTTTTCTATAAATAATCAAAGATTATAAAAATAAAAAAGATTATTTCTTATCAACATTTTTCAATCCAGTTTATTTCAATTTTGACTATTTGTTTAATTTTCATTCAACAACCTTTTACTCATAAATTAAAAAACCTTTTTATGTTTTAATATGATTTATTAAGGATATCTAAACATTATTGAATAATTATTTTCACCGTAATTGGTACAGTTGCATTTTGTAAAGACTCCTTCTGACCACGGATTGCTGCAAAATGTTGTAAACTGATTCCCCGTGTTCATCAGATGTTGAACTATTTTGCATGCGTAACCTTTTCTTCTGTGTTTGTCAAATGTATATATATAATTTAATATTCTGGGAACGTCATGTTGTCCTAATGGATCGAAATCACATCTTGATAATAAGACGAACGCTGCAACTTCATCACCGATGTAGAGGATGTAACAAGATATTCTAGTTTCTTGACTCCATTGTTCAATTATAAGATCTTTTACAGGTAAACGCAATATTTTATTTACAGCTCTTTTACCTATGAGAAATTCAATTTTTTCCATCTCGATTGTTTAAGAACGAACGACTTGTGTTAATTGTACTCTCTGTTTTATTTCGTTACCACATATACGAATGGAAAGATAAAAAAGTGAGTGGGGGGCTAATAATCACGGTATGTTCACGTGAAAAAGGGCTTTTTCGCGATGTTTTAAGAAATACTCTAAACAACTATTATAATAAACGCAAATATATTACTCGTTCTGTTATAGAACTTTTCGATAAAATACATGTTTCTAGGTTATCACTTCATTCGCGGTTTTGATAATTTCGTATTGTTTTTAAGTTTTCAAAATTCAACATGGCTGCGCTCGTGGGCGAGTTCATTATTACACGTGTAACAGCGCGTCTGTAAAAAGTCTTATGCAATAATTTTATAAGTTGCACAAATTAGGTACCCATTTGCATAACTGTCGCTAGATAATCCGGTTTTACAAAGGAGCATCTCACATAAAATTTTATTTACACTTTATTTAACTATATTACATTGGTAATAATAATTTGCAGTGTATCCCTAAAAATAGGTTAAACATTTGACGTTTACGTGACGTTTACGTAACCTTTACGTCACGTAAAACGTGACGTGCGTGACCTAAAACTAAAACGTGACGTTCGTGACGTTTACTTGACGTGCGAGCAAATTTTCAAGAAAAATATAATCTACCTGTGGATGGAACTCTAAATGCTGCCACTATTCAATTAATTAATAGACCTAGAGGTACTGTTGGTGAAAATTCATTTACAACGATATCAAGATGGAAAAATAAAACGAGTTTGCGATGGTGTTTTCCTCAAGCCGGTTCGGACCATCTTTTAACAGCTCAAAAGGCTTTTGCAATATGAGAACGAGATTCCAATTTCAATTTTCAACTAGTTTAATTTCCAACACCGAAACCCGATATTACTATAACCGTCGTACCCAAAAAACATTATTTTCGAGAAAGCTGCACAGGTCACCATCGATGTCCACATAACTTTGATGGGCCTGGGAAAATATTGGCTCACGCACATTTTCCTAGTGCTGGTGGATAGTAGTAGAGCAAAGTTCGTTCTAAATAAAAGTTCCAGAAACTGCCACCAGGGGCGTTGGTGGCGCTGGAGTCGCTGGTGCGCGGTAAATTCAAATTTCGAGAGCGGCCATGTTTAGTCCAATAATGTCAAAGTTCCACAAAGTGTTAGTAGATGGCGTTGATGGCGCCAAAGTTCCACAAAGTGTTAGTAGATGGCGTTGGAGAGCGGCGGCGACGGCGGCCATGTTTAGTCCAATTATGTTAGAGTTCCACAAAGTGTTAGTAGATGGCGTTGGAGAGCGGCGGCGGCGACCATTTTTAGTCCAATAATGCTAAAGTTCTAGAAACTGTCACCCGATGGAGCAATGAACGTTACCTAAAGGGCATTAGTGCCTAACTTCGTTGTTATTGGTCCAATTGAATCGCGGAAAAAACAGGCATTATCTATAAGTGACATAGATGTCAAATTTAAAGAAAAGCATGCGCAATGAACGTTGCCATAAGGGCATAAAGCGCTTAACTTCGCTGTTATTGGTCCAAATGAATCACGGAAAAAACAGGTATTATCTATAAGTGACGTAGATGGCAAATTTAAAGAAAAACATGCGCAATGAACGTTGCCATAAGGGCACAAAGCGCTTAACTTCGCTGTTATTGGTCCAATTGAATCACGGAAAAGACAGATATCATGTAAAAGTGACGTAGATGTCAAATTTAAAGAAAAACATGCGCAATGAACGTTGCCATAAGGGCATTAACGTTTAACTTCGTTATTATCGGTCCAATTGAATCGCGGAAAAAACAGACATTATCTATAAGTGACGTAGATGTCAAATTTAAAGAAAAACATGCGCAATGAACGTTGCCATAAGGGCATAAAGCGCTTAACTTCGCTGTGATTGGTCCAATTAAATCGCGGAAAAAACAGACATTATCTATAAGTGACGTAGATGTCAAATTTAAAGAAAAACATGCGCAATGAACGTTGCCATAAGGGCATAAAGCGCTTAACTTCGCTGTTATTGGTCCAATTAAATCGCGGAAAAAACAACACATTATCTATGAGTGACGTAGATGTCAAATTTACGGAAAAAATTGCATGATCATGATTGGATAATTATGTCACGTGATCTATATCTAGAGGGGGTTATTATATAATATTTTGCATTTTATTAATAAAAAAGATATAATTTTTGCCAATAGTGTTATAATATTCCTCCGAAAATTGAACTTGCTTAAGTTAAGTAAATTTCAAAAGCTAAACTTCAAAGTGTTAAATAAATATTTTAATAACACACAAAATTCTATTACTCCAAATTCAAGATTTTTTAAAATTTCTTTTTTTCAAACTAAAATTTTTTTAAATACGACCCTGCAATCTACATTTTCTGAAAAAATTTAAAAACATAAACTTTTAATAATTTAAAATTTTTTTCAAACTAAAATTTTTTAAATACGGCCCTGCAATCTACATTTTCTAAAAAAATTTAAAAACATACTTTAACGGTTATACCGGATGAAGCCTCCCGATAAAAATTAGATAAGCCTGATAACGCGAAAAAATAAAACCACATTTACAGAAAACAAATTCTAGCACAAACATCTACATCCGTTCCCACAGGATGTAGCTTCCTGGATAAAAATTAGATAAGGCTGATAACGGTGAAAAATACAACCACAATTCCACGAAACGAATTTAGTTATCTTCCCACAGATAATGTTGTTGTTTTTCTCGAGTGCTATAAAAGCCGAAGCATATCAATCGACAATTCAGTCGTAAACGTCTCTTCACCAGTTAGTATTCAGTGAGCTGTTTCCAGTTGTTTTTATTGTGCTACCAGTTAGTGTTCAGTGAACAGTTTCCAGTTGGAGTTATTGTAAGTACATTTAATTTTAATTTTTTAAAACTTGTTTTTGTACCAGTGCTCTACATTTTTTGTAGTAAATTTCAAAATCTAAACTTCAAAGTGTTAAATAAGTTCATTTTTTAAAAAAACTTTTTTTGTAATTTTAACAGTACAAATTTTTGATTTTTTTAGTAATTTGTACCAGTGATCTACATTTTTTTGCTGTAAAGCTTCAATCCATCTAAGACTTTTTAAAACTTTTTTGTACCAGTGCTCTACATTTTTTGTAGTAAATTTCAAAAATCTAAACTTCAAAGTGTTAAATAAGTTAATTTTTTTAAAAACTATTTTTGCAATTTTAACAGTACAAATTTTTGATTTTTTCAGTAATTTGTACCAGTGATCCGCATTTTTTTTGCTGTTAAGCTTCAATCAGGCTAAGACTTTTTTTGCCATCCACATCTTTAAGCTTTTAAAGTAAGTGTTTTTTTTTTTCGAGGTTTTTTTTTTCATGCTAGTATTCCATTTTTATTATTATTTTAGATGAGTTTTCTCGAAAAATTAAACGAATTTACCTCATCTACAGATACCGAAAACAAGCCCATAATTAAGCTAAAGGACCTGCAACTAAACATCCCAAAGAAAATTTATCGCGTTCAACTCGCCAAATCAAAATTTGGAGGGGAATCTATCCTAGTGGAATTGGAGGAGAACGTCACCTTTCTGCCCAAAAGGTCTACCGAAATTTACAAGAACCACATCGACGATCTAAACAAAGGGGACTTCAGTTTAGTTTTTATTGGCCTGCACGAGGTATCAAAGAGCTGTGCTCCCAGAACTCTATTTAAAATCCAAAAAAATTAGGTGAGTCATGAATTTCGCACTCGTTTTTAAACAAATTGAAGAAATTCTTAAAACTGAGCACAATATTTCGACATATTCAGATCAAAATAAATGGCTATCACTAATCAGCACTCACCTTAGGAAATGTAATTTATCAATAAAAAAGTGTAATTTCACGGTCGGGGAAAAAAGAAAAATTTACACCAAAATGGGGCAGTTGAAAAGGTTACGGTGTATCATTAAATTAGCGTCTTCCCATGTAGTAGGGGAGGGAATTAGACAGGGGCGCGGTACTAAAGGGGGCGTTAAATGGGAAGACGTCAACGCGATTTTTAACAATAGAATTAGAACGGGGGTAATTATAAATTTGAAACACAAAGAAATAAAGGATTTTTTGAAGGCAGCTTTTAATTTATTCAAGTCAAAAATTTCACAAATTTTAAAAAATGATACACCGTCGCTAAAAGTTAATGTTACATTTTGTGGCGATTTTTTAAAAAATGATAGTGATGGTGGGGAAGTAATTGACATTAAATACTTTGGATCCCCAAATTTCGTCGTTGATTTGGGGACGGATTTAGCACAAGAGTATAAAAGTATTGTAGATTTTATTTTAAATAAACTTTCGGAATTTCAAGAAAAAGACAGTGCGTGGGCGTTGTCAAAAATAAATTTATTAGAAGTAGCTATTAACAAATTTGAAATTGGGAACGGTTCATCCTTCATTCAGCTGCCAAAAGAAATATTAACGAAAAAGGCATGCATAAACGTCCAAAATACGGACCTGGCGTGTTTTTACTGGGCCGTAACGAGTTTTTTGTTTCCTGCTAAAAGAAACCCTGCATTTACAATTAATTACTCCCACTATAGCACAGTTTTGAATACAGACGGTTTAGAATTGCCTATGAAACTAACACAAATTTCAAAATTTGAAAAGTTAAATGAAATCTCTGTAAACGTTTACGCTTTAGAACTAAATCAAACTAATAAAAAGTCATTTTACGTAGTGGTACCTGCACGTTTAACTAAAAATAAACAGCCGCGTCATGTAAATTTACTTTTAATTCAAGATGAATATTTTCCAAAATTAAACGACTACGAGGCTCCTCCCGTCAACAACGAGGACACTACTACCAACATTAAATATCATTATTGTTGGATTAAAAATATGTCTAGACTAGTTTCAAGTCAACTTAGCAAGAGCCATCCTAAAAAATTTATTTGTGATCGGTGCTTAAACTATTTCCAAAACGAAAAAAAACTAACGGACCACGAAATTTTATGCATAAACAGCAATGATTGTAAAATTTCTTTCCCCTCATATGATAACGTTGAATTTAAAAATCATGTATACAAGCAGAAATGTCCTTTTGTTGTTTATGCCGATTTCGAGTCAATTTTAGAAAAGTGTGATAAAAAGATATCTCATACAACTACAAAGTATCAACACCATAAAACATTTAGTGCAGGATTCTACTTAAAATGCAGCTACGATAATCAGATTTCATACTACAATAGTTATAGGGGGGAAGATTGCATGGACTGGTTTGCGAATCAAATGTTAGAAGTCGCGAAATTTATTGAATCTAAATTATTAAATATTGTTCCTATTTGTATGCCTACTGTCGCAAACGGTGTCTGCTGTCACATTTGCGACAATAGGTTTAAAGAAAAAGACATCATCGTTAAAGACCACGATCATTTTACGGGATTATTTAGAGGGTTCGCACATCAATCGTGCAATCTGAACTTTAAAAAACTATTTGTAGTGCCCATAGTTTTCCATAATCTTAGCGGATACGACAGTCATTTTATTATTAGAGATCTTGCTAAACGTGGACCTTTGAGTGTACTACCTGTGAACATGGAAAAATACATTTCTTTTACGCAGTATGAACCAGAAACTAAAATTAAATTTCGCTATATAGACTCCTTTAGATTTTTGGGTACCAGTCTCGATGAGTTGGTGTCTACACTAAAAATAGAGGAGTTGGTCACATTAAAAGGGGAATTTGGTAACTTCACTAATGAAACGTTCAAACTGTTGACGAGGAAAGGTGTTTTTCCATACGATTACATTGATAGTATTGATAAGCTAAATGATACCACTAGTCTTCCAGCAATTGAGAGTTTTTACAACAAATTAAATGATTGTCATATTTCCGCGGATGATTACACTCATGCGCAAAACGTTTGGCAAGCTTTCCAAATTCAAAATTTAGGCGAATATGCAGATTTGTATATGCGAACAGACATTCTCCTTCTTTGTGACGTTATGGAAAACTTTCGAACAACTGCTCTGGAAACTTACCAACTAGATCCGGCATGGTACTATACTATGCCCGGATATACTTGGGATTGTATGCTCAAGTACACGAAATGTAAATTGCAAATTTTAAAAGATGTCGACATGTTGTTGTTTGTCGAGTCATCAATACGTGGAGGAATATCTGTTTGTTCAAATCGATATTCTGAAGCTAACAATAAATACATGCCCGAATATGATTCTTCTAAACCGTCCAAGTACCTTATGTACTTTGACGTAAACAATTTATATGGGTGGGCAATGTCACAGTTCCTCCCCTATGGGGGGTTTGAATGGGAGCCCAATACAAACATCGACATTACTCAGATTCCCGACGATTCACCCGTCGGATACATTTTACAAGTTGATTTAGAGTATCCCGAAAGTTTACATGACGAGCACAAAGATTTCCCATTTTGTCCCGAACACCGTAAACCTCCCGGTGGTTCCAAATTGTCCAAATTAATGACCACCCTTTACCCGAAAAAAGAATACACTCTGCATTATCGTAATTTAAAACAAGCCCTCGAACACGGGTTAAAATTGGCGAAAATTCACAAAGTACTAAAATTCAAACAATCGGCTTGGCTAAAGTCCTATATCGAGCTGAATACTCGCTTAAGGACTTTAGCCACAAGCAATTTTAAAAAAAATCAATTCAAACTTGCCAATAATGCCGTATTCGGTAAGACTATGGAAAACATCAGACTCCATAGGGTAGTGAAATTACTTACTTCTTACGAGGGTCGTTACGGTGCAAAAAATTTGATAGCTAGCCCACGATTTCATAATAGAAGTGTTTTTGACGACAAACTCATGGCTATCGAATTAAAGAAGGCTGAACTACTCTTCAACAAACCCCTGTATATCGGTATGGCTATCCTGGACATTTCTAAAACCTGTATGTATGATTTTCACTATAATTTCATGTTACCAACTATGGGGGTGAAAAATTTAAAATTAATGTACACTGACACCGATAGTTTTATTTACGAATTAAATTGCGACGACGTTTACAAAAGTTTGATTGGAGATCATTTAGAAAAATTTGACACTTCAGATTACCCCTCAAATAACACCTATAAGATTCCTTTAATAAACAAAAAAATCCCGGGGCTAATGAAGGATGAAGCTAATGGTAAAATAATGACACACTTTGTGGGATTACGATAAAAAATGTACAGCTATAAAGTCCAAGGCGGCAAAGTCGTGAAAAAATCAAAGGGGGTTAAATCCAATGTAGTAAAAAATAAAATCGTATTCGATGATTATGTAAATTGTTTAAAAAATAATAATAAAAAATATATCACTCAACACACCATTCGGTCTTATTTACACGATGTATATAGCATAAGTCAGACTAAAATTGGACTTAGCCCCTATGATGATAAGCGGCAATTACTTCCCCACTCACATGACACCCTTCCGTGGGGATATAAAAGATAATTTTTCTTTTTTGCCCTACCGTGGAGTTTAACGGGGAAATTTTTAATAAATACAAGTGGAAAAAATTAAGATGTGATTACTGATTAGTGATAACGATGATGTGCTATTAGAAATATTTATTGAATAAGTAATATTGTGCTTGGTTTTGTTATAACGATTTACATGAAAAAAATAAACGAGTGCGATTTTCAGACTGAACTATGTGCCTAATGTATTAGTTATATATATATGTATATATATATACTTGTTTACCATATTATTTGTAGTTTTTTTATTTATGTATGTTTAGTTACTGCATTATTTGTAGTTTTTTTTATGTATGTTTGCTTGGGTAATAAAAAATAAAATATAAAAAAGAAGTGTTTTATTTAAAAAAACTTGATACATTTTTTTAATTTGAACAGTGATTATATATATCATTAATAACATCATCTTTATAGTAATACATGTACTCTTGTAGAGCATTTTTTTCTAAACAATTTGGCATAACAGCACAAATTAAAATTAAAGTATTAAATCTACTAGTGTCGTCGTCACAAATACTATTGAAATTAACAGCAAAATAAGCTCGTGTAGAGTCTATTAAATTACAGTAGAATGTATTAAAGTTCAAGTCTTCTAGCAACGAAATGTAGTTCTTCACCAAATTGCAATTTGCTTCAAGGATGTCGGAAACATCATCCTCGTCCAGATAGAACTCTACTCCATGTTTGCTTGCAAGTAGAAACTTGGTATCGTCGTACACTAATTGAGTAACTTTACAAAAGTCTCCACAAGGGAAAACTACAGGATCGTATTCGTCAGGAGGTGACGGTAGATTCTCGTGAAAAAAGTCATCATATCTCTGGCGCAGCAATTCAATAAAAGTAGTCCACTCAAATGTACCAAACGAAATTCTTCCGGGTCGAAGTAAAGGTGTTAGCGTTATTGCAGGAGTAAAGGTTCTGGTCGGACTTATTCCACACAAAAGTGCATAACTTCTTAGGGAAAAGTTCGTTTCCAGTAGATGGTATCGCTCCAATTTAGCAGCATACTCGTATGAAATTAAAGCTTGGTCGATTTCCTCAACACAATCATTAAGCGTCACTGCATAAGGTGAAGGAGGTGTTGGCGACGGCGACGAGTCACTTTCAAAAACAATTTCACAAGAACTATAACCACTATCTTGACTACTCATGTTGTCGATTGATTAAATTGCAGGTGCACCACACGACTGAATAAAATGTAGGTTCGCACACACTTGTATTTATATACCCCCACTATGAGGAAAAAACGGTAAGTTTGAAGGTTATTCAAAAAAGGCCCCTTGAATTGCTAAATTTGTTCGTATTTTCCATAAGATTCTATACAAAATCAGTGTTTTCAATCCAACTATTATGCTTGTTATCGAGACCCAACCATTTCACGTACGCCTTCTTTCCCTTTCTTCTAAGCACCTTTTCTACGAGGTAGACATCGGGTGCTTTCGTCTTTTGCAATTCCTCCTCGTAGAAAGCCCCGTTGATTGGTGTACCCAACATGTCTTCAAGCAGATAAGTCACGGGATTGGTTATTTTGACTTTAGTAATTTTAAAGAGCTCGGTACTCCAATTAGGGGTGTATCTCTTTTGAAAAATATGCTTGGCTTTGCTTAAGCGCACAATGTCGCCAACGTTAAGTTTGCGTGTTCCAGCAATCTTCAAATGTGAGTAAAATTTTCGAGAAATTTCCTTCTCGTTTGACTTGTTGACCTCCGAAGGCTTACATCGTATTTTCGAATATTTCGTGTTATTGTACTCTTCCACAATTTTCGGCAAAATGTCGATCCATCGGTAGGTGCCTTGCAAACTAAAGTACTTGTATAGTTTTGTCTTTAAAGTTCTAATACATCTCTCTGCCATCGCAGCCTTTTTAACGCTAAACGTATTGTAATGATTAATGTTGCATTGCGTCATTAATTTTTGGAAATCTGCATTGAAAAACTCTGTACCTTGATCGGTTTGAAGATTTTTAGGATGTCGACGTCGTCGGCTGTGTTTTAATATGTTGGAGAAAGCTTTGGTAATTTCAACTCCAGTCTTTGTCTTTAGAGGCATCGTCCACACGTACTTTGAGAAACAATCAATAACAACCATAATCATTTTGTAACCTTTATTTTGGTGTGCATAGGGTCGCATTTCGGCCAAGTCCATTTGCCATAAATCATCGAGACCCTTAATGATTGTTCTACGTCGCGGATAATTCCTACGTGCTGGAGCATGGAGTTCATTAACAACTTGAATTTTTTCTTTAGACATCTTGAAGAGCTCTAAAGCGAGTGCAAGTGTGTTGAAGTATTTAAGGAATATTTGTTTGTGTTGTAGTATAATGAAATCGGTTTAGTTCTCTTTCCAATTTCTTTGCTAACTCGGCAGTTTCGTGGTGAGCTTTTAATAAATCTCTCAAAATAACTTCATTAGCAGTCAATTCTTTTTTCAAATTATTTGTTAACTCGACGACGGTTTCTTGGTTAGCAGTCATTTCTTTTTTCAAATTATTTATTAACTCGGCCGTTTCTTGGTGAGTTTTAATCAAATCTTTCACAATGCCTTCATCAGCAGTTATTTTTCGCTCGATTTCAGCAAACCGTGTACCTATCACACTGGCAATTTGTTTGGGTATATCGATTTTTAAATTAGTATAAAGTCGGGTTAACTGAACAAAATTTGAATTGGTTCCCGTCAGCTTTTTATCTAAAGCTTTCACAGTATTCGCCAATTGATTTAACTGCGAGTCAACGTATTCTTTACTGGCAGCATCAGAACTAACTGAAGGTGGTAACACATTGCTTATCCTCACATTGCCAATATCGACGTTACCTTCAGCCGTTTGCGGAAACTTTAATAACATATTACGGAGCAGGGATTGAGGCGCTCTATTTGACATCGTCGTTGACCGACGTCTGAATTTGTCGAGACTCATCATGCAAATAACATTAAAACCATGTGTTACACTAGTATATAACGTTGGCTTCTCTCAGCTCATTGATGATTGCAACTATTTCGTTGTTGTGTGATGTATTTCCAGCGTGTTTGGAAGCTACTACCAATTTAAGTCGTTCCACAAGTTCATTGACATCGTCCCAGTACACGTAATCGATAGGGTTCTCATTGTAGACCATTGCAAGTCCAACTCCAGATTTCGATGATATGCTGCTAGTCGATTTCGATGGCTTTCTCGGTGGAGGAGGAAACATGGGTTTAATAATATCTAGATATTTTGATCTCGATGTACCTTTTAGACGTCCAGCTGTGTTTCTGTGAGCGTTAGTTAAATTTAAAATCGTCTTGTATGCCTATTTATCATCATCGGTATAATCTTCAGGCTCATCATAAAATATCAGTTGGTAGAGACCAGGTGTCCCTTTAACATGTTCCCCCTCCGTTATAATAGCTCCAGTATTCCGATCAAAATCGATATTTTTCCCTCCGAGAAGCCATTTAGAGTGAGTCAAATCGTAAACTGGACCGTAAACTAGGTCTATATTTTGACTCTTATTCCAGTAATCAAGCATATACTTATGTGATATTTCGGGATATTGCTCCAGATACTCTCTGAAGGCCTCATCCGAAATATGTTCTGGGTTTGGCTCTGAAGCGTTGGAATATACACTCTCATCATCATCATCACCCTCAGCCTGAGCTACATCTTCCATCGGAATAAAATCAGTGGGATGGCTTGTATATTCTGTTTTTAATGGTTCTTCTTCTACTTCGGGTTCTTCTTCTTCTTCTTTCTTTATATTTTTTAAAACTTGCGCAGATTCATGAGACGTTGTAACAATTTCTTTTAGAGGTTTTATTAGGGGTTTAAATAATGTATTTAATGTCCGATCCTGCTCAGATCTACCCAACTTGAGAGCTAGATATTTTCGACGTATATCACGTGAGAGTTGTAGAACTTTACGTTTACGAACATCCTGCTGGTTTAACATCTTGCTGCATATTAATCATACACCACATGGAATTACATTTTTATATACAAGTCGAATCCTTTGCGATACCTTCCATTGTTGAGAGCAAAATCTTTTACAACAACAATAGAACCATATTGATCACTCCAACATTCAGAACAGAGTTTTTTGAAGCGGTCAAAACTCATGTCAGGTGACACGTGCTCGTCGAATACGTGCCTCAAGTTTACTTCATCCTGCTTGAAGAGTACAATTAAATTACAATTGTCTCGAATCAGTTGTTTGGGTATTTTTGAGTACGTTTGACATAGATAAGCAGAATCAATATCCTTATGACGGCCCATTGAGTAATATTCCCGAATTTTCTGCTGCCCATCGCAAGCCACATCGTCAAATATGAATACGGAATTTGATTTAGCTTCAGCGGGACTTATTAGTTCCTCATTATCTTTGAACGGGAAATAGCCTACTCCTTTCGTCTTACTTAGCACCTCTTGAAGCAACTCGTATTTCGGTTGATACAGATTTGGAGTAAACGTAAACGTTTTTAAATTTCGCGCCATTCGGATGAAACAGTAATGACAACATTACGTTTGTTTTACCACACCCACTCGGTCCGCATATGATTGCACGAAACGAGTTTGGTAATAACTCGCCATGTTTACTCTTCTCATGCTTGGAGGTAAAGTCCAAGTTTTCAATCGGAAGCGTTTGTTTCTGTTGAATGACCTTCATTGTATGGCATTTTTTGTCAAGTCGTTGTGTATAAATATATAAAAACGTGAGGTGCGTGACGTAAACCGTGACGTGCGTGACGTAAAACGTGAGGTGCGTGACGTAAAACGTGAGGTGCGTGACGTAAAACGTGAGGTGCGTGGCGTAAAACGTGAGGTGCGTGACGTAAAACGTGAGGTGCGTGACGTAAAACGTAAGGTGCGTGACGTAAAACGTGAGGTGCGTGACGTAAAACGTGTGGTGCGTGACGTAAAACGTGTGGTGCGTGACGTAAAACGTGAGGTGCGTGACGTAAAACGTGAGGTGCGTGACGTAAAACGTGAGGCGCGTGACGTAAAACGTGAGGTGCGTGACGTAAAACGTGAGGTGCGTGACGTAAAACGTGACGTGCGAGACGTTTACGTGTACGTATATGTATATAAATATATCACGTGATGATATGGCATCAGTTCAAATGAGTCTTTACTTAGGTAAAGGTGTCTTAAATTCGCTCATAAACAATCTGCCCTTTGAGCTCCACATTCCGACCTATCAATACTGTGGTCCGGGCACAAAGCTACAAAAACGCTTAGCACGCGGTGATTCGGGCATTAATCCCTTAGACGTTGCCTGTAAGGAGCACGACATTGCATACGCTCAACACAAGTCCTTGAACGATCGACACAAGGCAGATCAAATACTCGAAAACAAAGCTTGGACACGTGTCAAATCAAAGGACGCGACGTTGGGAGAAAGAGCAGCTGCTTTGGCGGTGACCGGTGGCATGAAGATCAAACGTAAACTTGGAATGGGGGTGGGGCAGCAGAAGAAGAGTTCCTTTAGAAATCACGTAATCAGCAAGGTTAAAAAGGCTATGAAAAAAAGTCCTTCCACAACGCTACAGAAGGCCGCCTTGCAAGCTTTGAGAGCCGCGAAAATCGCCGTAAGGAAAGCAGGTGGTAAAAAGCAAATTCGACTACCCAGGACGATACCTTTTGAAGGAAAAAAATGTGGAGGATTTCTACCATTGATTCCCCTGTTTGCGGGCCTTTCGGCACTTGGAGCCCTCAGTGGCGGGGCGACGGGAATAGCTAAAACCGTAATCGATGCTAAGAATGCGCAAAAGAAACTGGAAGAAGATCAACGTCACAATAAAGCTATGGAAGTTATTGGGGCAAAAGGATCCGGCTTGTATATGAAAAAGAACGCTCGCGGAGACTTTGGATTGTACATGAAGAAACAAAAAAACTGCCAATAAAGCTACCCAATAGATCGCTATATGATGTGGACCTTTTGCGATATGTCAAACGTTTAAAAATTCCTCATTTTAGAGGGGTTTTCATGCGCGACTCTCTACCACATCAGCAGCAGCCCTGGCAACGCGAATGTGCCATCATAAATTTGAATGACTCTAATAATCCGGGCACACATTGGGTAGTTTATAGAAAGCAAAACAATGTTGTTGAATATTTCGATTCATTTGGTGACTTGAAGCCGCCGATAGAACTCGTGAACTATGTGGGGAAAAATGTTCGAATCTATTACAACAACGACCAATATCAAAACTATCAACAAATCAACTGCGGACACCTCTGTCTACAATTCCTATATAATGGAGCAACATCATCAGGAGTTTAATGAAATGAGAGACGTCATTAAACTCCTGATGAAGAACATTACCCACGAGGTTTGGCGAGAAATTCCCCAGAAATACCGAAAAGAACTAACACAATTTTTACCATGTCAAAATTATGATTTTCATCGATGGAGTGATGTTTGCGGTAATGAGATACCAACATGTTTATTTTGTGGAATTACTTATAAATAAATTTATTTTTTTTTTGAAGCAGTTTTTTATTTAAGTACTACCTCCCCGTTGATATACATTAGTCATGTCTTTGCTTTTGACGCTAACGAGTCAAACTCACGTGTTTTCGTTCACACCTCAGCCCCCAATTGTGCTCGATTCCGAAAAGAGATATTTCCTAGCAGTACTTGGCTTCCACTCATACAACTCGATACCCAATATTGACGGTGAGAAATTTTTCTACTACGAAAACAACGATAGTGGGAAGTTGAGAGAAGTCGCGATTCCTACCGGCTGCTACGAAATAACGGACATTGAGAAGCTAATTCAAAATTCTATTGCTCCAAATACGGGTGATACACTATTTTCGCTGAAGCCAAACAACAACACTCTCAAGTGTGAAATATACAGCAAACGTCACGCAATTACTTTTGAAAGTCGTCACTACAACAGCAGTCTTGGACAGATTTTGGGATTTTCCAACAACAGGGTACTGGCCCCCGGTGTTGTACACTCTTCAGATCTCCCCGTCAACATTATAAAAGTATCAAACATTCGCTTTGAGTCCAACATTACCGAGGGTGCCTTCTACGGAAACAGGCCTGTCCACACCATCTTTGAATTTCCGATTACAGTTGACGCGGGCTACGCAATTGTGGAAAGACCTAATAACCCAATATATCTACCTGTTACGAATACCGGGGAAATTAGCAACATCACAGTGCTGGCTGTAGACCAAAACTTTAAGCCCATAAATTTTCGAGGAGAACAAAGTGTCCTTCATCTAGAGTTAGTAGGACGATCATAAATGGGTTTGGTGATAGATTATAAGAACAACGTGGTCAGTTCAATAACACCATTTACTGCTAGACCTGCTCCAGGTCGTCAACGAGAGCTAACATCCGCAAATAAATTGTTTCTTCAATCGCTTGGATTAACGCTAAAAACAAAATATGGCAAATCAATACGTACAAGCGGGAGACTATGGTAAACGTCCCCGTACCGAAAGCATTGATCCGAGTTTTAACCTCTACCAACAACCACGTTATGATGAGTCTATTAGAAGGATGGAATATCGAACGTGCTCACCGTTCATCAAGTCCTTCAACAACAATGATGTGGTGGAATTTGTTGTCAATCAAGTGGATTCATTTTTTGCCATGAACGAGTCATTGATCGAAATCAAGGGTAAATTGGAGGTAACAGGAGGAGGAGAAGTTTCCCTAGTACCCTACTTTTGTGCCTTTCTCTTCGACTCGTGCACGTACAGCGAGAGCGCCAGAGAGATTGAAACGGTTCGTGATCCTGGAGTAGTGAGCGCTGTACGAGCTCTTCTCAACTACAGCGCATTAGATGCAAATCACATGGCTATCGCCGGTTGGAATGGCACTTCCAACCCTCCTATGGACGCTTCCACAAAATCGTTTAGTTTTTTGGTGCCGCTCAAGCATATTTTCAACATATTCAACGATTACCCCATGATCACTTGTGGAAGGCAAACAATTCGATTGGTTCGCGCTCGCGATGATAGTGATTGTCTTTTGATTAAAGAAAAAACTACTTCTAGTGGTACAACGGCAACAACAACCACTTCTGCAACAATTAAGATCGAAACCATTGATTTGAAAATCAAACATATATATCCCAATGATGAAATTAAAATAAAATTGATGGAGGCCATTAGAAGCGATACACCTATACTGATACCGTTCAGAAAATGGGAACTTAATGAGTTGCCTGCAGTTACGAGCGGTTCACGAAGAGAAATTTGGGCTGTTAAAACTAGTATGGCCGTTGAACGCCCAAGATTTGTTATTGTATGCTTCCAAACCAATAAACGAAACAATACTGCACAAGATCCAATGGCTTTCGATAATGTCAATGTAACCAGCATTAGACTGTCAATGAACGGAGAGTATTGGCCCAACGAAAGAAACATGTTGGACTTTGTCAAAAACGACTACGCCATGGCTTACCATAACTATGCGGAATTTTACCCTAGCTATATGCACGGCTCAGCCGCCGAAGAAAAACATCCTATACTCACGTACAAGGAGTTCAAGAACAGAGCCCTATTTATCATAGATTGCTCGAAACAGGAAGAAACCATGAAGTCCTCCACTGTGGACGTGAGACTCGAACTCGAAACGGATATTGGATTTCCAGCAGGCAGCAAAGCCTACTGCATTATAATTCACGACTGTCTTATGGAGCACCGTCCACTAAGTGAAGTGGTTAAAAGTTTAAATTAAAAAAATATAATTTCTTTATTGTTAATAACTGAATTTTTGAGTTTTAATAAATGAAATGAAATGAATTTTTGAGTTTTAATGAAACACCCTGTATATTTTCTTAGTTGTTTATTGCAACATTACATGAGGATCGAAACTTCTTTGAATACATTTATAAAGAAATTTTAGTAACAAAATACATATAGCAGATAACGTGAGGCACAATATTGTAAATGTCTTGTTAATTTCGCCATTTAATTGTCCATCCATGGCGTCACCGGCACCTGAAGAACTGTTGGTGTTGGTTGAATTCGTCTTAAGGGGTAACAACAACAACATAGTACTTTTTTCGGTATTCTTGTATTGTCCAAATTTAAATCTCCAAACTGCTTTATAACGTTTTCTTTGTCTTCGTACAGTTTAATATCTTTACGAAGTTGCTTGAGTCTTTCTTCAAATTTAAGGACTTTTCCCCAAATATGTTTGTCTTGACGGCGCATGTCTTAAAGCACTAATCCTCCCAAAGCGTTATTAATAAATATTATATAATAACCCCCTCTAGATCACGTGACATAATTATCCAATCATGATCAAGCAATTTTTTTCATAAATTTGACATCTACGTCACTTTTACATGATACCTGTTTTTTCCGCGATTCAATTGGTCCAATAACAGCGAAGTTAAGCGCTTTGTGCCCTTATGGCCAAGCTCATTGCGCATGTTTTTTCTTTAAATTTGACATCTACGCCACTCATAGATAATGCCTGTTTTTTCCGCGATTCAATTGGTCCAATAACAGTGAAGTTAAGCGCTTTGTGCCCTTATGGCAACGGTCATTGCGCATGCTTTTCTTTAAATTTGACATCTACGTTACTTATAGATAATGCCTGTTTTTTCCGCGATTCAATTGGACCCATAACAAGGAAGTTAAGCGCTTTGTGCCCTTTCAGCAACCATCATTGCGCATGCTTTTCTTTAAATTTGACATCTACGTTACTTATAGATAATGCCTGTTTTTTCCGCGATTCAATTGGACCAATAACAGCGAAGTTAAGCGCTTTGTGCCCTTATGGCAACATGTGACAGATGACAGATGACAGGTGACTTCTTCTTTTTTGGCTGAACTGCCAACACGTTCAAGACCAGTATTTCTAGTGACAGGTCACAGATGAGAGGTGACAGATGAGAGGTGACAGATGAGAGGTGACCAGTATTTCTAGTGACAGGTGACAGATGACTTCTTCTTTTTTGGCTGAACTGCCAACACGTTCAAGACCAGTATTCTTGGACTAAAAATGGTCGCCGCCGCCGCCGCTCTCCAACGCCATCTACTAACACTTTGTGGAACTTTGGCGCCACCAACGCCATCTACTAACACTTTGTGGAACTTTGACATTATTGGACTAAACATGGCCGCTCTCGAAATTTGAATTTACCGCGCACCAGCGACACCAGCGCCACCAACGCCCCTGGTGGCAGTTTCTGGAACTTTTATTTAGAACGAACTTTGCTCTACTACTGAAATTGAAATTGATATGGATGCTGGCGAACAATGGTATTTTGGGGATGATGATAATGTTCCTGATGGTCAAGCAAGCTTTCTTATGGTGTTGGTACATGAAATCGGCCACACCCTTGGGTTAGGACATAGTGGAGTAGTCTGCAATTATGTTTCCATGGTATCAGCAAAAGTTAGCTCCTCTAGATGAAGATGATAAGAATGCATTAGAATTCTTGTATGACCCACGACGACGAACGCCGCCGACAACGACAACGACAACGACTACAATTTATCCTCGAACCACTCGAAAACACATTTCTTCTTCTTCTTCTTCTTCTTCTGTTAAGACGCCGATGACTGTTTCGCCTCAATATAAAAATTTATGTAATATTAAATCACCTGATTTCATGTTTCTTGCAACAGCTCCATCGTTTCCTAATTATCGATTGTACGTCGGATTTAATACATCTTTATGGAAATTTGATTTAAATAGTATGCTCATACCTTCAAGTCCCGAACCGTTAAGTAATTATCTGCCCAATGAACTTAAGACTTCCTCGACCCCATTTTCTCACATTTTTCAAAATTCAGCGGGGGATTTAATAACGTTTGGTAATCGAAAATGTTATGTAGCCTCATTTCCAAATTTAAATATTCAAAATAATTATTATTTACCCGTGCCCTCAGATGCTTATATTAATGCGTTATTTCAAACAAATAGTGGTAGAACTTTTGTTTTCTATAACAACGTTTCCTATGTAGAATACATTAATGATCCTGGAGAAATAATTAGTCGTGGACGTATAACCGATCAATTTCCCGATATACCGATGGACTTGACATCGGCGTTTAGATATATAGATGGTTTCATTTACTTTTTCAACAAAAACTTAAACGTATATTACAAATATAGTGAATATACGAAAAAAGTTGATGAAGCTGGACAATTTAGTTGGAATCTATTTAACATACCCCGTCCAAGCGTAGGGTTAAAAGAACAATTGAAAACCCTATTGATAAAAATTATATCTTTTTATGAATATGTCTTCGTACAGTTTAATATCTTTACGAAGTTGCTTAAGTCTTTCTTGAAATTTAAGGACTTTTTCTCAAATATGTTTGTCTTGACGTATGTCTTAAAGCACTAATCCTCAAGCGTTATTAATAAATATTATATACCTCCCACCTACCGCAAAGTTTAAATTTTTCCAGAGAGCTCCACATAAAAAATATTCCTTGTTATTATCTCTAGATATAGATCACGTGACATAATTACCCAATCATAACTGTTTCAATAAGCTCGGTTGTTATCTCTAGATATAGATCACGTGACATAATTATCCAATCATAAGCAGGCAAGTTTTTTCGTGGTCACGCTTTCTCACATGACCTGCCATCACCTAGAGCGCTCCATGCCTTGTTCATGTACGTCGTCACTTCTAGATGATGCTCGTCTTTTTTGCCATTCAATTGGACCAATAATAACGGCTAATGCCCTTACGGTAACGTTCATTGCGCATGATTTCCACATAAAATAATATGTCCTGTTCATCTACGTCACTTCTCAATGATACCTATCTTTTTCGCAATTCAATTGGACCAATAATAACAGCTAATGCCCTTATGGCAACGTTCATTGCGCATGCTTTTCTTTGAATTTAACATCTACGCCACTTTTACGTGTTACCGGCCTTTTTCGCGATTCAATTGGACCAATAATAACGAAGATAAACGCTTTGTGCCCTTATGGCAACCTACATTGCGCATGTTTTTTCTTTAAATTTAACATCTACACCACTTTTACATGATACCTATCTTTTTTGCGATTTAATTGGACCAATAATAACGAAGACAAACGTTAATGCCCTTATGGCAACGTTCATTGCGCATGCTTTTCGTAAAATTAGCATCTACGTCACTTATAGATAATGCCTGTTTTTTCCGCGATTCAATTGGACCAATAACAACGAAGTTAACCGCTTTGTGCCCTTATGGCAACGTTCATTGCGCATGCTTTTCTTTAAATTTGAGATCTACGTCACTTATAGATAATGCCTGTTTTTTCCGCGATTCAATTGGACCAATAACAACGCAGTTAAGAGCTTTGTGCCCTTATGGCAACGTTCATTGCGCATGTTTTTCTTTAAATTTGACATCTACGTCACTTATAGATCATACTGGTGTTTTTCGCGATTCAATTGGACCAATAACAATGAAGTTAAACGGTAATGCCCTTATGGCAACATTCATTGCGCATGTTTTTCTTTAAATTTGACATCTACGTCACTTCTAGATAATGCCTGTTTTTTCCGCGATTCAATTGGACCAATAACAACGAAGTTAAGCGCTTTGTGCCCTTATGGCAACGTTCATTGCGCCATCTAGTGTGCAGTTTCTGGAACTTTGACATAATTGGACTAAAAATGGTCGCCGCCGCCGCTCTCCAACGCCATCTAGTGACAGTTTCAGGAACTTTGGCGCCATCTAGTGACAGACGACAGATGACAGGTGACAGATGACTTCTTCTTTTTTTGGCTGAACTGCCAGCACGTTCAAGACCAGTATTTCTAGTGACTAGTGACAGATGAGAGGTGACAGGTGACTTCTTCCTTTTTTGGTTGAACTGCCAACACGTTCAAGACCAGTATTTCTAGTGACAGATGACAGGTGAAAGATGACGGATGACAGATGAGAGCTGACTTCTTCTTTTTTTTTTGGCTGAACTGCCAACACGTTCAAGACCAGTATTCTTGGACTAAAAATGGCCGCCGCCGCTCTCCAACGCCATCTAGTGACAGTTTCGGGAACTTTGACACCACCAACGCCACCTAGTGACAGTTTCTGGAACTTTGGCATAATTGGACTAAAAATGGCCGCCTGGACTAAAAATGGCCGCCTGGACTAAAAATGGCCGCTCTCGAAATTCAAATTTACCGCGCACCACGTCGGCGACACCAGCGCCTCTGGTGGCAGTTTCTTGATTTGATTTAGAACCCGCTTTGCTACACTACTAATCTAACAGGGGAATAGAGAGGTCCCCTAAATTCAGTGTGACCATTTGTATGAAAACTTACTAGTAAAGCACTATTTATCGATATCTATTTTATTTCTAATGTCTATCTCTCTATATCTAGATGCCGGGTGTCCAATGAAAATTGACAAAGGGAAATTTATGCTGAAACTTATTTTCTTTTTATGGCTGTGGTATTATGGAAATAAATGATAAATTATACAGAAATTATTATTACTTATAATATTATTATTAAAAGAGACAGAAACTATTTCGAATGCCGACAAAGCTTTCGCCACGCCGCCTGAGAAACATTCTAGACAGGCACCTCGACGGCAATCTTTACGTCATTCGCCCTATTTTTTTGCACTCATACAAACACATTACGGTAAAATCAGTTCGATATAATAAATATTCCTTTCCTGATAAGAAAACACCGGGTCAGCTATGCTCAGACGCACCTCCCACTACCCTAAAGTTTCTCCTTATTTTAGTAACATATAAAAGTGGCAATATGTCAAAAGTACTAAAAAGAATTGGGACAACAAAATACAACAGTGATACCAATAAAAAAACTAGGTACTTTGAAATTGCCAACGTAATTCTATTGGCTTTCTTTCCCCTACAATAACTAAAGAGTGGGAGTGAATTAACGATTGAGAATTTAAAAAAAAAAACATTTTAAAAAGTATTGTACAACTGTATGTGATCGGGTTTAACGGGTGTTTATTTACTAATAAGGAAAGTTTTGTTTTTATATATGTCCTTAGATTTTATAGCACTTTTAATAGCCATTTGTAATATATTAAATCTGTTCTACTAAACTTACAACTATTATTTAACTATTTGACAAAAATTTCACCACCTTACAAATAAAAAAGTTTTCTGTTAAACTGAATTATCCACATTAAGAACTTCTAAATATTATAATTTTTATCAGTGCAGTTTTATAAATATTAAATAATTCTGACAAGTGACTTTCTTGCATCTCCCTGTATTTCGGAGTAGTTCTAAAAACTGTTTCATTATTTAGTATGACTTTATTGAGACCTCCATGAAATATTTTATTTTTTTATATGTCGTTTTACAAATCATAAACTAAAATCAGCTTAAAAAATATTTTCACCCTCTTGCTGGCTGCTAGTATTTTACGTCCGTGAATAAGTTCGTAGAATGCATTGGCAAAATTGGTGAGCTGGTTACTTCCTGATTCCTCATTATGCACTTTATTAGAACACTTCTAATTCGTTTAATGTAAAAGTCTCATTTTTCTTTTTTTATGTAAAATACAGAAAATATTTTATGTTTGAGGGATGATGATTGAAATCATTAAAAAAATATTTTCTTTTCACCTTTTTCTTGAAAAAAATTTGGAAACAAAAGACAAAACAAACTATTTTTGCAGTGTTACAGAGAAACCCGCATGAGAATCCTAGTTTAAATAACAAAATAGATATTCTCATTTCTCATTATAGTTGTGGTGACAGAAATATTAGACGAATTTTAAGTATAGAAGATTTATCAGGAAATAGCTGTACTAATTTAAAAATATGGCACTTATCAGATGCAGATAAATGTACTTATTAGGACATGGATATATTCACTCTCGTCTTAAATAGGTACTTTTTTCATAGGTCGAATTCACTCTCAACCTAGATCAACTTTACTCCCTTGCAAATATGCATTAAGGAACAATTATAGCAAATTAGTTTTCAAAAAATAAATCTAGACAGTGTGGAAATGATAGAATCTTGCTTAAGCCCCAACTATGGCATAGTATACGAAGAAATTCTAAACGTGCAAACTATAAGTATTTAGAAAAAAGAATGGCAATTGAAGATATTTTGAAAAAACCAATGAGCTTAATCAGGAAGGAGGCAACAGAATCCTAATGTGAAACCATTACCACTTCCGACATTAAAAGAATTAGAAAAAATTTGTATGCTTGGTATAAAATTACAATAAAACTTCCTACGTATGTCTTTGAATTCCAAACTTTATAACATTGTTTAGAAACAAAAACTAATAGAGGTGAACGTTTTCTTCTAAACAATTAGGAAGCATATACCTAATCATATGAAAATAGCTTAAACAAAAATATTTGAATTATATGTTGATGGCACTTTGAAATATTGTCCTTTTTTTTTTACAATTATTTACCAATCATGGAAACAAAAATTATGCCTTCTCGTTTTCTTTTTCTTAAAAATAAAGATACAAAAATTAGCTTTCCATTATTTAAAAGAAATATACGTATTTGTAACCGGTCTCGACTTTTTTGAAGCAGTTTCGAAATACTGAAATTACGGGATATCTTTCAGCTGGGTCAAAGTTGGTATAGAAAAATTAAGTCTTTTTAACGTTGATGTTATCCTATATCTCTATGGAATCCATCACTACCCAATTATAAAAATCTTAATGATGGAAACAACAATTACTCCAAAATCGAATTTAAGATATGCTAATTAATTGGCCGCTATTCTCCAAACATATTATAAATAACATACTCATCAATAAAATCCTATAGAGCTTTACTAATTTAAAAACTACTGCTGAAGTGAGATACATAGGAAAACCCAAAATTTTAAATAATGCAAACTCAGAATGCGACAGACCAATAAGTTATATAAAACATATATTAAATTTAAACGAAATAAAAGAAAAGAAGCTGCAAGAGTTCTCCGACAAAATCGACTGTTCCCCTGTAAATCTCCATAAGAAAATCTAAAGTTCATTCTGCAAATTTTTGTTACTTTTAGTTGCTAACTTTTACCTATTTATCAACCATCGTAGCGGCGTTGCAAAGTCGTTATCTTTTAAAACATTTCTATAATACACGTACAAAATAAAATCTTTATATTTAATTTTTAAACTTTTTGCATTATTATGGAAGAATATAGTCAAAAATCCTTTAAATACTAACTCGTGTCACTTTGTAAAAGTACGATGGTAAAAACAGCTACTAAATTATTTGATATAGTGATTACGAACTTACAGATTAAATCAACCAGATAAGTCACACTACGCAAAACACCTCATTGACCCTAAACACAAACCTACACTTGTCAAAACAATAGAAACAAAAATGAAAATATGACAAGAAGCAAGAACTTCATTTTATTTTAAGAATTTGAGATAAATAGGCATTAACGATATTCTCAGTATCAGGTACTAAAGTAAATCTGAGAATTTCTGCTCTCTTTGATTACCTACTGAATTAAATATACAGCTTGTTTCAAAATCCGGTTGTCAAACTTATACCATTGAATAATGAATAATGTCAATACCTTTTCTCAAAGATCCCCCGTTTGCGAGATACAAGGCGTTAAAAACTAAAAAATGAAATCAAATATCGACGTTAACGCAAAGACGGCTTCAGATTTTTTCTTCAAATTTGGGATACGATTAGGTCATTAACGTAGAAATATTTTGCCATAAAATACATTCCGAAGAATTTTTTCATTGTAAGGATTCGAGATCAACTTTTCCTCCGCTATTTGTTCGCCATTGACGAAATTAGAAATCTAGAATTTTATTTATATTCTCTAATCTTTTTTTATAAAAAAGCACATAATCTTTGGTAGTGCTAAAATGAATGGTTTTGCAGATATTTTGTTTCAGAAATCTTAAATCATAAAGTTATAAGTTTCTTTCAATCCATTAATTGAAATAGTTTAAAAGGCTGAAATGATATTTTTTCAGAAATTCCAAATGATAAAGTTTATGAGTTTTCAAAATCCTTTTATTTTAGTATTTATTATTTACAAGAGAAGGTATTTTTTATGGTATAGAAATAGTCATGTATAGACGGATAAAAATCCTCATATACGTTCATTCCAATCAAAATTTTCTGTAAACCTTTGGGCTGGCATAATAGGTGATTTTGGGTTCCATTTTGTTACCTAACAAGCTGAGATTTTAATATTTTGAGAGAAACTTTGGATGAAATTTTAGAGAGTATTCCGTTAAATACTAGAAGCAGTATCTGGTTTCAACATAATGGAGCCTCAGTCCATTTCACTGCAAATGTTAGACATTACTTCAATACAAAATACCCAAAGAAAATGATAGGTCGTGGAGGGCCTATTATATGGGCTCCACGATCTACAACCCTAGTTTCAATGGAATTTTTTTTATGGAGCGCCATGAAAGAGCATGTGTACAGAATGCATATAAACAAAATCTTATTGCAAGAATTCGTACAGCTGTAGAGGAAACTTCGTCTAGAAAAGATATTTTCCAAAACGTTAGATTATCCTTACCATGAAGATTCATATTGTGTGAAATTGTAGAAGGTAGACATTTTGGTCAGTTTTGTAAATAAAATGAAAGTTATATTTAATCATTTCGAGGCTGAAATGTGGAGGAGCGGACGGACAATAAGGTTATTCTATTACTTAAAAACTATAAAGAACATCATACTTATGATATGAATTAGTTAATAAACAGATTCATTGTTAACTTTTTTATTTCATGCATCGAATGTATTGTGATTTAAAGCCCTATTTTTTTAATGTTTTAACAAAAAACATGAAAATTATACCACCTATTTCAACTCGCTTGGCCATAGCTTCATAGCTGCGAGAGATTATAACATCTACTGTAAAGTTCAAGTCTCACAAATTTTTGGGAAAGAAGCATATAAAGAAATAACCTAACTACTTTATCGATAGGATAACCTTCGTACTGGGAATATCCCCCAACTATATTCAACTAAAATCTTCGTATAATCTCGCTTCTGATCACTCCTTATTCTTTATTAACCTAAGTACGGAAGCCCACAATATCACCATGCCTTCCAGATTAACAAATAACTAAATAAATTGGAATAAATTTAGAGACAATATAAAGAACTCGGTAAACTTAAAGTTACCCCCAAAATTGAGGATGCAATACTAACAAAAACCGTACCAGCCGCGTGGTCAGCCACACCAGAATCATCATTTACAGCTAAACCCGGTTCATACCCCCAATTATATAAATACCATGATCCGAGAAAAATGAAAGCTAAGAAAAAGATGGTAAGATACCAGGGCTCCACAAGATACAACTATTCTAAATAGAACAACAAGACTTCTAAAATAAGCATTCAAAGAACTCAACAAACAAAAGATTAACAAATTTCTAGTAAACCGCTCCCCATCAGAAGATAAAAATTAGTCTATCTGGAAAATAATTAAAAATATTAAAACACACATAACAAACAAATGTTTCAATAAGAAATAGTAACGGTGAGGGATCCAGAAGTGATGAAGACAAAGCAATTGTATTTACAAAATTTCTCAGCTCCCTCTTGCAACCCAATGAAAGAGAAGTGGTAACGAAGAAGAAAAACGTATTCATGATATCCTAGACTCGCCTTATCACATGTGACTTCCAGTCAAAAAGATTTTGTCGGAAGTCCAACAAACAATAAGAAATACTAACATTAAAGAAATCCCAAGATATGACGTAATAACAGGATTAATATTAAAAAACGTGTCTGACTAAAGTATTAAGCTAATGATGTATATTTTCAATGCTATGTTAAGAGTAGGCTACTTTCCAGTCCTCTAGAAAGTTGCTCAAATAATCCTAATATTAAAACCCAACAAAAATTCAAACGAAATTTCTTCCTACCAGCCAATAAGCCTCCTTACCTATTTCTAAAATTTTTGAGAAGATTACACTGAATAGGACAGAATCTATCATAACAAAGGAAAATCTAGTACTAAATTTCCAATTTTGCTTTAAACAGCAACACAGCATGATAGAACAGGTGCATAGAATGGTTAGAACTGCAAGAAACGCCCTCGAAAATAAGAGCTACTGCAGAGCGGAATTTTTGGATATCTCACATGCCTTTGACAAGGTTTGCACAAAGGCTTAATATCAAAAATTAATAAACACTTTCCCCATAAAAAATAAATAATTTAACTTTTATGTTTTTCAAATACAGGTTCAGCAAACTATCTGCCTCAAATTTTTCGAAAATCGTTACTTACTCTAAGCGACTTGAAACAAGAGTACATTTTTTATGAAAAAGAGTATGTAGTTTTTAAAAAATAAGTACGTTGTAAAAAATCTATTTATAAATGAACCACCTACCCTTCCAAAAATTTTCCGATAAAAAAATATTTCTTTTTCTGTATTTTTTTCTGTATCTCGTTTTTTAAGCTTACCATTTCAAAAAAAACATTTTTTAAATTTATCCTTATAAGGCCCCTAAATCCTTTAATATGCATTGAACGACCCATACTTATAAGAATTTTTTTACCAGTTTTAAGAATACTACAACCCTCCGAATTTTTTGACACCATTTCAATAACCTGTATAGGCGAATTTTCTCTATCGTATAATATTAGCAGGTCCTTAAAGAACCTCAGCAGAAGAACTATTAAGAAAATGAACAACACGTTTCATTTTTAATTAACTCTAATGGACTATAACTGAAATTAGAGTGAAATGTGAGATGCTTTTATGCCCAATGTTACCTTTTTATTTCTACCGAGCCCTATATTTCATTCGGTTACCTTCAGGATTCTAATTATCTTGTGGTCGGCTAAAGTTCTAAAAACCAAAAAAATAGATTCCTGTGTGTGCCAATGAAAAAACATTAACAAATAATTACCCACGAAGGAAAACAATTAAACATATCTTATTCAGACAAACATAGAATGTACAACTGGTCCGATAGAAGTCGTAGTTAACATTATTCAAAGAGGATATAATTATTTGTGTTTAATGATGGTATAACTAATTAATCTTTCGTCTAAAGCTTACTAAAGCTTTACGTAAAATATTTTCAAGCGTATTTATATATATAAAAAAATAAGCCTATTACAACCGACTTCATACGGTACCGACCTGTCACGATCCAGTGACGGCACCACCATACAAATTGGTCCTCTTCCATTTACAATTAAGACGTGTTTGGCTTCTGGCTACGTTGAGTAGTTGAGTCACCGTGCACAGTATACCTCCTGGAGAAACTGATTATATTACAGTGCTAGTAAAAAGTCCCTTCCTCCTCTCGTATCTTTTGAATGGTTATACTTATACTAATGAAATTTTGAGGTCGAAAATAAACGGATGTAAGCTTCTGAACTAGATAGAACAGGTGACTTAATAGACATAGATGACGACACAGGGCCACTGTGATCAAACATTTTAAATGGAAATAAATACTAAATGTATTCATATAAAAATTTAGGGGCATTAAAGGATGTATGTACTCTTTATATTTCCTTATGTTTGTTACTAAACTTAGGTTATAACTCACTTGTCTGTAAGTTTTTTCTATGTATAATTAGAGTAATATTTATAAATAAATAAATATTTTTAGGCTTAATAAAGGAAATAAATTTTTCCGAAAGCCCAGCGTAGTATAAAAGAGTTTTCTTTCTTCGCCCAAAATAATTAACGACAACTCCAATATAAAATTCTTTAAGTTAAATATATAGAGTAGGTTATTTACACCAAAATCGAAATAATTTTTTCAATTTTTGGTTATAATTTCACAATGAATTCGTAGATATTAAAATTGCCATAACTTTGGACAAATAAGATTATTTTATGTATTATTTTACATTTTGTTATAGAGATTCCTGATAATGAAACAGAGTCGTAATATTTTTAACGATACTTTTTGTGATTTTGATTATAAAACATGACGTAAGCATCGTTTTTATCCAAAATTGTTATACTTGTCGAAACATGATAATTTTAGCCGTTTTCGAGAAAAAACGCAATTGAACAGTTGAAAGCCTTGGAAAAAAAAAACAGTAGACTAACTTTTATTTGGTTGATAAATCGATAGAAATAATAATCGATATAATTATAAACGAACTAAGAGCAAATGTTCTACGTTATCTTCTCCTACTTCAATGCCTTTTGTAATTCTTTTGGTGAAGAATATTCTGACATAAAAAAATATCTCGTCTCTTAATAAAATTAGCTGCATTTTGTATTTCTCCTCAGAATTCGTCTCGTGAATGTATTTTACTGGCTTAAACTTAGGACTTTATATGTCCCCATAAATAAAAATCAACATCACTTTTTCTGCCAATCCATCATTAAGGAAATATGTCAGTAAGATGATTTTTAACTATTAGTGGAAAATGAGGTTATTCTAGTGAGAAATCATCCAAAATGTCACAAAGAGTATTTTGTAAAAATAAATAAATAAGAATCTCCATTTGAATTTTGGAGGAAGAACATATGGTCCTAGTAATTGGTCGCCTATAATTCTATACCAAATCTTCTTCTTTTCATGCCGTCTTCTCATAGAAGGTTGGCGACCACTTTTCTAAATTCTTCTCTGTCTTTTGCAACATGGAACAGTTCTCCAACGCTGAGATTTGTCCACTCTCTAATGTTTCGGAGCCAGGATTTTTTCTTTCTGCCGATACCCTTCTTCCCCTCAATTCTGCCCTGCATAATATTTTGTAACAGTAGATATTTGTCATTGCGTAATATGTGTCCTATGTAAGATGTTTTTCTTATCTTAATGATTGTGAGCAGCTTTCGTTTTCGGCCGATGCGTCTCAACACTTCGTCGTTGGTTATTCTGTCGGTCCAAGGTATCTTCAGAATGCGCCTATAGAGCCACATCTCAAATGCTTCAAGCTTTTTAATCATTTGAGTCTTTAGCGTCCAAGTTTCTACTCCGTACATTAACACTGACCACACATAACACTCCACGAATCTCAATCTGATGCCAAGGTTTAGATTTCTGTTTGTAAGCATTGTGGAATATTTCATAAATGCCTTTCGAGCCATTTCAATTCTGATCTTAATTTCCTGGTCAGGGTCCATTTCAGAATTTATGACAGAGCCGAGATATTTGTATTTTTGGACCTGCTCTATTCGGTTTCCATTTACTGTGAGAATAGGGTTAATATTTGGGTTTTTGCTTATGACCATCATTTTAGTTTTCTGCGTGTTTATAGTGAGTCCCACTTCTTCACACTCTCGACTGACTCTTTCCACAAGGGTTTGAAGATCTTCTGCCCTCTCCGCCATTATGGCAGTATCATCGGCGAATCTTAGGTTGTTAATCAATGTCCCTCCAATGTTTACTCCCTCAGGTCTCTCGTAAAGTGCTTTTTGAAATACAGACTGAGAGTAGAGATTGAACAGTTGTGGGGATAAAACGCAGCCTTGACGAACTCCTTTTTGAATTTCGACTTCATCAGTTTCGATGTCCCCAACTCGAACTACTGCCGTTTGATTGTAGTAGATATTTTTTATTAATTGTATATCACTTGGGTCCAATTTGATGCTCTTTAAGTTCTCTATGAGTTTGTCGTGTTGGACTTTATCGAAGGCCTTTTGGAAGTCAATGAAACAGACGTACACATCTTTATTGTATTCTCTACATTTCTGTAGCAGTACTGTGATGGCAAATAAAGCTTCTCTAGTTCCTAAACCTTCTCTAAAGCCAAACTGCGTCTCATCCAGTTGTTCTTCGCATTTTCGATATATTCTCTGTTGGATTATTTTTAAGAGTACTTTCAAGGTATGACCAAATACTCAACTTTAATTCATGCTGAAAATGTATTTCTTTACTAGCATGCAGATTTTTTATGTCCCAGTAATGTCTGTTTCTCCAATTGAATTCTCCTTTTCAGAATACGTTGGCAAATTGTAACCGTGTGGAAGATCTCTTGGAAGCAAATTTTGAACAGGAGTGAAATGATAAGGATAAACATTTTCCTTTTTAGAATTCTAATAATAATATCTGACAAATGAGGTAAATTTATTTCAGGATGTTCATCGACTCGAACGAAAATTTCATCTTCTTGATAAAATATTATTTGTTTCAAACGACCTCTCTGATTTTTTATGCAAAATGACTCTGTTTCACCCTAACGAAGATATATCTTTGTAAAAGTTTTATGATTTGGTTGCCTCCTGTCTACTTAACAACAATCCATGCCTTCTAGCCGCAGGGAACAATAATTTTCTTGAGGTTACACACAAGTCATATCCCGCATTTCCTGATTGGTAAAATAATTATGACGAGGCATTTCAAGAGAAAAAGTAACATACAATAAACCATAAACCATAAAATAACCAACAATTTTATGACAGTGCACAGCCCACTTTTCATAAATGATATATTAATTGAAATCCTTTCCAAAACTGCTGAATTGCGCTTTTGTCGAAAATGGTTAAAATTATCATGTTTCAAGAATTATAATGAATATACATAAAAATGATATTCACATTATGTTTTTTAATAAAAATTACATACATATATATAAAATAATACGATTACCTTTAAAAAAATGTTTAATTACCTTAAAAAGGCATTAATATTTCTCAAATACTGAAGAATAGTAGAAAATAGATTGACCAAAAACTTATTTTTATAATAGTTCTAGCTATATACATATAGAATCCAGCTCTCAAGTAGATTAGAGATATTGCCTAAAGAATACGACTATTTTTTTTCATGTCCTGAAAAATAGAAACTATCAAAGTGGTAAATTTTTTAATAATTTGCAAGTCTATTGCCGAGGATGGAAGTGTCTACAAGATTTTAAGACCGTAATTATATCATTGACTACATCAACTTTTGCCTAGTAGCAAATTTGGATAAAAATATTTTTTCTCAAACATTCCTTTTAACTTTCCATCCTTGTCAATGATCTAAACTTGATCTTTGCGTATAAATTTTCTAAAAATATTGAATTCCTTTCCAGGCATTTAAAAAAATGTACCTTAGCTCTTAAATATTCCAAATTTTAAGAAAAACACACAAAATATGTTTGTACATCTGTATGTACATCCAAAATATCATTGAGTGTAAATAAAAGTTTACCCACGAAGCGGCTCAGAAAGTTATAGAAGATAATGTCAGGTTTCAAAATTTTAGACAATATTTATTTTTTCGTGCAAAAAGAGTTGTCTTCGCTTAAGTATTTGATAGTTAATATTTGTTGATTATATGAAAAAGTAAATTTTTATTTAATAACATTTAAATATATTTAAAATAATATTAAATAATTAGGTATATATTTCTATAATACTATAAATTTCAATAAAACAAAAATAAAATAAAATGAACAAAAACATAATTTAATGTATTTAATTTAAAATGCACTAATGGCTTGGAAATAGAACGAGAGTTGTAACTGTAGTACACACTCGTAATCACAGCTTGGAAATATAAAACTGTACAAACGAGTTCCAAGACATATTGACAATCCAATATCTTGAAAACTTTAATAAAAATAAATGGCTCAAATTATGATTACTGCACAATAGAATCATGACAATTGCGGTAGCATTAAATTTGTTTTTGAAAGATATGACCAAAAATGTAATATTATAGCGGTTGTCTCAATTGACAATTTTTGTTGGGGGCACGTGACCGGAAAAGATAGGAAATACGTTTTTTTTATAATAAATGTAAGCATCAATTTCGTTTATAACTGCCAAATTTCATACTTGTCATGTGAACAGTTTTCGAGATATTGGACTGTCAAAAAGTCGAGGGACCCTGTATATAGTTTATAAAATAGTTATTTTTCTTAAAAATAAGATTGTGTTATACACCAAAATTGCTTATTAAACAAAGAACATTTAATTTAGTTGTGTGCGCTCAATATAAATTATTTAAAATAAAAGGTATGTAAAAATAATAACAAAAGATAATTAATGTTTTTCATTGACAACATAATGTCAAAGCCCCTACAAGAAGAAAATTTAACAATTAGTTTTAAAAATTTTCTTTAAAAATTTTTAAATAAATTATGAGTAAAATCATGATTTTACTTACTTGACTCTTTCTAACGCTTTTTTCCACATTTTTTCCGCACAGGGAATGTATAGAACTTTATTTTATTTAAATTGCCATCAAAATTACAGCCAAACATTTCGAAATATTTTCAGATAGCATTGTTTTGGCCAAGGTTCCTTTGTAATTCAAAAACTTTATAAAATTATAACTATTTTCGCTTTTTATCAATAATGCTCAGTATACGGAAAATTGTAATTTAAAGTTTCTGTTTTCAACTTCATCCCCTTGCAGATAGTCTATGGAAAGGAAATTTTAAAGTTATGTATGCATACATTTGTTTAAGTGCCTGGGGATATTTTTATTTGTAAAATATTTGCGTGTTCTGTTTATAACTGCGAAAAAAAAGTTTCATATAAATATATAATCAAATATGAATTTTACACTAGAAGAGTTTTCCCTTTAGTGCCTATGAAAGAAAATGTAAAAATTTTACAAGATAATTTTTGGATGCATCTTCACGAATAGCTCAGATATCGGAGCTTAATTACAACTTCCTAATTCATTATCTAATACTTTTATTCAAAATTAACATACAAAAAAAGAAAACCATTTTTATAGATCACCAGTGTTTTATATTTATTTAGAAAAACACATAAGAGTTCACTTATTGTGTCATGGCATAGCTTTAATGATAAAATTGAACCTGAACAGGCAGGAAAGATGCGGTTGCTTTAACAAAAAACTTTAAGATTTAAAGAATGTTTAAATCGTATAGAGAAGACGTTAAAATAATTATATTATTGAATAAATTTACCAGTTCTGTATACTGAATGAAGATTTTTGATATTCTAAATATAAACCTCGTTGAAAGTTAAAGAAAGTTCATCGAACTTGTCGAGAGATGGATTGTAAGTTGAAGTGTCGGCGAGAGAAATCAAATAAATTAAGTTTTTTGTTGACTCAAGGTGGATGTAAAATGTATTTTATAACATGGCGTACTTCTAGATTCTTAAACAACGAGAATTGAACTGTTTTGGAATATATCAAAAGATAAAGGATGGTTTTAAAACCAAGAGTAACATGAGTAGTGGAGAAGAAGAAGAAAAAGAGGCTCATTAGAGAGAGAGCTGAGAGAGGAAGATCCTAAAGGCTACTGATAGAACAATAAAAACGGAAGGCAGGTAAAAAATAATCATAATTAATGTTGGACTATGGGCGTGGAAAAATATTTTAAAATTGAGCCCTACTGAGCAGCATGACACTGACAAAAGCTGCAGTTATAAAATTGACCTTAAAATATACATATTATTAAGTGGTGTTGGTGGGTACAGAAAAAATATTTATAAATGTAAAACTCATAAAACATGTTTTTAATATATTTCAAAAGTTTGTCACTTTGTAGGTTGATTATTTTTTAAGATTTCCTTATAGGTTTTCATATACAATGTTAATATATAAAAAATTTTCTTCATTAGTTAAAATCCCTGCAGTTCCGACAGATTAACCCTTTGCACTCGTGTATATGTTCTGTTGTGATTACAGTGTACTCGGACTATTATTTTATCTACTTATCTATCTACTCGGAATTTTTTTTATATGCAAATTTTTTTAAAATGCGCTAAAATTGCATAGTAGATACACTTAGTGTAAAACAAAATAAAAATGTGGAAAATTTTTTATTGTTTTAGAAAAAAAAGCAAAAATCGCTCAATGTCAAAAACTATGGGATGTTTTTTAAAAAACAGTATTTTTTGCACAGATGTTTATTCAAATTAGACACAATAATTTATTACCATTAGAACATGAAAAATAACTAAATAAAAAAAAACTTGAAAAAAATAAAAGTTTACAAAAATTACAAATCTTGAGGAGAGAGGTACACAAATAAAACCTAACATTATCATCATCACTACCATTATTATCAAATACATTTATAGACAAGTTAAAAAAATTACATTTTATAATGTTGTAGTGTATGGTACCGTTCGAAGCAGTCACCAATATGTAGTCCAGGCTTAGGGGTGCAAGTGTCACAAATGTACTTAGTTTCCCGCCTGCCGCCTTGTACTTTGCGGTTAGAACATACCGCACAGTCTTTTTTCTTCCCATCATTTTGGCGTAAAATATGTAGTTTACCATTTAGCCGCTCTTCTGTATCTACAGATGATGGTCTCCCAGAAGTTTTGGACCCCTGTCGAAAGTTTTTTGTCAGCTCGTCAACCAATTCCCGAACAAACTTTAGATGTGTCATAGGTTTTTTGTTTTGGCCCCGTTGTGATATTTTATATAATAAATAAGCATTGACACTGGACATTTCGAGTCCCCAGAAAAATAACTTTCGCCACCATTTCAATGACTTCCTCAGGAAATAGTATGACGCTGAATAAGAGTCTGCTCGGTCGACACCTCCCATAAATTTATTGTAATTGACCACTACATTTGGCTTATTTACAACTTGTAAGTTACCTCCACGTATTCTTCTGTTGATAGGCTGTGTTCCTGAAATATCCCACGAAGTAAGTGTAGTAACGACCCTTTTATCTTTCCATGCCAATAACATCAAATTACCTGATCTGCATGCAAAGGTGTTATCTTCGGCAAATGTTGGTTTTTTGATTGAATCAGGTATAAATTTGCGGTTGATTTGAATAGTGCCTGTCAAATGAACATTTAGTTTTAACAACTCTTCTGCAAGTGGCAAGCTCGTATAGTATCTATCGGTGTAAAAATGATACCCTTTACATCCTGGGTTATTGTCCAATAAATTTTGACAAAGATGTAATACAATCCTTGTAGTTACAAGTAGGTCAGGTCTCACTAAATCTTCTGAAGTCAAGCTTCCGTAGTACGGCAAAATTGAAAAAACATACCCGGTGTTAGCATCTGCCATTACATATATTCTGATCCCCCATTTCGTAGGCTTGTTAGGGTTGTAAGTTAAAAAACTAATTTTACCCTTAAATCCAACAACAGATTCGTCTACTGATATCTCTCTTGACGGAACAAAATGTTATTTGAACTGTTTGTCCAAATGATCTAAATAGTGGCTGACTTTTTGAGTTCGAGCCCTAAGGGTTCGGTCATTTGGATCGTTTTGATGCAAGTGGAGCATCCAAAAAATTTGTAAAAATCGTTCCCTTTTAAATATGCTACTAAAAAAAGGTATGTTGGCGTTAAACTGTTGTGACTAATACTCTTGGAGACTAGATACGGTTATCGTACCCATATTTAGGACAACCCCAATAAAAGCAGTAAACTCTTCTACAGTAGTATCTACCCACGTGTGCCATGTAGAACGTTTTGACAACCTCTTCTGTACTATTTTATTTCTAGCGTAATTATTTGTTTGTTGTAATATATACATCAGCAGATATAAAATAATCAGCTTAGGATAGCAAGTTATATGCCATGTTATCTTTTATTTTTACATAAACATGTACTCAAAGAAGGTATAAGAAAGCAATTTAGAAATATTAGACATAGGCTTAGGGGATGACAGACAGGCCAACCCGCTGTAATGATAAGACATGGTATGCCGCCTATACGGCGACATACGAGTGCAAAGGGAAATGTCGATTCATACACAACCGTGACGGTTCCGTATTTGTACCGGCCGTGATTTCACAGTAACTTTTGTTCATACATAACAGTGTTCGTTCCGTCGCTTATCAGTATATCTCAGTATCAAACATGGCAATGTTGTTGGAGGATATACTTTTGATGATTGCTCTGGTTTTTGATGAAGAAGAAGAAGAAGAAGAAGAAGAAGAAGAGACGAGCGGTAAAGAAGCAATGGATATGAGTTCATCAAACATGGAAATGCAGAGAAACAGAAAGTGAATATGCCACTCTGCACAAGGAATTACTTGAAGATGGAAGAAAGTTCTACGATAATTTTAGAATATCAGGAAATTCATTTAGCTTACTGTTATGCAAATTAGAAGTGCATCTGAAGAAATAAAATACAATGGGGGACTAAGGCGAAGATACATGAAAAAACAGGATTGAGTGAAGCCAGCTTTATTGAATAGACCACGTTTCGATTTAGAAAACTACTTATTGATTGAATTGTTAAGTGTTCAAGGCGATTTTCAAAATTTCACGACATTGCCATGTGAAAAATTTATTGATCTGCATGAAAAGGTTGGTATATGAAATTTAATTTTTAGTTCTGTTAAAACAAAGTTGTTAACAATTTTTAGATTGCGCCTTTAGTCACTAAACAAGAAACATATATGAGAAGTTCTATAAGTTCCAAGCTTCGCCTTGCTGTAACTCTACGGTATTTGGTGAGTGGCAATTCATATAAATGTTTAGATAGTCGAATATCACGAATTACAATTGGGAATTTTGTCCCAGAAGTGTGTTATGCATTAGTAACTGTTGTAAAGGATAAATGTTTAAAGGTAAGTTATATTTTTTAAACTTAAAATTACTTAAAATATGTTCCTTTGAACATTTATTTTAATACAAAAAGAGAAGTACAAAAATACAAAATGTCAAAAAAATCTGAGTTATAATAGCCCTCAAAGACTGCTGTTATTATATTATTGTCCGTTTCATAACTATTAACATCTTTCACGATCAGTTCGTTTTTAGCTGCATTTAAGTCTTGATATATTGGTGAAGATGGTTCGTATGAATGTCTGGTATCGTCTGATGTATAAAATGATGAAGATGTTGAAGGACGATCAGTTTCAGCAGAGGGTTGACTAGATTTTCTTTTGCATATCTTTAATAATCTTTTATTAACCAGCACACTGACTTCTGCTTGTAATTCCAAAGTATCCTCTAGAGAAACTGTTTTGAATTGTGCTAGTAAAGCTCCAAAGTTATCAAATATGTCAGGTTTTGTCATCTTACATAGTTTTTTTAATGCCATATCTTTGGTCTGATGAGTTCTTATCAATTTTTCTTTTCTTAACATTTGATGATCTTTAAGAAGTTGAAAAAGACGACATATTGTCACGCTCCGGAGATGGGCTTACAAGTGTAATCTCCGTATTCTGCTCCATTTCTGTAGACTGTGTGTCTTTTTGCAACGAATCCTTTTATTCTTCCTGTAAATAAAATATATTAAAAGTAGTAATAAAATAAATAAAATATATTTTTTTAGGTTCCATCTACTGAAGAAGAGTGGAAAAAAGTATCATTAGAATTTGAAGAGTGATGGAATTTTCCAAACGCTATTACAGCCCTGGCTGGGAAACATATAGCCATTGAAGCACCACCAGATGAAGGTTCTTATTACAGAAACTATAATAATATGCCGTTGTGTTACGACCAGAAACATTTATGAAGAGAGAAAATAAATCTGTCTGATGTATTGCCAAATATAACACACTACGGAGGAAATTATTCATCTAAAGTTGCTCGACAAATCAGAGAATAGTTTGCCGATTATTATATTAATAAAGGGGATGTGGACTTTTAATGGGCACAAATTTAATGTACCTTCAGTTTAATTAAATAATCACATGCATAATAAATATTATATGTAATCACTATGTGATAATAAAATGGCTAAAAAACAGTGTTATTGAAGATTCCAAGTTAGAAATAGTTTTACGTACAATTATGACGTCATTAAGAAATTGCATCTGATTAAACCATGCAATTGTTGGAATGTACACATCATCTGTATCCGATCGTGTACTTTTGCTTTCAGAAATTTTCTTTTTTTATAATAGATTTGTAGACCTCAGCGACGCTATTTTCTTCTTCACTATTTCTTCAGTGATACCCATTTTTTCGCCAGTATCGGCTTTCCTTTTACCATGATCCTTATAATCTGATAATTTTACCTGCCACAGACATTCTTTTTCTCGGTATAATTCGATCTACTGATAAAATTTTTCTGATGTAAACGACTTCATTACGAATAATGGAAAAAATTCTAGTTATAGCAGTCAATCTTATCGCACTCAGCTGTGATAGCAGTAACGTGATTCATATAAATAAATGGCTTGCAGACGGAACACGCCTCCCAAACAGTTGCTGTGATGACTGATGACAGTCCACTGATATGTGAAACTGCCGCTTAAGTAAACGTCACGAGTCGCAGACAGAAATATGAACAATACCATTCAAACAACCATTTTCACTGTGGGATCGCGAGTTAAATTATGTAGGGATTAAAAGTGATTTTTAAAAAACAAACTTTATTTTGGAGAATGAATTTCCAAATATACTTGTATACAATACGAAACATGTTAAACATTTTATTATACTGCCAAAAGCATTTACGAGACCTCTTTTATTTCTAGTAGTTTTATTATAGACTATAGGGTTTAATCTTTTAATTTGTATTTGTATTTTATTTTCAAGTGTAAGGGCAAGTCCATAAGAACTTGAAATTTCGTTTTTAAACAGGTTACCAACTGAACTGTTCGATAACTGTGCGAAAAAATAATTTTATACTTCTTTAAGTTTTATTGAAATTAAATTCGTAATATCAAAAATTTGAATAAATGACCAATAGTTTATTATATTTTGGGCAGATCCTAGTTTTAAGGGAAGGATTCCAGGATTGTTCGTTAGGTTATGGAAGACTGATTGCTCGAGTCCATAGGTGTAGGCAAGGGACCTGAAATAATATTAGGTTTCCTTAGTTCTTTTATATGGATAATTTCAGATTTTTTATTTTTACTATTTACAATTTCTACACGATTTCTATCTATTAGTTTTATTATTTGATATGGGCCTAAAAAATTATTACATTTTTTATTTCTGTCTTGTCCGGGGTTCTTTTTATATACAGTTTGTCCTATGACAAATTCAGTATTGTCATCTCCTTGTATATTTCTTTTGGAAATTATTTTTTTATTTGTCTAAATTTTGACTTACTTCTTTATATACGTGTTCTAGTTTATTTTTATGATTTTCCGCATAGTCTGTAAAGAAGGTATTTGGCAAAAATATTTCATTAGGGTTTCTACTATGGGAATGACCGAATATTAATTAGAATGGAGTATAGTTTGTGGAAGAGTGAATTGAACTATTATAACCTATTATAGCATAGTCCATTATATTGGTTGATTCATCGGGATACGTTTCCTTAAGTATTCTTAAATGTTCCAAAATTGTAGAATGGAACCGTTCTATGACTCCATTAGATTTATGATGACCTGAGGTCGTGAAATGAATTTTTATTTTGTGTAAATTAAAAATTTCTTTTACTGTTTCATTATTGAATTCCGTGCCTTGGTCTATAATTAATTTTTCGGGGATACCAAATGATGAAAAATATTTAATTAGGGCATTACTTATGTGAATAGCTGTTTCACCAGCAATTTCGTGTGATTGTGCAAATTTTGTAAAGGAATCTATAAGCATTAAATATATTTTGTTGTCAAAGAAATACACGTCTAAATGGACTATTTGAAAGGGTTTCGATGCAGTTTCAGTAAGCATGAGGGGTGAATAAGGATTTTTCCTGGCGTATTTTGTACGTTGGCAAATGTCGCATGAATTTATGTAATCCGTAATAGATTTTTTTAGTCCTATCCAGTAATAATTTTGTTTAATTCTTTCCAAAGTTTCTTGTATACCTCTATGGTTGGTTTTACTTTCGTGGTAATTTTTGACTAACATAATTTGTTCTTCTTGATCTTTTATTGTATTAATACGTTTGGTGCATTTGATTAATTTGGGGCCTTTCTCAGAAAAATGTTTTAAAAATGTTTTATTAAATGAATTATAAAGTTTGTCGTTATGAAACCACATACAATATGTCCTTTTTGATATTGTATAATCTCTTAAAAATTCCAAAATAAGATTTTCATTGTTCTGTTCCGGGATTTCTACTGTTATTATTTTATGATGTTCGTATGTTTCGTTATTAACTTTTAAGTTTGGATATATTTGTGGTTTGTTATTTCGGTTGCTGTTGTGTGTTGGGTATATGACTTTCGTCATGTAAATCTTGTACATTTTGTTCTGTATGGTCAGATGTATGTTCTACAGGTGTTATTAATTGTTCGTTTTTAGGGGTTTCAGGATTTTCGGGATTTTGGCATAAATTTTGATTTGAATTTTCATTTTCTCTATCAAACATTAATTCGGCTATTCGTCTTAAATATTCTACAGATTCTTGGTTAATGTCACCGGGGTTGTTAACCACTGACTCATTTTCAAGAGCATTTAAAGTTATTCGTGAAAGTGCATCAGCCGCACAGTTTAATTTGCCTTTTTTATAAATAATTTCATAATCGAATTCTTCCAATTTTAATCGCCATCTTACTAATTTTGAGTTTGGCTCCTTCAAATTGAATAACCATACTAAGGGTCTATGATCTGTGAAAATAGTAAATTTGTTTATAATTTTTGAATGATTCTATAAAATGTTTGTCGTGTACAATTTTAGCGCCTTTTTTCAAACATTGCGTTAAAGGCTTAGTTATTTTTGCAAAATCTTTAATAAATTTTCTATAATAGCCGACTAGACCTAAGAAGCTTTTAATTTCTTTAGAGGATCTAGGAATAGGGAATTCTTTAACGGCTCTAATTTTGTCCTGATTAGGTTTTACACCGTTCGGGGTAATGACATGTCCAAGGTAGTTTACTTCTTTTCGTAAAAATTCACTCTTGTCGAGTTGTACTTTAAAATTTGCTTGTCTTTCAAAAACTAATTTTAGTCTCTCTATGTGTTCCTGAAGGGATGTGCTAAAAATGACAATGTCGTCTAGGTATACTAACCATGTTTCATTTTGAAGACCACGAAGTATGTTATCCATGACACGTTGAAAAGTCGATGGTGCGTTTTTTAGGCCAAATGGCATACGTTTGTAGTCGTAATGGCCATTAAGAGTCGAAAAAGCTGTTTTTGGTATATCGTCCGGATTCATTTCAATTTGATGAAATCCGTTGGCTAAGTCTAATGTTGTAAAGTATTGACTTTTTCCTAGTTTGTCGAGTATGTCATTGATATTAGGTAATGGATATTTGTCGTCAACAGTACGTTCGTTCAATTTTCGATAATCGATTACAAGTCTCCATTTTCTTTTACCTGAGGCGTCAAATTTTTTTGGAACAATCCAGATGGGGCTGGACCAGGGTGAGGTAGAAGGCTGTATTATGCCTTGATGAAGCATTTTCTGTATTTGGTCTTTGACCTCTTTTTTATGAATTTCGGGAAATCTGTACGATTTCGTGTAAATGGGAGATTCATTTGTTAGATTTATATTATGTTGAATTTTATTTGTGAATGTTAAAGGAATTTTGTCTGTGTAAAATATATCTCGATATTCAAAACATAAATTTTTTATTGCTAGCTTTTCTTCGTAATTACAATGTTCAACACGTATATTTTTTAAATTAGATTTTAAAACGTTATCAGTGAATGTGTTTAGTTCAGAATCAGTCTCCATTTTTTCAATAAAATTTACTTCTTGGATGTCTAATTTTTCAATAATAAATGGTTTATTAATGTCAATTTTTATTGATTCTTCTCGTGCATTAGTAATAATAGTGGTTGCAAAGAAATTATCTATATTTACAACTGCACAGGGTGATTCTACTTGGTTACCGAAATTAATATAATTCAAACGTCCTGTACCATTTTCTATGTCAACTGGTAATTTTATAATTTGCAATGTTCTAGGTGGAACATTAATAGAAAAATTTTTTACTTTCAGTTTTCTTTTAAATTGTGTTAATTCTTCTGATTCATATATTATTGGTATTTGTGTATTACAAGTTGTTAACAATTTCTTTTCCAGGTTTAAAGTAGCTTTTAGTTGTTTTAATAAATCAACTCCGATTAAACCGTCATATTTTTGGCTGAAATTAAATAGATAAAATTTATGTAATTCATTAACTTTAAAAATATTAAAAACCGGTATATTTATAACTTCATTGTGATAAGAAATATTATGAGCTGTTTGAATATTAAAATCTGCGTTATAAATGAAATTTCTATAGTATTTATAGGCTAATTCAGGGTTTATTAGACTTCGCGTACTTCCTGTATCAATAAGAAAGTTTGCTTTTAGAGATGGTATATATATATGTATGGTAGATTAGCTTTTACCAAATTTATATTAATTAAGTTTGATCGATTGAGAGGCTCTGCATATGAAAATTTTCATTAGATTCATCGGAGCTATTTTGTTGGGCAATACATTGTTCTTCATAGAGGTTAAATTGATTGTTATCATGGTTTTGGAAATTTGGTGGGTTATAGTCATAATAGTTGTTATAGTCGATTTCTGGATTTTCTGTAGAATAATCCTGTTCAAAATTCTGTGAATATTGATCACAATTATTAAAATTTAATTCCTCAAAAGGATTTTCAAATTCTTGAATATTTTGATTATAAAGTTCTTCGGAAGTGAACTTTGGTTGTGGTTTTATAGGACTGTTAACTGATGTTGTGTCCATTGGTTCTGGTTTAAATATGTGCTTCGTTACATTTGTATTTTGATTAAATCTTTGATTTTGATTCATAAAAGGTCTTTGAAAATTTTGATTTTGATTAACAAAAGGTTGTCTTTGAAAATTTTGATTTTGGTAAACATTTGGTTGCCTTTTAATTGCTGAATTCGGTCCAAAATTTTGTTGTATAGGTGGTCTAAAACCAAAATTGTTTTGTATAGGAGGTCTGACAAAATTATTTTGAAAATTTGGCATGGGCCTGTTATTTTGAAAATTAAAATTTCTAAAATTTTGATTTTGATTTATATTAGCAAAATGTGGTTTTTGAAAATTTTTAGATGGTTATATTCTTTGAGCAGGTTTAAAAATTACTTTGTGAATTAAGAGTATGACTGGGATTTTGACTGTATAAAAAGTTTTCTTCCTCAACAACCAAAGACATTGCTTTTTCTAGGCTGTCAGGATTTCTTAGTCTTACATTATTTTGTAAGGTACTTGGCAAACCACGAATAAATGTTTTTAAAGACAAATCATCGTAACTTTTAAGTCTGACTACTTTTTCTGCCACTTCAATGGTACTCATTGAATTTAATTTTGAAACTATCAAACTACGAGCGTCCTGACATCTCATTCCGAAATTGTAAGGTGCCTCGTTTTTAAACGGTTGAAGAATTACGTATTAAATCTTGTATTAAGCAATCTAAATTCCTTTGATCACCAAAACATAATTATAAAGCAGTTTTTATTTGATTCCATGTTATTAATTCAATTCTAGAACCTATAAGTGTTAAGGCTCTACCTGTTAATTTACCGATAATGGCTCTTAAAATAAAATTATTTAAATATTGATCATTTACACTAAAAAAAGTTTTAACTAAGCTCTCACAGTTATCAAGAAATATTCCTAAAGTATGAGGATTACCTTCATGACTTACAATAATAGTCCCAAAAATATTCTATTTTTCATTTCTTGAAATCTTCTTAATATGATTTTCTTCTTATTTTCTATTTTCTTATTTCTAAACGGATTCCAGCGATGTAGTCCTTCTTCCGTCAAACTGCAAAGTTCCAGTTCCAATTTTGGCGATTTTGGTCCAAAATGGTACTTGGAAAGGCGATTTGTGTCCTTTTCTACAGCTGTGTGTCTTGTATGGGCGATGTGTGTCCTATACTGACACTGTTTCCAAAAAGTCCGTTTTATTTTCACTTTAGTGCTGCATAAACGATTAAAATCGACCGAAAAACACGATTTTTGTTGTTTTTCGTTGTAGCAATCCTACTGACTGCGCCAGTTAAATTATGTAGGGATTAAAAGTGATTTTTAAAAAACAAGCTTTATTTTGGAGAATGAATTTCCAAATATACTTGTATACAATACGAAAGCAATCTAGAAACTAAAACTATTAGATTGAATAAAAATCTACATTGACAATAGCATTGAAAAATAGAAAAACAAAGATAAGCAATAATATGCAAGTTTGGCAATCTTGCGTAATAAAATAATCTTTATATTAAAAACGTATATAGTCCAAGGATATAACTCGCGTGTCGGTTACGGCACTAACAGGTCACTGTTGTGTATGAATCGACCTTACCTCAATCTATCACGATTAAATTAGTCTTTAGAGTGTTATTGGAAAGTGACGAACTGTTCGTTTGGAATGTTGTGTACTGAAAATACTACAAGGAGGTATTAATAATTTCATAATTTATACGTATGCTATAAGAATTTATTTCCAGGCGAAATATTCGTATACCATTAGTCACTTTCATTCAATAATGGAAATATTTTAGAAATAAATGAATTACATTGTACGTCTTAAACAAATATAGGTACATATTGTAATACTTGTGAGGTTTAACCAACTTTATTTACGAGAAAACTTCATATCTGCCTTTAAAAAACTAAAATTTGAATTACAGATTAGTGTCAGTTTATTATGAGCGGCTCCTCTTTATCGTCAATTCATCATATTCTTAATGTTTACCAGAATAATCGGAAAATATCATAGTTGTCAGCAGTTAACTAGTTTATTTTGATTTTCCTGCGTCTTGTCCTGTGCATTCTCATAGTCAAGAGCCTTGGCCTGAGCAACCCAACTGTTAAAATATTTACCATTAAAATATTTACCATTAAAAATGGAAACAGGAAACAAAAACGTTGGTTAAGAATATTTTACATGGTCAATATTGTATGTAAATGCACTCCACAACAGCGAAAATACTATATTTTTAAAATAACGGTTTCGTTTCCAATAATCCATTATTTACGTATACACGTTAAATTTGGGCTATTTAATATCACATTTGGGAGCAGTTTCAGTTTGAAATACTAATAAAATATACATGCTGAAACGTTTTCTCTAAAACAACTTGCTGCCTCTATTCCTTGTTGTCGCATAAAATATTTACGTTTTGTAAACGTTTATAAGCTTACTCAATGTTTATTACGTTTGACGTACAATTTTGAGTTTATGACACCATAGCGCGGATTTATTTTATTAATACTAATCCGATGCAAAATAAACACTTGTAAAATCCATATAAAAGCGTGTGGCATCAGATTTGGATATGCGAAAGATGCTACTAAAAATTTCCTCTTCCCCAGCCAAAGACAAAAGTTTCATACCAACCATTACTGTGTTTATTCGATTAGCGTAATAAAGTACATGATGAGAAATACTTTTTTATGAGAGAGTTTTGGACTTTCTTAACATATCACCGAAAAAGAGTTACATTTTTCCGGCATTTTTTTACTTTTCCTTTAAAACTTTTATTTTAACCAATTTTCCATTTCCGATGTGTAACCAAATAGCATTTACTTTTTGATTGGCTTATTAGAGTAGTTTTCCCGAGATATGTATTCTAATATTTTATCAGCTCTCTATGTGTAATTATAGAAAATTTAACAAGGTCCGTTCGTGGTGGCTAACTCAGTGGTTCGCCAGGAGAGTATGCAATCGAGTATTTTTTTTAGAATTAGAAATTAATGTTCACTGGTCACATCTCTTAAAGATATTGGTTTTTATTTAAGAATACTCTGACGCTATAAAACAGAAGGTCAATGATCAAAATAACAAATAGCCAAAATTGCATCACGTGATCAAGACATTATCCAAGCAGCTAATTAAAGATAAGTAATACCAATATTAATTTAAAACACCCATTTTAACATTTATTTATATTTTTGGAAACATTATTTCAGATTTCTTGATCACCATGTAAAAAGTAGATTTACAGGCTGATTTTCTGTCATATATAACAACGGGATATCGATAATCATAAGAGGTACAAGGTTGGCTAAATGGAACAAATATGTTATATGTACAAACCTAGAAACCTGATATAATCAAATGCCCCATTATAAGTACAAAGTGTCTTCAAAATACAAATTTTCAAACTGACAATATAATATTATTTTTAAACTAGAGGTTTTCAAAAGTATAGGAGGTATTTGAAAATTTAGATAAAATATTTTTTATAAATTCAGCGGTTTATGTGAGACTTGGTTATAGTACCTTATTTTAGATCCAACTTGTGTATATGTTCTTAACTAATAACTATTTTTAAGACAGCTTATGAACATGAAATGCAATATAAAGAATAATATTTTTTCTCTTATGCATAATATCTGAATCCATTAATACTCAATCTGCAATTATCCATTTTAGATCATTTGGTTAAACGCAATATATGCAGTGTGCTTACCTACCTGTTTAACGTTCCGTACATTTTAAAATAACCCAAAGTAAATTAAAGAATTTCAGTAGTTAACTACCTACTAAAATATCATTTTCATTAATGAGTAATTTCACTTAACTAGTTTTAAAATTAAGAAATATTAAATATCACATATTCCTAAACATTCCTAAACGTTAGTTTAGTAATATCAAGAGATTAGATGCAGTATCTTTCATATAATTGATTGAGACATTATATTATGAATAAGTCCGTTTGGATGTGAGTTTAGTCTAATGCTAGTAATACATCTAAGGGATTGGTTTTCACGGTATTTATCATAAAATCATGAGTACTAATACTAACCAGAGGGCGCAGTTTACTGCTACATTCGAGGAATACAGCGTTAAGTGGAAATGAAATGTAATATGCATTATAATAACTTTTAAATATTTATTTATTTATTTATAATAGAATGTCACCCATTATTTTTACTAAAATAAATTTGCTTAGCTGATTTTATTTTTCGCAAATGAAAAGTACAAATCGCTGTTATCGGTAACTGTTAATCCTAAAATATTTACAGATTATATAGCACCTCGTCTTTAATCAGAAACTACTTAAGGGATTAAAATCTTCAAAAAGGAATAATTACGTGAATTGAGACTGAATTTTCGGGATATCTAAAACAAATTTAATAAGATGATAACAGTAAGAATCTTCTGGATTATTTTATGTTATAAATTGATTGGTTCCATTACAACGCCGATTCAGAATATTTCAAAATTTACTTTCTCGTAAAAAAGTATCGGCGTGGTTAACTGAATCTCGGGACTTTAGTGCTCAGTATGTACCGAAAAAGAACAACAATTACATTTAGATTTATTAAAATTCATGATTAGGTGCAACATTCTTCGAAAATATTGCTTCAAAATATAAGAACAAATACATCTGGATTAGTATGGATAAAACGACAGACGGTAAAATGATTGGCAATGTTTTAAATAATAGTTTTAGAAGACAATATTAAATGGACAGAGAATCACTTGTTAGCATATAAGGTTTTAGAAAAGACAATTGCTACACCACTAACTGAGTTAGTTAAACTTTGTGGACTAAGGTGTTTACATTATATCGTGTCCAGATCAAACAGATAATAAAAAACTTAGAGTTTTTTAACAAATGTGCAATAAAGCTGAACCATTTCATTGTCTTTTTTGACTCGGCTCTGTTTTGTCTCCGGATTTTGCAACAATCGCGACTCCCGTCTCATGTCTCGAAACTGTTTTGTTGCGTTGAAAGTTTCTAATAAGTTGTGTTTTTGTTTTGTTTTCTGTTTGTTTCTTGTCGATAACAAACTTAAAGTTTGGTTATTTATTACTATGAGTTTAGCATAGATAAAGACATGTGGACGACTTCTACAATAAAAAAATATAGTATATTTAATATAAATCCCGAAGATTCAAGAATAATACTTCTATGTTAGATATAGAGACGGTAGTTCACAATCAGCTTTAGTATGTTTTTATATATTAATAATTTATTATCCAATGTTCGTTATGATCATTGTATTTCGCCATTTTAACAGCAAATGCTTAATTTCATGAATATAAATCTGCAATATTTTTATAATTTATTCGTTCAACAATGGAATAATGGCAATGATATCTGCAGTTGCAGTAGTAATGAAGCAAAACTACTGCTTGTGACCGTTGGGGTAAAATTTGTACTGGGTAAGATATTTTTTTTACACTGATATATTGTAAATATTTTTCTAGTGAATATATTGTATGTTTATTTTAAAATTTAATTCCTGTCTTTTATTCCGGTTTTTTATTTAAATTACTGTTATTTTAGAAATTTTAAATATAGCAACCGGTCTCCAGGAATCGTAGTGGAAAGCAATTAAAACCTGTTTTTCACTACTTTCACCATTTTGCTAACTTTTCAATCAGACCCCTGGAATGACCATTCTCCATCTGTTGCTACCTAGCACCCTTATTGTTAATTTAAGGGACTGGCGCCCGAGACTTCACCGAAAGCGCCATAATGTAACGTAGTGCAACGTTTTTCCGAAAACCGCTGGGAAAACGCGTTACACAGTTAAGATATTTTGGCTTTAGCTGATGAATAATTTTTTGTGTTGCGCGATATATGTGTTCGATAGTAAAATTTTTTCGAACGCCGAATTGGTTGTTTAGAATTAGCAACTTTTTCAACTATTTGTTACAATTTTTCGATAAGTAATTTTACAGTGAGTTTTAATCAAACAAAACTATAAGTTTCCTACCAGAAACTTACAGCTTTGTATTGACATCTTCAGTTTGCACTTCTGGTAATAATAAACACTAAGTTAAAATCGATAAAATTGAATTTTGCAGACTTATGTATATATAAAAGACCCTTTCAGACTATCTTGGACAATGACTTTAAAATCTAATTACTGTTCCTAAATATTCGATACTCTTTATTATTTTTCTCCATTTATTGCTATCTACTGCTGCGATTTGCCATTTTCAGTATTCCTACTTTTCTCATATCCTCTTTTGCACCTGTTCTGACCATTTCTTCTTTGGCCGTTCTTTTTTTCTTTTGCCTCCAATCCTGACTCTCGATATTTTGTGTATTATACGGTTTTGTCCCATTCATTCGACATGTCCTAGCTATCATATTCTTATAAATTTATTCTTTAATTCTATTAATCATTTTTCTGTAGTTTTAGTCTGAATCTTTAATTTCTTCATTACCCATATTTTCGCACAATATAAAACTGTTGAAATAGATTTTTATGTATTTTAGTAGTAACATCAATACTCCTGCTGTTTTCCTTCCTTTTCCCATTCCGCGGTATATTTCTATCGTTTCCTCGAAAGTGTATTTTCTGTTCTAATTGATTTTTGCTTTTAGCTCCTTTATTTTTGTTTTTTATCTCATTCTTAGGTATTTGGTTTTGTCTTGATTAATTCTTAATCCGTATGGAAAGATAAATAATACTTATCTTGAATTGCCATGGTCTTCCAAAGCGTTTTAATATAAACAAAAAGAAGAATTATATTGTCAGATACCGAAACCTAGGTAGACTTGAATACATATTAAAACGCTTTGGAAGACTGTAGAAATTCAAGGTAAGTATTATTTATCTTTCCATATTTATTATGAATAATTTCCGTAAAGTAAGAGTTGAAACAATTAATTTAATGCTTAATCCATTATATCACAAAATATTGTATAAAGAGCCTATTTTTTCTGCTTATGATAAATGCTATTAAAATTAACAGTAGATCCATAGTAACAGAATAAACTGAGAGTTTGCTAACTAATTTATTAGAGTTGTTAGTACTTTGTTATTGAAAAACCACAATGAGTTCAGTAAAATAAATCCTACTAAATTAAGCTTAGAATAAATATAAATGATTTTGTCGTTTTGTCTCGAGAATATGTTTTAAACATTATTACTGATCTTCACAAAAATGGAGTTTTTTAAATGGTTAACTATACAATAGTTTTTTCTTTGAAATATTTTCATATTTTGTGGACCACGTCCTAATGTTAACATAAATATCGAACAATGAGACGTTTTTACAGTAACATATAGGAATAAATCCATCCGCCCAAAATTAGACTTATTTACTATTCTCCGCCCAGTACGTAATCAGATCAGCCGACATTAGGCCGATAAATCGCATCCCCTAAATATATTCCACCCCCTGACGGGCCTGTATCGGTATTCCTTTGGCGCTCCTTAACGTCGCGAAATTTACATAGTCAGTCTCAGCCCTTTCCCTAAACATCGCGAATTCTCCGCAGTTTCGCTGAGCTTAGCGCTGCTCTCCATCCGAACAACACTGGAGTGCACTTAGAACACTTTTTCCTTTTTTTCTTCTTTTAGGTTTTTTTAGGGAGATTTGCTTTGAGAATTTTTATTTTCTAGCGAATCGCTGATTTTGGTTAATAGTCGGCTGTATCGAGAAAAAGGCATTACGGTAAGTGAAAAAAGGGCTTTTTCAAATTTTCGAGGACGGAAAGGAATTAAAAATAAATGAAGGTCAAATTCAATTTCAGTGCTTTAAAAGATATTTCTTTATAGCGATATTCTTGCTTAAAAGAAGCAATTATACATCATCAGAGAATACTAAGAAATTTAGTCGGCAGTTTCTTTTAGCCTAGAGCTAAATACTCGCGACATGAATTATCTCAAGTGAGAACTGAAAAAATTGATATGCAAGTGAAAAAAACAGCCAAATTTTAACCAAAAGTACAGATACATAAATTTATAAAGTTTTAGTGCAATAAAAAACGTCCGTAATTTCAATATAATTAAACTGATAAGAAGTGCAAGACAATGTAAAATTTTTATTAAGTTTTCCTGAATTATTATGCTAGTGAAAGGTTATATTTTTCATTTTTATTATGTCATACCTTTGATATTAATTCTAATTACTAATAAATCTTTAGAATTTTCTCCAAATTGTCGAATTAATGTATATGCCTAGCTCATTATGAATAATAAACCCATTTCCAACAAAATCTTTTTAAGATTGAATATCGGCAAAATAAATGTTTTATTTTTAATTTATATATCTTTAGATGTAAATTTTTCACCTTTAATATTTACACGGTTCTCACCTCTTGCTTAAAGTTGGTTCGACGATTTCTAATTGTTGTCTGGAACTGTATTTGTAGAAGATATTTTCAGGTTTTACTGGTACTAAGGAAACTTTGATTCTTATGAATTGGTGAGATATTGATTATTTTGTGTTGACGTTTTAGAATTCATTGGCTTTCCATTCAGCAGTTAAAAAGCACAATCATCTCCATTGACAAGATTACAAGATTTTCTTGATGGTAACAATTATAAATATAATTAATAATAATAGTAATAATAATAATAATAATAATAATAATATTACGTTTGCTTCAAATAATAGTTTGGGATAAATATTTTATGGTTTTGATAATAAGTTATTAACAATAAAATCAAAATTTGAATATTAAATATAAATTGCAAATATCACTTTTTAATGTAATTTGTTAAGAGAAAAGTTGTTAGTAGTACAACATATTTTTTTAGAATTATATTTTTATCATTTTGTCAAAGAAAACATTATTCTGTACCCTTATAAAATTAACCGCATTTTGTATTTTCTTCCAGAGTTTGCCTCGTGAATTAATTTGGAGATTCTTATTTATTCTTTTTGCAAAATACTTTTGGTGATATTTTGGATATGTCCCTAGATGTAAGAATGAAATTGTGGTTTATGCAGGGTGGAACTCCACGTCATTTCCCACTAGTTGTTAGAAATCATCTAAGTGGTAAATTTCCTCAACGATGAATTGGCAGAGGAAGTGATTTTGTATGGCCACCAAGAAGTTCTGACTATAACTCTCTTGATTTTTATGTTTGGGAACATCTAAAGTCCTTAGTTTATGTCCATGAAATTAATTCACGAGACGAACTCTCGAGGAAAATACAAAATGCAACTAATTTTATAAGGGGACAGAATAATGTTTTCTTTGACATCCGAAAGTCCTTTATTACAAGAATTAGAAAAGCCGTAGAAGTCGGCGGAGGTCACGTAGAACATTTAATTTAAGTTTGCACTTTTTATGTCAAATTATTTTTAAATCTGCTTTACCGTTGAAATAGAAGCCTTACGTTACAAGTTTTTTTATTGTCTTTTATTTGAAATCCCCTTCTGTGATCCTGAACTGTTCAATTGTTCAACGTGCCGCCCCCTGTAACAAAATGTGAAATAATACATAAAATAATATTCCTTGTCCAAAGCTATGCCTCTGTGCCTATTTCTATAACAATTGATAAATATACTGTGTCATTATCAGAAAAACACGAAAAAAAATGTCAACTTTAACGCCCTATATCTTAATCCACAGTAAGATTTTATTAAGGTATATTTGGTCCTATAGCTATATTTTGGTCCAAATAACCTGCCCTTAGTCTAGGTCCCAATAGTTATGAATCACCCTGTATACTTAAGGTATCTATATATAATCTAATAAATTTGTACAAAATTCGGACCCCCTTAAATTTTTAGGGATAACTTTTGACACTAAACGTGGAGAAACATTTTTTCCAAAATATCAAACCAAATATTTACACTGAGACATTGTATTAAACGTAATGTATAAATTTACTATGTATTGATTAAGAGCCACTTATCGTATAGGGTGACCCTTTGGGGATCTTCTAGTTATGTGAATACATTTTTGTATTGCTGAAAACTTCAGTAGGAATAATAGATGTTGCTCTATCATATCTGCGTTGCCAAGTGCTCTTCAAAATTATGAAATATTGCCTATGACATTTGTTTTTATTTTTGAGTCTCTGAAGTCTCGAAGCATAACACATTATTATCCAATTACCACCTATATGAAACGAGGGGGGCCGACAATCTGGTACTTTATTGTCACTCTCAAAAAAATTAGCTAAACAGTAAATTATTCGATAAATTAAAAATTTCGCTAAATAGGTAAACGTTAAAAGATTGAATAAAAATCCGTTTTATAAATTCACTAAAGATTTTTTACTAAAATAGTGCTTTTACTCTACTGACGAATTTTTAAATTGTTTTACCCTTAAAATAATGATTTAATCTATATTATAATATGTTTGTTAGTCATTTTATTCTGTTTTATTTTTGCTGAATTTAATTGTTCCATTCTTGTAAATTGTTCCTTGTCTCAAATTTCTATAATTTATAGTTTTACTCTACGCGGATCATGACTATGTTCTTGCGGATAGTTGTGACTAGTCGTTTGTTGTTTTGAAATTATAATAATTATATTTATATGGAGCATAAGCGAGTGACATGTATGTATACAGTGGTCCAGCGGTCAATAAATGCTATTATTATTGTATTAAATTCAGTTTCTAATTTTTGATTTTGGTTACAAGGCAGGAAGTTATATTTGCCTTTTCATATCTGATAGTCAATATTTTCAAGTTTAAAGCGCCATTTAACTTATTATGAATTTAACTTAAATAACCACTACAATATGACATGATCTGAAGAAATAAAATTTATTCCGAATAAATGTGGTTTGAAGTTTTAAATACCCACACTAGGACTAATATTTTTTTTCTGTAGTTGAATAATCAATTTCTATAGAATTTAATGCGAACTTTAAAACATTTTGTACAATCAGAATAAAAAGGGGCTGTATTCATAACTATTTGTCCAGGTAATATTTTTGAAGTGGATCTGTAATGTGTAAAATATTTAATGAATTTAGCAACGATTATATCCTATGAGCTATGAAGAACGCGTTATTTAAGAGAGAGAACGTATTACTAATATCTTAAAGTAGGGATATGTCGAGGTGGGAACATCGTTCCAGTCAATTCGATAGTAACGTACCGGTAACCATGGTCGTACCTCAAGTTCAGTCGAGAGGGGACACATTATTGTGTCTCTCTCGATTATCTGGTCATATATTATTATTCATATTCTTTTATTCTTTAAGGATTCGCCTATTACCTTTTAAATTCTCGCCAAACCTGTATGGTATTAAAACAACTATTTATTTTTGACTGTGTGTTCTTATAGATTTATAGAAAATGAGAAAGTAGTGTCTGCCTTTAAATTGTCTTTGTTCAAAGGAAATTTCTGTGTAGCAACTAATTATATTATGAAAGGTTTTAAATTCTGGACTTCTGATTAATTTGCTTGATATCTTATCAAATCCTTCTGATCTCTTGAATTTTTTTTACACTGACTCTTTTTGATTGGCAACAAATGGTCACATTTTCTTAAGTCGATCCTAGATTTTAATTAATTAGCATTACTATCACATTTGTTTTTGGCTTTAATGAAGAAGCTACCTGCCAAATTTGAAATTGTTACCTTTTCCTATCTCAGTAAATGCATTTATTAAATTGTCCCGCGCATGCAGTCGACGAATGTATATTTCACTATGAACACCCTGTATATATTTTATAAAAATATTATCACATGTAACAAAAAGTATTTAGACCGCCTGTAGTATTATAATAAACATCCTAATGATTCTACAATAAAGCACCTTGCTGTTATGAGATGCAAGCAGATAAAATAATAAGATTCCTCAAATTTATTTGGACATTAAAATAATCTAAGTATAATAGTCTACTGGTAGGTAGTCTTCTCGCTTTATTTAATTTTGAAATAAACTTCCTTGTAATTTCGAGGGAGTAACCCTTTATAAACTCTTCGTCAAAGTGCAGCGTAAACTTATAAGTTAAGAAGTATTTAAATTTGAAATAATGATGAGTTCTCTCCGAAACGACGTAGATGTAAGTCAATTTGCTTATGAAAAACAATCTTGACTTCACTTAAATTTTCACACCACTTCTCATACGAAATGAGTAAGACTAGAACCAGTGGTGTACAAAATATCTTTAATAGAGAACGATGACTGTTTAAATTTATTAAAACGAAATTATATTAATTAATCTACTTTTTAAGATCATGTTACATTTAAAATATAAATAAAGAAATTGAATATAAAGAGCTGCATCCTCTCTTTGGAACTGTCACAGAGAGATAACGAGAATAAATATGGCAATTCAGCTATTGCTATAAAGACCACCTTACCACATGTTAGTAATTCTCTGCCAAAAATGTAGTTGTAAGACTGACATATTATTCGCACCTTCTCTTTGGGTAGCAAAGAGAAAGAAGATAAATAACAGTACCTACCACAAAAAGACAAGACATAGAGTCTTTTTAAATAGAATTTCAGTGGAAATAAGACAATATCGATATTAGTAGTAAACTTATGAGTAGAGACAGGATTCTCAGGCAAGGTCACTCATTTTAGCGAATTTAGCCATTAGGCGTATACTTAGGATATTTAGTTAAACAGCATTTCATTTTGTAGGTGCCGAATGTGTATTACATATATTATAGAATTCTAACAAAATATTGTATATATAGTTAGATAAGATCTTTACATAAAGACCATCTTGATAACCTTTCTTATATATAGTTGAGAAATGGTAAATCCTTTCTATTTTTTTTTTTTTTGGAAGAATCAAAAAGTACGTTTAGATACACCCAGCGTAGTGTTCTGCTGTCTAATATCTAATGTGAAACTCTTTATATATATTGTAATGAGATTTCTGATATCAATATTGATAAACTTGAATCTAGAGAATTCAAAGAATTAAAGTTAAAATTTATTTGATTAAAAAAAGAAAAGGATACCAAATAAAAGGCCTTAAATATTTTTGTAAAAGCATATGATTGACATATGTCAACACTAAAAGTCAGATCATGTTACTAAAACAGTAATGTTTTATTAATTATAAGCTATTTTTTTGTAACAAACCTATTGTGAAATCTATTGGCGAAACATAAAATTTATGTGGATATTATTTCAATATTTTTATATCATAAAACAAATCATTTTTCTTGGATCTTTACAGGAGATGAACAATCTAATGATAACATGTAAAACTTTTTTTAAGAAAGAATTTATGTAACCAATACTTATGGCAGTGAGTATATAAATACAAACCTGGAAAACTTCAAACAAACATAATTAGATTAAATTATAATATTTGCCACCTTATATTTTAAAGTTCGTTATCTGATATTTTAAGAAATTTTACACAAAGATATTTTAAATAAAAAAAAATAATGTTCACCAAAAACTATTGTATGTATATATTTATTGTAGACCTGAAGAATATTAAATAAGTTCGAAATTCCGTGCATCGTCATACTAAAACATACCAATTTAACCTAATAATTATTGGAACAATTATTCAGATTAATGATAAAAAACCTTTTAAAATAATAGCTTATATTATATATGTATCACTACGTATAACTAAAATATAGCATAAACAATAACGTATATTACATTCGGAACTACAAGATATTTCCCTGGTATTACTTCATTTTCTAAAACACATTATGGATAGCTTGAAAACGCAGAAGCAGCTGCTCAAACACTATTTGGTTCACGTAAAAGTATTCATTATATAATGAAGTTATAGCATCTAACCTGTGATAAGGCTCTAATATGTCGCAGTTTGAAGTTCTCATTTCGACGATAAAAATACCGATAACCCGGAAAATACTATAGATTCCTATCTGAATATAGGGATTCAATAAATTGACATGAGTTTGGAAATTAACGATTAAAAATGAAAACGTATCTAACAAAATCAGTTTTTTCACCTGATAAATCTGTCTAATGATGTATTAGTCAAAATACTAAGAAATTAATTAATAAATTAGGTAGAACTACCCAAACATTAAAATAACATTTGAAAAATGTGGGTACAAAGGTTTTTACGGATTCTCTCATATTTTAAAATGCAATGTATAAATCTATAAAAAGGGATAAAAAAATTATTTTCCGCTTAAAAATCAAACTACAACTGATGTTCCGTTTCATCAAAAGTTATACCCAAATTCTAAGACTACCCTAACAACTGGCTGTAGGATCTCAAGTAGTCACTAGGATATTTGGCCTCGGATCTCAGTTAAATAAATAGAGTTCTCCCACAAAATAGCTCATTTTTCCATGTAAATCGCCTAAGCTATTATTCTTTCTAATTTTATTTTTTTATTTCTTGCCATTTCCTCTTTAGCTAATGCCATGAAATCTCATCCTTCGAGTTATCTTATGCTGCTTTATCTTCATCATTATATGAGTTTATTCTTTTCAATTTTTCTTGATATCTGGTCTTGTTTTCCTATTTCAGAATTCTGTTTTATAGTTTTAATCCGTCAGTACCGTGTTGAGTTTAAACTCGACTTCTTTGTTATTGTGTCTTTTCTTCTCCGAGGTATTTTAATTCTACCTTTTTGAACTCATTGCATGTGACCCCCGCGAGCACACATCATCCATGCTGATCCTCCATTTCTGCACTATATATCATATTAAAAAGTTTATTCTCAATTTTCGTCGCTCTCTGGTTGCATAAGCTCAGATCAAGTTCACCACACGAAATCCTACTAGGGCTGCGGTATTAGCGTTACTCGCTAGTACTCTTGTATTGGTCATAGATCCGTGCTATCTTCTCTTTGAGCAGGTGAGTAGGAGGTAATCTGTCTTCTTACCTTGTTGTTTCAAGTAGCGTTTAGCGCTTTTCTTCCTCCTCTACTTTTGTTACGGTTTTCATTTCTTGTGTGTTGTTGCTCGTTCTTTGTTAACCCTCTTATTTAGTTTACCTCTTATTGTTCCCTATCTTGGTCCATGTCCTCTTCTAATTGTTTTTCAATCTGACGCGAGTTATGTCACCCTCTAACAAGGAGTCCACACATAAGAAATTGCTTACCCGAAGGTTATGTAGATAAGCCTTACGTAACCACCTAGGATTCATATCCATTTGATAAACAATACAGTTAGTTAGTTGTGGGAGCTCGAGGTATAAACTCGTTTATTATTGTAGTACTTTTTAATACTTGTAATAAAAACAAATAAATTGTTTTTTTTTTAAAAGTAAGTTTTTGGATCAAAAACTATTATTGGCGCAGTAAGTAGGATATTTCGGAAATATACAAATCGATTGTATATTTTTTCGTATTAACGGTTAGCCGAAATAAACGAACACTGTTTTTGTTGAGAAACTGTGGAAGTGGTTGTTCAGCGAGGTACCCAATTACTAGGATTACCCATCAGTTCATCGAGGACCTGTACAATTCTTTCCAAAGTGGATCATCGAAATTTGAGACTCAAATTGCTCAAATTTGCGAGGACAAAGACCTGGTGAGGACTACATTGCCAACCCAGCCGTTGACCTTATAGCTAGTAAGAAGAAAGTTATGAAAATCATTTTTTTAATTGTGTAAGTACAATTTATGATTTTTGAAGATTCTATAGATGATTTCAGATCTATTCTTGAAGAAATAATTATTGAAAGTAGGCCTTCAACTGACTCAAATTCAAATTCAAATTTAGTTATAAATAATAGTATGCCTAATCCAGCAATCATGCCTGACACTTTTAAAAGTGAATATTTAAATTGCATTCCGGAATTCGATGGAAATCCGAATGACTTGAACAGATTTTTATCTGTAAGTGAAGCCCTATTGCTAAAATTTTATAATAGAGTTGAACCAAATGATTTTTTAAATACTTATTTGTTGAATTCAGTGATTTCAAAATTAAAAGGAAATGCAAAAACTGTAGTTAACATACAGGGCTGCACTAACTGGGACGATTTAAAAACTGCCCTTACAAATAATTTTTCAGATCAAAGAGACGAAGTCTGCTTAAACAGAGACCTCGTAATGTTAAAACAAAATCATAGTGAAAGTAATCAAACATTTTATGATAGGAGTTTACATATTTTAAATTTACTCTGTAGCTACGTCAATATTCATGAAGCTACTGATGCTGCAAAAACCCTTAAAAGAAATTTGTATCAAAATCTTGCTTTAAAAATCTTTCTCTCCGGATTAAGAGAACCTTTAGGAACCACTATTCGGTGTATGAAACCGACTACTTTAAGCGAAGCAATGCAATTTGTTTTACAAGAGGAAAACGCTCACTATTTGCAAAATACCTCTAATAAAAATTTCTCAAAACCGGTCCATCTACCAAAACCAAACCAAAATCAACAATTTAATAGAAATAATTTTAGACCGAACCAAAACTCAAATTTTTCTTTCAGTAATAATACTCCTAACAATTTCTTTGCCAGACAAAATAATAATTTTTCTTCGCAACCTATACCAATTCAACCAAGACCAATACAAAGAAATTTTCCCACAAATATTCAGGCTTTTAGACAGCCAATTCAAAACAGGAACGTATTTAAACCGAATCAAAATGCAAGATTCCCTGCTCCTACGCCTATGACCGTTTCGACAAGAAACACTCATCAATTTAACAATAATAATAATAACAATAGACAACAGTCTACACGTTTTAGACCAACTGGTCCCCCAAATTTTATTTCAGAAGAACTTTATAACGTAGAAAGTAACGAAAATCAGTGTAACGAAAATTTTGACGATTGTTACGATTATGACAATAATAATTATTCATGTAGTGATCGATATGATCAAGAACAAGACAATGAAATAAATGATTACCAAACCGATATTGATAATACCGAAAATTTAACAGAAAGCGTAAATTTTTGTTAAATGCCTCGGAACCAACATTTTTAAATAATCCAAACCCAAAAGTTATATCATTTAATTGTACAAATTCAAGTGAATTGCCCTATATTATTTTTCCAGAATTTAATCTTAAATTTTTAATTGATACAGGGTCAACAAAATCATTTATCGATCCTGAATTAGCTTTCAGATTTTACCCTAATACAATTAAAGACGATCCTTTTGTAGTTTCAACTGTATTTCAAAAATCAACACACAAACATAGTGCAAATATTTTGGCATCTAAAATTTTTAAACTTCCAAATCCAGCCAAATTAAAATTTTATCTCTTTCAATTTCATACATTATTTAATGGCCTTATAGGAATTGATAATTTGAAGGCCTTACAAGCCAAAATAGATGTAGATAAAGGTTATCTGATTACACCTTTTTCAAGAATAAAGCTTATGTATCATAAGACTAACAATGAACTTAATTTAGTAACTTTAGAACCAAGAACAGAGCAAGTAATTAAAATTCCAACAAGTATTTATCAAGGAGACATTATTATTCCTTATCAAAAATTTCACAGTTGTGAAATTCCTGAGTCCCTCAGCACTGCAAAAAATGGTTATGCTTTAACCACAATTTTAAATAGTTCAGTAAATAAAGTAACATTAGATTTATCACCGTCGTTTGGATAGATTATTATCAATTTTTACTCTTTGTGATATATTACTAAAATAATTTTTGAAAAACAAAACTATAGTAATAAAATTTAGCACATATTAGTTCATGATCAAAATCTTTATAAAAATCCAAAGTCATAATGAATTTAAGCACGAATTAAGTTATCACAAAGATTTAATAGTGATGTTACCGTGCTATGTAAAGCATGAAACTCAGATGTTTTGCTGTTTTATTATTTTGAATAATATAATTATTTATTTGCTTATAAATTCCTTTCTCCTACAATTTGCTGAGAACAGGTAATAAACTGATTGGTCTTAAAACTTTTAGTTCTGTCGGTGATGATTATTTAGGTACTGTAGCAATTCTGAATGAGAAACCAGTCGATTCCGAAAAATTAGAACAACTATAAGAATTTATATTAATTCGAGTATCGACAGTTTTGTTGTATACAGAGGCGAAATCATTATTAATATACTCAACATTATTTAAAAGATCAGGGATTACAAATTCATTTTTACTCTGGATATTAAACTCATTCAGAACTTTACAGAACCTTTTAGAATCTCTATTTTGCTATGTGAAAGACATCTAGGCAGATTTCTCACGTTTAATAGAAGCAAGAATGAAGTTTCATAATTCAGTATATCTTGTCCAATTTTCTTCTGTTTTATGATTCTTAAATCTGTTCAAAGCTACATCTCTTTCATGCATAAGCACCTTAATAACGTCAGTTATGCACATAAGATACGTTCTCTTAACTAGAATCACAACAAAAGGCGCATGAATATCAAATCCTTAGTAATTATTTGTATTTGTAACACATAGCATATTATTCCATTCAATGCGCTGTAAATCTGTTAAAAATGATCAAAATTGAAGTATTTATAATTTCGATAAAAAAAATTTAACATAGCGTTTTAATAATGGAACTGATATAAGACATACTATGATCTGAAATCAAATCTGTATTTATGACACCAGTACCAACAACTAAATCAGGACAGTTAACAAAAACTGGATCAAGAAAAATTGCACATGTTGTAGTTATACTTGTTTGTGGGTTCAATAATTAATTGCGTGAAGCCATATGAAAAAAAAACAAAAAGTGTTTTTATAATTATTTGGCTGAGTCAAAAGAGCAACGTTTATGTCACCTAAGTAAACGAAATCATCATATCTAGAACCTAGAAAAGACAGCGCTGAGTCAAGAGACTCAACGCAAATATGTACTAACAGTGTTTTCTGGTGGACGATATAGAACTCCAATGGTCATTTGTAATTTGCCAACTTTCACTTCAATCCAAATACTTTCAAGTTAGGAATTTGGTTGATCAACAAGTTTAATAACCCTACAATTAATATGAGTCTTGACATAGAAAGCCAATCTACCGCCCCTTTTGGGCCTAACCATCCTAAATATTTTCTAGTTAGGAATATTTACTAAATCTGGCGAATCATGTACATTAAGCCATGTTTCAAATATACCCGAGATGTCAATACTGTCAACAGTATACTTCAGTTCAAAAAAATTAGTAAACAGAGATCGCGTGTTGAAATTACCAATTTTTAATACAAATTTATCTAATTTTTGTTTAAAGATTTCACAATTATTACTATCAGCTAAGGGATTAACCGTGTGATTCAAAGATAATTTCGGGTAAAATTTCCGAAATTACATCGCTGTTAGTCTTTTTTTCCAGATTTTAACAACTCCATCATACTCTTCATTACAATTTAATATATTCTTATCAATATAATAATATAATACAAATATATTTTTCCGCATTTTTATTTGAATCCTAGATTTTCTTTTATTCAATTCGTTTACAGAGAATTTATTTCTGGAATATACATTGGATATTACTTTTCAATTTATTTAACGATACCTTATCATAACAAAAAATCATTGAACCATTTTTTATTAATTTTGTATTATTAACATGAAAACTAGCAACAGGATTAATTTCAGACTTTATAGTTTTTTCATTTTCTTTGGAATCTGTCACTGTTTTAGATTTAAATATTAGAACCGATGATTCTACATCGCTTGTGTTATTGTTATTTTTTATAGAATTTTTTACACTATACGAGACTGACATACCTCTTTTTTCTACCTATACTGGTTGATTATTTTTCTGTATATTACAATTAACTTGTTTTTGCAAATTAATAGTATTTTCTTGATCCTGTACAATTTTTTATTTGTCTGAATAATTCATGTAATGCTTTTAAGAAATGCATTTTTTCTTATTGATTTGGATATAGGTTTAAATAATTCATTGGAAAATTTAATTTGCTCTAATCCCCTAATTTTAACAAATTCATTTTTTAAGCGATTTTGCAAGTGCTGCAATTTTTCTTTTATAGGCAACAAGAACAACTCGATTATCTGACATTTTGTTACTTGGTGACTATCCATCCTTTTAATTTATATTTTTATATAAATATCAAATCCTTTATGATACAGTCCGGTGTTAGGCTTACGAAAGTCTCATAGTTACTCAGCTAACAAAGTTTTTTATATATTTGGTGCTGGATCTGGCAAATTTGCTTACTACCGGGAACTTATGCCATAAAGTTTCTTTGTCTTTATTAAGAAAATAAGGCCTCGCTACCTGTCCCTTTGCCATTGTCTTTGTTTTCATCTTCAATTAACTCATAATCTCTCTCCGCACATTCTTCTTCTGATTATTTGTCGTGATCACTACATGAGAATATTTCATCTTCATCTCCGGAATAGACCCCAAAATCATCATTGTTATAGGATTTTCGAACATATTTCTGGCTATGTCTTCTAAATCCCTTTAAGTCAAATTTTTTTATAGTCATAGAATGTTAGGCCAACATTTAAATCATGTTCATTTATGTTATTTTCATTATCATCGGACATTTGTTCTCTCATCTGAAATTAAGCTTAGAATAACTATTTAAAATATAATTATAAATAAAAATTGAAAAAGTAATACCTTTGCAATATTTTCAATTGACATAAACAAACAACTATGGCATAATAAACGATTCACTTAACGTAACTTTAGTGTTAGCAAGTTAGTACACCTAAAGCGGAAAATTTCTTTTTAATATTATAACATAGGAGTGTCATGTTTAGCAGAATGGGTGGTTTTGGCGTTACTAACTTATATTCATACTTTATGTATAAACAACCACATCCTTTAAAAAAATGGAGATTAAAATAAATAATTCTATAATAGGTAATAATAAAAAGGAAGAAAAGGTTGCCGTTAATCTGATCTTTCCGAAACAACCTAAAGATAACGGGTCATACAGAACAATTACATATTACAATTACAATATCTTTTAAAGTAAGAAATAATGTAGGTTCATTTTTATTAAATGTAAAACCTAAAATTAATAAATTTTCAAAATCGGGTATTTATGAACTAAATTATCCGGATTGTAACGCCATCTATCTTAGCCAGACCCTAAAAAATTTTAAGATACGGTACTGTGAACAATTATAGAATAAAACAGCCAAGTAAGTCACATTACGCAAAACACCTCATTGACACTAAACACAAACCTACACTCAATAACACAATTGAAACAACGTCATGTAAGTGACAAGAAAGAAAAAGTTGATTTTTTTGGAGGAATATTAAATACAGAAATACCTAAAATGTCTTCAATATGCAGAATTGAATGAACAAATAAGCTTTGGAAGTTCAATTATCTGTATATTGAAATTGTTTAAAATGTTTATGGCATGAAATTATTTACGCTTATCAAAAATCTGTCAATTTTCTACTAAATCTAGAAAATGATGTGTCAAAACATCGAAACGTAGGTCGATTGAATATAACTAAAAGAGCTTGGGAATACTGTGGAAATAAGTATAATTTATCTTTTTCATATTTATTAACTTGATAACTTTTATCATTTTTTCACATAATAATTAATAAAGAAGAATAGTCTTTTATTACTATTGACCACGAAATATTTGGTTCTTACAGTTTAAAATTAGCGCCTGATAAAAGTAAGGGATTTTCTTTTTATTACATAATCTTATTATGAATTCTTTTTTCCAAGGATCTTCACGTGCATGGATTATATTACGAGTCCTGTCTCTCGCTTTTTACGCTTATCAACTGTATTGCCCACTTTGTCTACCGAAAAGGGGGATTTCCTTTCGTTTTACACCCTGACAATCGCCTTGTTTACGTATTGTAAAGGCTCCATGCAAATAAGTATACTAGGAATTTACAATGCGGGGGCCTTTAGATGTTGAATCTAACGAGTGACAAAAAACGAGCGAACATTTTAAAAGGAATTTTGTTTTCCTTTGTGGTATTTACGTGTCAAAATTAAAATCTAGGAAACAATAAAACAGATCTAGAAAAAAGAAAACATGTGTCTTTTATGGTTTTCATAAACATTTAAAATCGCATTCACGTTATTTAATAAATACAATTTTTATCAATCTTGACTCGTAGACAAAATTTGATATTAACATCGGAATTAGGGAATTATCCGGTACCTTATATCATCCCATAAATATTTATTTACTATTTCTATAACATAAAATACCCATGACTATAACGATTTTAGATCTCGTTGCTAGCATATTGGCATATATACATATACAGAGTGGACCAAAAGTCTGGAAATGGCCAATTATCTCGTAAATTGCTTGTCCCAATTCTACAAAATTTGGGATAAGCCTATTTTGGGATACGGAGATTCCATATTTGACATATGCAATGTTGCTAGATTTTCCATTTCTCAGATATTATTAGTCACTTTGGTTTTTTAAATACATCACCCTGTATATTCAGTCATTTTTGGAATCTTCTCTTCAATAGGAGTTTTTTTGTGTTTTTTTGCCTGGATCCTTAAGGTCTTTCTCGCATTCCTATTAGTAGAAATTACAATTTTAGAACGATTATTATTAATTATGATTAAAACTGCTTGCTAAAATTGCCCCACAATAGTTTCTATCCGTGTTTCTTATCGTCCTGTTTACCGTATGGAGTTCTATACATTTGCCTTGAAGATTTTCCAATTCATCTTTATAGAGTTTCGATAGCTATTGGTTTAAACTCATTGATTGGGGTGTGTACTCCCCAAAATCAAATGTATCAAAAGCATGCGATTCCCCAGAAGTTCTTGTTATTTTGATATAAAATATGTGCAACTTGTAATGAGTATACGGACATTATTTTTTTTAAATTCATACTACGGCATTAAAAAATATTTGATACAAAGTGATTAAAAATCAAATGGGATTTCAAATTTTTGATCACTATGTAACAAATATGAAATATGAAAAGTTAGGATAGGGACATGTAAGCCATTTTTATTGATTTTCAATGTTTTGGCTGCTACATACAATCTATATTCAAAAATGTGATTTTCAGGTGGCTGTGGATCATTTATTAAACATAATAGACATAAAGTGTGATACATCGTTGAAATTAGCTCGGCAAGAGGTTTATAAAAATGTAAAAATATACGGGGTGTTTCATTTAAAAAAACAAAATTTTTGTCTGGCACTGCGTTCCTGAACACACTGTCTATTAGGAACTAATTTTAAAATGTGAATCTCAAGACTACCTATACTTTTTGTAAAAAATTTATTTGTAATTTCAATAATAGAGGATATTTCGTACTTCGACGCACTAATGCCGTACCCTGTATATATACATATGTTACCTTCAATAGGCGAAATCCGTTATTACGCGTATTTACTAGTAAAATTACGAAGTATCAAAGAGCACTCGTAATTTCACGTTTTTACTAGTAAAAACGCGTTATCACTACCAGCATTTGGAAGGAATTAAAATTTTGATTCGGCAATTTATTGAACCCGTTCTTACTACACACAGGATAATAGTTGTTACTGTTAAAGCCTGCATGATGGAAAATTCTGGATTTAGTTAGTTGAGGTTAGGTTAGGTCAGGCTAGTTTTCAGTTAGTTTTACCCTTTCCTAATCTTCCACCTTTAACCGGCAAAAACTAACTAAAACTTAACCTAACCTAATCTAACATGAACTAACCTCAACTAACTTAAACTAACCGACTAGGATTGGTTCGACCCAGTTTTAATCGGTTAAACCTAGGATTATCCTTCATTCTAGCTTTAATAGTAACACCTATTATGCTGTGTGTAGTAAGAACGCGTTCTAACTGAATGCAGTAAATAGCCCAATAAAAATGTTAATTCGTGTCCTTCCTAATGTTGGTAGTTATAACGCGTTTTTACTAGTAAAAACGCGAAATTACGACTTATCTTTGATATTTTACGTTTTTACTAGTACGATCGTACGATTTCGAGTTTCATTGGATTATTCCACTGTACCACATAGGAGTAACATGGAGAACCTTTTGTATCATATATAAATATAGTAGCAAGAATAACTGCTTTTGTTTAAGACATAGACGAATTTAAAATACGACGGCCTTAGAAAGGTTACTGCATTTATTCTAAGTCTACATCTCATCTGATAAGAAACTTTATTAGGATTCTCCGATTGGTAAGTATAAATCGTAAAATATTAATTATAAATGTAAGCTCCACTCACTAAATACTTGAGGTTACTTTCTGCTAGTAATACTAATCCATATAACGAAATTGTACAATCAAAAACAATATATTAAGTTAAGACCTAAATTAAAATGAAAATTAGACATGGAGCATAAAACTTTTCATTGTAATTTTTCCAATTTAATTTACTGCTTTTTGTTGTAAAATCTCGTTTATGAAGAATTACTAGTTAAAAGTTATCCTCAAGTATGTTATAGATTCTAATCAGAACCGAAACCGAGACATGGAATAAAAGCAGTACACTTTTTAATGTCGTTTTATTTCTTAAGTTGTTAATATTCAATTCAGCAAAGGATAAGGAATCGCTTAGTTTCTGACGATGGCGACATTTCGGTACAGTCACATTTGATTTGCTATCCGCTAACTTTTTGCTTAAGCTTCTTGTTCCACGAATACTGACGTCAAAATGTATTTATTTATACAAATACAAAATACAAAAAATAGTTTTCCCCCTTTACATTCTACGCTAGTATGGTAATCTTCATAATGATATTTTTTTTATGACCCACTGTTTTCAAAGTAAATCCTCTTGTTTCAGTATGATAAAATCAATGGTTTTCAAAATATTTACGCCCAAAAGTATAAAATTCCTATTAATTTATATTAATGCTTAGGTGAATCTCATATGAGTTTAGTCGATTTCGACATATTTGATCAAAAATTAGTAACCTTCACCTCCACCAAAAAATATGAAAATATAAACAAATCCGCTTTATAAATTTTTTTAAGGGGATACCGATCTTTTGAACGGTTCAAACTGGTTTCATAGTTAAGAGTTAGGTTAATATTTTGCTCCTGAATTAATACATTCATTTTAAAATATTTTTGCCTCAGTACTTTTTCAAATAATTAGTTATTTTTTAATTTTAATTATTTTTATTTTTTAGAAAAAATAGGTACTTACATGTAAATCAAATTATTTAAAAATAATATCCATTTAATTGTTTAAAATGATCTCCCCCTTCTTGAATCTACAATCTATGCAAAAAACCGAGTATTTTGAAAAATAAATGGTTTATTCTAAACTTTACTCGCAGCCCATGGTTTTTGAATTTTTAGAAATCCTGATAAAAATCGGCACAAACGTTTTAATTAAAGTGACTGTGAAAATAGTTGACGATTGAGATTAACTGTAAATCTGCTAAAATTAAACAAATCCTAATATTTTTCCAAATTGAAAAAGTGACCCAGTCAATACGTTCTATTTTCACTGTTAAATATTTGTTCGCAAATCTAAAGTAAATAAAAGCTAAATGAAACCTAAACAAGTACATGCTTTGAATTTTAGCATAAAAATGAACCGATAGGGAGAAGCGTGTGGATATATTTTCAATCTTTTATGAATGAATATTATTGTCTAACAATTTTAGTTTTAAAATTTGGTATTAATAATAAAAAATATGGATATTTTATTCAATTTATTATTAGTTCCCAATTTAATCACTGTTCTGTAAAAAAGTACGATTAAAGAAATATGACAAATTTACAAATAATCATTTTTTTTTAGTTCCTACTACAACTTTAAATACACACTAGCAAATTGCAATTTACTCATAATTTTTGTATGTAATTCTATACAGAATTACTAAGTTCTATAAAGGCATAAGTAAATATCATTCAAGAATTAGATAGCATAAATTGGGTACCGTCTTGGATTCATTTATTAAAAAACTACGTAAATGTGGGTTGTTTAATCATATTCTAAATGGATATTGTCTTCATGCTAATAATTTAATTTTTAAAATGCAGTTTTGTTTATATTTTTTGGTAGAAAAGTTGCTAAGACGAATCTGCAAACAAATTGTGATTTGTTATATTCCTAAAGGCATTAACATATATATATTCCATGTATAGAACGATACCATGAGTCTAAAAGAGAAGAATTTAAAATAAATAAAAAAATATAGAAAATTTAATTTACTTAGTATATGAGGCCCTGTGAATATATGTATATGGTGACATATCCCCATATTTTGTAGAATATATATTTATATTTTCTAATTAAAGGAGCGATCTGTACCTACTTACGCCACGCGCTTGACGATTTAAACAAAATTGTTATAAATAAATAAACAAGCGGTGTTTTTCGTTAATTAGAGACAATATTAATTTAAATTTGATCAGATGGTCGTTGTACCTGCCCGTATAATTGGACCAACGTATTAACGGAAAACAATTAAACATAGATATATTGCCTATGAATGATTTGACGGCCACAAAACTCAAAATGCAATGTAAACAAAACATCATCTAGTTTTCAATCATCAAAATGTTGCAACTGAACGTGCCTAATCAAACACGGAATATTATCGTCAGAGGGCTGCTTTTATTTATTTCTCCATGAGTACAATTTATAGGTAAATTATTTAAGAGTTAATATGAGTCAGGTTAAGTTAAGTTAGGGTGTGGTAAGTGGGGGTTAACACGCCCCTCTACGAGTCGATGGTTGATTCGGTGAAGCTTATGAAGTCGTTAAAGTTGTACGAAAGCAAATGTCGGAACTTATTTATTTCCAGAGCTAGACCCAAGTATTGTCACAAATTCCTATAGGTGAGCATAATACTAAATAAATTCAAATCTTAAATTAAAATATTTTTTCAAATCGTTTTAAAATTTAAGTGGACCAAACTTCATTAATCTTTTCCTGATGATTCAATTTTTATTTCATAACAATTTTCTTTAAACAATAACATTTTATTTTATTTTATTATTTCATATATTTAATAAATAATTGTATATTTTTTCATCATTCATTCATTACTCGAATCACGTGTTTGTGACCGCTAACAGCTAACAATTCATGACAGTATAGTAAGTGTTACTCCGTTTCATTCTCCACTCTGTAGAAACGGCAGTCCCGTGTATGACTCAGACCTATCTTCTTCGTGTGGTATGGCAGACAACAGTAATTTGTAAGCAGTCCGATTAGAATGCATAGATTTTTTCTACTCCATTCCAGAACCTGCGATATGGTGCTACCTAAAATTTCGAATATGAACGACTTATAGTGAGCAAGATCAGGAATATATTTTTAATGCTGAAGGGTTTTCCTGTCAACCCATTATAAATAGTATCCCTGATCATGCTCGTGACTATGTCAAAGAATGGTCCCAGTTCAATTAACTCGATTTCTGCTCCTTTTCTCGCGAGAGCCTCGGCTTTCTGATTACTCTCCGCCTCTTATCTTATTCCCCGAAATCACCATGAACACAGTCTCTTCTTGCAATAATGATGTCAAAAAACTGTTTTCAAGCATACGTTTGATCTGATTACTGATTATGCTGCTTATTTCCCTCCGCTGAATTGTGGCGTGAAGTGATTGAAGTAGGGCCTTGTTGAAAGTCCCTTTCTTCTTCTTTGAGTGCCGTGCAGTTTACTGCGTAGGCGTCCTCCAAACTTTATATATATCTGTTATTCGCAGCGTCTCTAAGCGCACCAAAGTCGTGAATTCCAGTCCATTGCCGGATGTTGCGTAACCAAGATAATCTCTTACGGCCAATGCCTCTTTTACCTTCCACTTTTCCCTCCAATATCAGACGCTGAAACTCATACCGGTCACCTCTCATGATGTGTCCAAAATACGAGATCTTTCTCTTCTTGATGATCTCGAGCAGTTCCCTATCTTTTAGTTTTGCTCTTCTTATGACCTCTTCGTTACTGACTCTCTCTACCCATGATATTTTAAGCATACGGCGAAGGGTCCACATTTCAAATGCCTCGAGTCTGTTCATCGAAGCAGCCTTCAGAGTCCACGTTTCGGTACCATATAGGAGAACAGACCACACATAACATTTTATCATCCTGAATCTTAATTTAATATCTAGTCTGTGGTCGACTAAGAACGTACGTAGGGATATAAATACGGCTCTCGCCTGTTCTATGCGGCATTTGATCTCTATCTCCGGGTCCCATTTCTCATTCAGGTAGCAGCCCAGATATTTGAATTTCTGTACCTGTTCTATGTGCATGCCATCGATGGTTATTTTGCACTTTGGCAGGATGTTTTTAGAAATTGTCATAATTTTGGTTTTGGCAGCATTTATTTTCAGACCCCGAGCACAGCTTGCATCATTTACGGCTTTCAATATTGCTTGTAAATCATCTTCTGAGTCAGCTAAGATTACCGTGTCATCCGCGTATCTGATGTTGTTGATGTGGATGCCGTTTAGTTTAATTCCTAAGCTGCTTTCCGTGAGTGCCTCCTGAAACGCTCTTTCTACATACAGGTTAAAAAGCATTGGTGACAGTATGCAGCCCTGTCTTACTCCTTTTTTTATTGGGAATTCTTCAGACACATTGCCATCTTGTAGCCGTATTTCGGCGGTCTGGTTCCAGTAGAGGTTGCGTATGATTCTTACATCTTTGTCGTCCAGACCTAAATCATCCAGATACTGCAGTAATAGATTATGCCTTACATGATCAAATGCTTTCTCGTAATCTATAAAGCATATATAGACATCTTTACGTTGATCTAGGCAGTTCTGAATAAGCATTTGAAGGCTGAAAATAGCCTCCCTGGTACCAAATCCGCTTTTAAACCCAAATTGACTTTCCCCACTAAAGTCCCTTTAATACTGAGAAAAGCTCTCAGCGCAGCCTCCTTGTACTGTAGAGAGGCGCCTATCTATTCTACGAGATTATTTATAGTCAAATCCGTAGATTTACCAACCTGAACCTAGTAGGCATTGTTTGGGGTTTAAGGGAACTTCCCTACAGATCCCCTCTCTAATATACTCTAATAACACTAGAATTGTATTTAGTGGGATCCCGAAGTAATATTGATCGATGTAAAGGACTTGAGCAGGGACTTATTGGTCGTCGCTACCTTCTGTATATATGCAACCCTTGCGTCGATTAGCCATCGGTATGTAGCTCCACACCAAACTTGCCCTAACAAGTTTCACAAGAATGGGCAGCATTTTCTCTACTCCGTTTTTTAACTGGGTGGGAAATATACCATCCTCTCATGGATATTTTTATGGACAGAAAGGATTCACTGCCCATATAATTGAGAGTGAATGATCACCTCTGATACAACTTTTAAGTCTTTCGTGCAGACGAGCCTGATAGAAGTGAAAAAACAGGCTACCCGGAAAGTGGTTCTCTATGAGGATCTCTAACGTCTGCTTTTTTGAGACCGTAAAAGAGCTGTCTGGTGCTTCTTTCCCCACCTCCTCGATCGGATTTCTAGAGAGGAACCTGTAAAGTCTTGTTACAGTAGGTACGCCTGTTATACTCTGATAGAACCTCCTCGAAGACTCCCTCCTGACTTTCTGTATACTGTTACAGTCGACATGTAGGTATCCCAGCTCTCCATGTTATTAGTTATATCGCCATATCCATTATATATAAGAAGAGTTATAAATAATGTGGGGTATTTAAAAAGAATACGTTCATTCCTTATATATCTATTTGTTGATAAAAATGGTAGTGGTTTAATAGAAAAATCATCATCATATTAAGTGGGAAAAAATTAAATTTTGTTAACAGAATTCAAATGAATGTTATAATTCAAAAGTTATGGGATTAATAAAATTTTAAATAAACTATAAATTCAAGAACGTGACTCTAATTCGGCTTTAAGTAAAATAATTTCCCTAGAGTAAATGAATTAGAAACGGGAATAAAAGCTTCATCTTTTATAGGTGTACCTAATCAAATTTACCCCTCTACCGTGGCCAGCACAGTCGACAGACCTTAATCCCATCGAGCATGTACAGAATATACTTCAGAGCCGGATCACTTCTCATTTGCATACATGCCAAGGTCTTCTATTTTTTTTACAATAATGAAGAAAATATCTACAGATAATTAGCAAAAATGTTTATTTAGATTTTTATGTTTTAAATTCATTGTCATGTTAAGGATTTCAATTAAATTAGTGTAATATTTAACTTTTATTTAAATATTTCGTTATTCTATCATCAGCAATTTAGAAAAAAAAAGACTCTAGGATGATACTCCCGGTAAACAAGGCGAAAAATATATATTTCACTTTGTTTGAAGAACAGACAAAAACTAAATCCCCATTTATTGATTCATTTATATTATCAGCAGCAAGCCTACTTGAATTAGTACTTTGCTAATAAACTACTTGAAGAGTTTAAAAATAAAATCTTAAAATTTAGATGATAAATTCAAATTGTTTATACGGAAAAATGTAGATATGGTTATGTTAATTCAAAAGGTTATTCGCGATAAAATATTCCGAAGCAAATTATAAATTGTAAATATCATCCTTCTAAGCCTTCCAAATATCTATTATATTTAGATATAAAGGATTGATTATGTGTTAACCTTTCCCTTATAGAGAAATTAAATTTTGATATTCGCACCATCCGAGAGAACTTCTCTCAGGGGTACATTCTAGAAGTTGACTGAGAGATGGCAAGACTATCATGGAGACTTTCCATTTTGTGCGGAACACCTTATATCTCAAGGATCTAAATTAAGACTAACTCTTTATGACAAGAAAACGTATACTTTGCAGTATTTAAACTTGAAATAGGTACTAGCAAATGTTTCAGAAATAAGATTGAAAATAAAATTTGAAAATTAATCAATCCGTATCGTTGCGATCCTACATTGAAAGCTCCATATTTTGAAAATATGTTGAGATACATAAGCTCTTTCATAAAGTCAGAGCATATCAAAGTTTCCTTTAGTAGAATATCATGTATTTTATTTTAAATTCGATTTGTCACTTCCAAAATATAAGGTTTAATTAAGTTATACAATGCGCTTTTAAAAATATCGACACTTTTTATATGAAAATATTTTTAGTGTCGATAGTAAACAGTATTCATTTTTGGCATTTTAAATACTCTTTTCTGTATTATTTTTTTTATCTAATTTTGAGAATATGCATTTGTGATTCAGGAATTAGTAGTTAGTTAATAATTTTATTAAAACAAGACGTTATGGGGACATAGAGTAAGTACAGGTTAGTTGTTCAACAATATAAGGATTGAACTAAATATACCTTAATAAAATGGTGCTGAGGCAAAAGGTACAGGGTGTTAAAGTTGATTTTTTTTACATAAATCGCATTTTTATCTCTTACATCTAGTGAGAAATCAGCCAAAATGTCACAATAAGTATTTTGTAAAAAAAATAAACAACAATATCCATTTAAATTTGGAGAAAGAACATACGATCATAGTAATCGGTCGCCTATGATGCCATACCAAATACCTAATTTAACTATTCCTGCTGAAAATGTAATTCTTTAATGGCGTGACAATTCTGTACTTCGCAGTAATGACATTTTTCTCCAATGTAAAATTTGCTTCATCACAGAATAAAATATTCTTAATAAAATTTCGGTCAGTGTTATGCTTGTTCAGAATACGTTGGCAAAATTGTAACCGTCGTGGAAGATCTTTTGGAAGCAAATTCTGAACAGGAAAGAAATGATAAGAATAGAAATTCTCTTTTTTAGAATCCTAATAATGATGACCAACTTACTCCTGTTGCTGCTGACAGATGACGTGAACTTATTTCAGAATTTTCATCTTCTCGAACCAAAATGTCATCTTCTTGATAAGGTGTTTCAGCCAAACGACAATATAGATTTGTAAAAGTTTTATTATTTATTTGCCCTGTCTGCATACCACAATTACTTCCTTATGGCCGCAGATCGAGCGCAATAATTTTCTTGTGCTTACGCGTACGCAAAAATCGTAGCCCGCATTTCCGCCCCCATTTCCTCATTGGTAAAATAGTTATGACGATCCAAGAAGTAACGATCGGGTTTTAATTCTTCTTTAAAAATGTAGCAGTGCATTAAAATTTGACAACAAAATAATGCACTCAAAATAAATAACATTAACCAATAACAATTTTTCATAAATGAAATATTATCTGAAATTCCTTTCGCAGACTTTCAACTATTTAATTGCGTTTTTCTCGAAAACGGCTGAAATTATCATGTTTCAATAAGTATAACAAATTGACATAAAAATAATGTTTACACGATGTTTTCTAATCAAATTTACTAAAAAGATTCGTCAAAGAAAGTTACGACTCAATTTCATTATAAGTGTTGTAAAGGCATATTTAAATACGTAATTTAATCAATAAAATATTTAAATATTTTTAAATTATGTATGTGTAATCATATATTTTGTAAAAGTTCATAAATATTTTAACGGTGAGTTGTATTACTTAAATATGATAACAATTACATAGAACAAGTTAATGTACGGATCTTGTAAATGTTTTGTTGGTACCTTTTGATTGGGAATTTAATATTAAAAAAATCATAGAGGGTCACATGACTCAAGAATACAACAAAACGGTTGCACAAGGTAAACTAGTTATGTTATGACTCATCCCGCATATTTATTATGTAGTAACTCTTGTATCGCCATCTGGTAACAATAAACGAAATAGTACTTGGTGAGGTAACTAGATTTTAATATTTAATTTCGCTCTGAATTTAAAGTGTAAAAAATAAAACTATTTTGTATCGTACACTTAAACAATAACATATACTTTTCTATTAAAATTTTTAATTTTACAATATTAACGTTCCGTTCTTCTATTGAAATCTTTCCTTATTGTTATCCTTAATTATGTGGCAACTTTACTATACCAAGACACATTTCTTGCCATTTCATTCAGGACACTTCTTGTAAAATGTTTCTTTAAATTTTCCATTTCCCTCTAGTTCAGGACATCAAGCTGTAATTTCCAAGGCAATGTGCCTACTTCTCAAAAGTCACATTGAACTTTTAACAAAGGTACTAGTAAATATATACTCTGAAAAATTATTGAAGAGGGTAATAAATCCGCGTGAACAAACTGCAATAAAATATGTATTATACGAGGTAACGGCCAAATGCTTATTTTTCCAACGTTAATCTGTACAGGTCACTAATCGTAGCTTTGAAAGTTTGCCCCGGTATTCCAGAAGCAGGCAAATGCAGCAGACCAACATTATTTAGCTAAATTATTATCCGTTACATTATGAATACTTTATTGGTTTACTTAAATTTCGTCTAAAGAACTTTCCCTAGATTATATCAGTGGTGCACGCGTTTTGTTAAATAATTTATTAAGATTACTAAGTTATTTGAGAACTATTATTTTTAAATGATTTATGTGAATAAGAAAATAATATATAAGAATGCTTTTCTTTGAAAAGTTTAAATGTTGTGTTAATTATTCTTTTATTCAAATAATTAAATACAATTCTGTGTCATTATCGAGGCGAAACAATCAATTATATTTTTCACAGTTATACACTAAGTAATTATTTGCAATTTTAATATGAAAAATTACTAGTCGAAATTCATTCAAATAAACATGTAAATACTTACCAATTTACTTTAACAGGAATATATTGACTCCGCAGAACTCTCTTTTAGTCGTCGGAACCTATAGAATTTAAATTTATTATGGTTTTATGATTAGGATTGTTTCATTACTCTAATCCTTTAATTGGTTTATGATCCAGAGCAGTTTTGTTGACGGAAATTCTATTTTTCAGACAATTGAGTGAAACCAAAAAAACTGTATTAAGTAAGGAGAAACAACACTGTGAAAAGCAAAAAAAATTGTCTATTCTTACAATTTTTGTATTGGATATTAATGAATTAGTTTTAGGTTCAAAACGGATAAGCTATTAAGTGTGCATTGAATTATATTTATTTATTTTATTGAAAAATATTGTCAATTTACATAGTTATCAATTATAATACGGTAATTCTTATAAAAATCGTCTTCCCAAGTTCCAATGAACATCTTTATAATGAATCATTTGAAAAAGAAAGCAAATATTTTATTAAGCTGTACAAACGTGACTTTCGTAATGCGTAGCTGTTTTTTTTTCAATGAATTTTTTATAAAATTGGGACGTAGAGACTTTACTACTCCAATTAAAAAAAATAAAATAAAATCGAACTATAATGTCTCAGGTTATTGTATGTACAAGTTTAATTAAGTCGTTTCGGAAAAAACGTAATGAAAAGTTTATGGAACTTTTTCTATATAAAAACATCTGCTTTTACTGAATTACTCGATGTCATCTTTGTTTATAGTTTTTCAAATTTTATTAATACTATTATTTTTGTTTTTATACACATATATGATGACAATTCTTTAGAATCATCTTTGTACTCTGTATTTTTTAATTTAATTTTTTAAATTTTATAAATCCATCCCAGTGTTGTTGTACTTTAAAAATACAAATTCATGTGACAACATTTTTGATACATATACTGTTATTTTTGTTTTTGTACACAGAGCCCCACAGAGTAAAATATAAATACTAGAAATTAAATAAAATCAAATTTAATAAAATTGTCTCATTGTGACGCCGCTGCATACTCGACTTAATTTTATCGCGCGCTAACAGGGTGATTCCGGATAGGTTTTGCATAGTACTTACACGCGATCACCCTCCTGAATTATTAGTTGTACTTTAGTAACTATTGCTATATCTTGTACAGCCGATGTGTAGTGTAACAAGAACGATTGTAGTAAAAACTATCCGCTTCAGTTGGTGTTCATGTTTCCACAGATCCTGTATTGTGTAGTATTATTCCACCCGATAAACAAATCCATTGCATTTCCATTATATCACCGATTCTAATCATGAGAGGAATCCTAAAAATCTTAAGATTTTACTCTATATTTTAGTTCCCCTCTTTTTTGAAAATCCTATTTTGCCTCTACTTATCGAAGACTTTTGTGATATAACGAAGTAGTGTTGGACGTTTCGATCAGTTTCTGTGTTCAAGTTTTTATACAAGATTATAGTTTACTTTCTTTGGTTTGTCTTTTTTTTTTAATATTTTTGTCAATTGAATATTGTCTAATCCCAATAAATATGTATATTTTTGAATTGGCAATATTTCATAAAACAGCTCTTGTTTTGAGCTGATTGATTTTCTCTCATCATCAAAGAAATAATTCGAATAGTCTGAATTATCTATTGACGAGCTATATCATGTTGGCTAGACGTTTTATCGTGACAACACATATTAATCAAACCCAAACCAAAATTAAGCTTCCACAAACGATGTATTCTATACCTCAAATTAATAATTATACCTCTCTCGCTCCGAGTACTTCTTAATTTAGTCGATACGATAGTGATGTCGCCATAATATCTCTACCACCATAGTTTCAAACTTGATCAATCTTTAGATACTAGTTACAATAATTTGAAACATTCTACACAAATAACTCACAGAATTGTTAGTTAATTGTAATTAATTAGCTTTTAATAAATCTCACGTTGATTGTTAATTGATTAGTTCCATTTTACACTTGATAATCGCTTTGTTCGTGGAGTGAGAGTGGGAGAATTTAATTTGTCAGTTTTGATATTTAATACATACAAAAGGGTAAAACTGTACAAATTAGATAAAATTAGAAATTAAATATAGGGGAATTGTAAAGTTTGGAAAATTAAATTTTTAAAAATTGTTGTATATTACTGAAAATGTATATCGCTAACTTCAAATATGTGTACTTTCCAACTTTTCAAATTTAGAATCCAAAAGTGATCTTCAATAGTGGCTTAAAAGCCTCCTTCCTCCGTGTCGTATTTCCAAGTGCACACTGTTTTGTTCTTTTTAAGTTATTATAAACTAATAACAATAATATTAGTTTTACTGATCAACATGTAGCCATTGACCAAATTGTTTAAACTGCAATAAAATACAAGGGGCACCACGCAATGGGACGTTGCTTAATCGGGAAACTATTGAGGATATTGAAAAATTTATGTAGGAATTTGTAGGTAAGTAGCAACAAGAATTTAATTTTTTTTAGAAATATATACCTAGAATATCTCAAATTGGTATACATGTATAAAGTTATACATTTTATAATAAAACAACCTTTATTTTTACATTACATTTAGCCGGAATCTCTTCAATTTTAGGAGCTATCAATTTTATTTCAACTACTATGAATATACGACGTAATTGAATGAATTTAGATCGTATACGATAATTTGCTTAAGATGTATTAATCACACCTATTTTGTTACTGCTACTCCTTCCATTCTTAGCAGGAGCAACTACTACTACTTGTAACTAATCGAAATTAGAATTCCCTCTTTTTTTGATTCACTGGGAAAAATAAACCCAATCCTGAAGTATATATTTCAATTTTGACTGGATTAGGAATACTTTCTCATATTGTTAGCCAACAAAAAAGAAAAAGTAATCATTTGGAACTCTAGGAATAATTTATGTTGTACCTGATAGCAATTGGATTATTTTGGTTTATTGTATGAGCACATCACATATTTACGGGAGGAATAGTTGTAGATACTTTAGCCTGTATTCCTTATGAAGTCATAATTATTGCTGTTCCAACAAAAATTAAAGTATTTAGTTTATTAGCTACTCTACATAGTTTAGTAATGAATTATAGACCAACTACATATTATATTATATATATATTATTTTACATGACACTTATTATGTTGTAGCTTACTTTGATTATGCATTATCTATGGTAGCAGTATTTACTATTTAATATTTTTGAGAACCTTTTTCAATTCAACGGAAAAGTCTTTCAACCTTAAGAATTGCACCATCAATTGAATGACTAGAATGTTATCTCTCTAATGAACATAAATATTTTGAACTCCCAATACTAACTGCCAAATACCAATATACCACATTATTGCATTGGATTTAAACCCAAAATATAAAGTTTATACTTTGATTGATTTATTCTCGATCAAATATATTATGAATAAAAATGGTAATAATATTACATAAAGAATTAAAAAATTTAATCGGTAACAATAATTCCTAAGGTACAAAGAACACTAATTCTTATTAGATTATTTATATTAATTTTATTTAACAATTTTGTAGGTCTTTTTTCATACAGTGAGGTCCATAGATATGGAATAAATTCATTTTTAACGTTATTATGAACTTTTGAGGAAAAACCTGAAACAAGTCAATTTTTATTCTTAATTTTACAAGTTATGGTATAAAAATATTACCCCCTCCTTTCACACCCTCTGAATTATGAAATAAAAATACAAGATATTGTATTCAGATGGCCTGAGTAATATGTCACGATGAGACTATTTTTAATAATATAAGATTCAAATAACGGATATGAAAAATGACAATTTGACAATTATTTGTTAGTGGTAAATTCGGGATATAATTTAAAACCATAAGCTTTGACAAAGCTTCCAAATCAATCACAAGAACAAGATGTATGTTAAAAAGAAGCTACAGAGTAAGGAAGCGGAAATTCCCACTTTTAAAACAAGGGATGTAAACGATAATAGAAACTACTACCTTGAATATAATTGTGGAAAACTACTGTCATACATAATATGACAATCAACGAAAATGAACCTGTACCAGAAGAATGGTTTGATTATGAAGAGGATGATTGACACCTTTCCCCAGAATAATGACATGCATGCAAATAATGTCAGATTCTTGATTTTCTCTTCTCTTTTTTATAGATAATTCTCTTGTTCTATTTTTTTAAACTTTAATTCTTCATCTAACATGGCGTATTTTTGTTGAAATTGATTTCTTCAGTTCTCTTGACATAGCTTGAGAACTGTTCTAAAAATAAAATTTGATTATAATTTGTTTTTTTTCAAAATAAAACAATATAGAAATGTTTTAAAAAAGAAAACAGTTATCAGTCATATAGAGGCTGTGTAAATTTATACCGTACATAGGAATAACCTATTAAGCACGTTTAGGCAAAGTTTTGCATTTCGTTGGTACTCACTAAATATAGAAATCTCGGTTTAATCATTATCATATTATACAGTCTGCACACTCTCAAACACTTGCGTTTTGAGAACTTGACATATATTAGCAACGGTACAATGTTCGACAGTCATATTACCTATATGCAAAGCTATGCGATGAAACTGATAAGACTGTACCTATGAAAATTTAAGGTATAGTGCATGTTGTGATTTGTGAATGGTACCACATCTTGAACATGGATATAAAATTTTTCTATATATGTGGTAAGTTTTTAATGTAACAATTATTCAATATCTTAGTTAATGAACAGTATTTTAAAGAAGTTTTTACTAAGGCAACTACATGCTCCATGTAAAGCGCAGTAATACATTTTCTAACTGAAACACTGTATATTTTTTAATATTCAACGTGTTCATGATTTAAGTTACAGGGTGCAAACAATTAATTATTTTGCTAGTTTCCGTAATTTTGCGCCAAAACGACTACATGGCTCTATCTTAATATTTAAAGACTTATTGAATAACATCTTAAAAAATGATGTATGTAGGGTTAATTGAAAATGAAAAATTATTAATTTCCGTGCATACACTTTTTTATAACATAAAGACATAACTTTTTTGCATGTACAATTTTTTACGCTTTTAACTGTTTAAAGTTTAAGTAGTTACCTTGTTTCTTTCCTGGGAACTTGTTCTTACCAATTTTCAAGTGCTTAACTCTGATATCAAACCAACAATTTCATTTTCCTCTTCATTGTCATCCTAAAAAGAAGCTTCCATTGTTTTGATAACGTTGGGATCTGTGTTTCACCTCCAACTACTCAATGACCTGCAAATACGATATTTTTAAAAAGGAAAAATGCTATTCTTATACCAATCTAAAAGAAATGATCAAAACTAACTGTAATGAGAAGCAAAAAGAGTACCTTAATTTTTATTTTACATTTTCAATATATTGACATACCACTAAAGCAATATATACTGTAATACACCTCTAAGATAGATATAATTGTATTTAAGCAGTACATAATTATGTAGTATAAATTGCTAGATGCTTAATTAAATCAGCAATTTACCCATTGACTGAAGCTAGTTTAAGAGAATCTTACTAATCACAAACAACTCTTTAAACACAGTTGTATAGAAATAAAAAATATTACTTAATATAGTACACCTAATTAATGTGCTTTAAAAAAAATATAGATTTATTTAGTCAATATATTTTACATATTTTACTTGCATTTTTATTTTAGATATGATCTACATATTATAAAACTCTTTACTCATTCTCTCAAAGATGATTATAAATTGCCATCACCATATGAGTCATGAGGGTAGGCCAAACCTAATACTTTCTTGGGGTTAATAACTCTTAATACGGCATTAATAATTAGATCCCATTTGGGATGTTGTGGCGTTCCACATCCTGTACATCTTATGTAGTTTTTTCATCGGCAGCATACTTTCCGGTTTTTGTTTTTAAGTTCTCTAATTTGGATTTTAGTTGGTCTACTTCCCTTTTTTCATTATTTATACGCGAATTAGGTTGAGTTATGTTATTCCAAGTTTTATTCTGAAATTATAGATATTATAATACTAGTAAGGACAATGGATAGGATTTTTCACAAACCTTACATTATTAATTCTGTTGGTGGTTTCATACTCTTATCACTTTTCCACCACTTTAATCAAAATAACTTTACTTCTTTACTAAACTTAGATGAATGCTTACAGCGCTTTTTTCTTTCTGCACACTTCAAAATGTAAAAATAAACTATGGTAGAAATGTGTAATCCAAAAAAACAATAAAAACAAAATAAAACATCTATAACCTAAGATTGTTCTGGCTAATACTCCGTATTCCGTCAAATGTTACGTTTTTCTGAATACAAGGTACACCAACATTACGATATTTAATAAAACCACTCTACCTAAAATCAGTTGGTCAAATCGTTTTAGAATTGGTCTCTTCTAAAGTTACGTTTAAAAGAAACTTTTAAAGGCACTTTAACAAGATGATTATGAAATTGGGCCTTGACTAACATCAATTGATTTCACTTGAAAACTGATTTATTTAAATCATCTATTTCATAAATGTCATTGTTTTTTAATAATAGAAAGGTTCATGTAACTTGTAAAGAAATTAGCAATAATACCAGAATTTAACAATGATCAAATTCCTAGTGACAAGAGGTAATAGAATCCTCTTTCAAGAATAAATAATAGTTTCAGGTTAAACTTCCTTTAGAAAGGCCACCTAAAAAATAAGGGCCTATTTCATAGTAACCTATTAAAGGAGGGTTTAATGAAAAGAAGCTTTAAATTAAAAGCTCCTTTAAAACGACTTTTGTGCGACAGAATTTTATAATAGTTTAGGAAAGCTACTTTTGCTAATGTACATTTTAAGAATATATTTTCATATTGGTACACTAAATTTGCCCCATTTGTTATGACCCGTGCCACATATAATTAATATATTATTATATAATATTAATATATTTTAATTGCAAATATTTTTATTGATTGTATTTTTGTACTATTTTTTTTAGAATTGGTCTGACTATACACCACGACGCCTAAAAACACCAATGTTGAAAAAACTTCATTAAAGCATGCCAAAAGTTCATTAGCATTGGCAAAAGAAAACTATTATAAAACAAAAATGCTGTGTTGGATCAAGAATTAATATTAAAAAATATGGAGGTGGAAGATCGCTTGATTAAAACACAGCATGAGCAAGAGGAGCACGAAACAAAAATGAAAAATATTGAATATGATATGTTGTTGAAAAAAAAAACTTAATTTTGATTAAAGTACTTTTTACTTTTTATCTCTATTACTAGGATTACGTTATTTCCATAAATGTTTATTTTTGAAATTTGGAACTCTTACAACCTACCAAAATGATTTATAATAAATAATTGTCTGACGTCATGGCCAGAGCCTATATTATTATGAATATTTTTCTCTTCTTTATTGTTACCTTCATCTTCAACATTATCTAACCACTCTTCTGAAATTTCCTCATTTTCCAAAATTGCTAAATTATGTAAAACGGTTGTGGCGACAATGATACTTAAAGCGTTTCCAGACTCCGTAGCTCCTTTCAACAACGCATCGGGTTCTGATAACGGATTGGTTAAATAAATGTTTGGCATTTGTTTGCATGTTTGTAATTTTTTCAAAATATATGGCTTTGAATTATAACCGCTAGCAGCTATTAAAACATTTACCGAAGCGATTTGTATCAAATTGCCTTTTTAATGTACTATTATTATAAAATGTCTGATCATGGCATGATCCAGGCCACCTAGAAACGATGTTTCTTATCTTTAAATCACTGTCAGCAAAGGTTTGTAAATTTATAGAAAAATAATTCTCATCTCCAGGTGACTGGATTTTGATGAGTGTGCAATCGAGTGCGCCAGTAATACTCATAGAGGTAATTGCAACCGAAACTTTTTAATTATTCTGCTAGAAGAAGGTGTTGATACTCATGTAAAATCTGCCACAGCTATTTGTACAGATCCGATTGCATAAAATCTTAAAGTTAAAAAAAGTTTATTAATGATTTCCACCTCTGCAGGTACAAAACAAATAATTAAAAATATTTAGCTTTGCATATTTGTTACAAAATATATCTATTTGTTTGATTAGCTATAAGATCTTCAATTGCCTCTAAAATAGTGACAAAAATAGGTTTGGTGATCCTAAATCTATGGATAAAATCAATATATTCGTATTTTACAAAATTATCAATTCTATCTCTATAAATTTTTCGTCCTCTAATAATATAAAGTTCTTCGAATTCGTCACATAATGAGGAACTAGACGAATCCATAATATCACTTACTGTTTACTAAACTCTTAGACATACAATCTGACACCTGACAAACTGAATCTTGTTTTGAGATTAGAAATGTTGCTTAAAGTTTCCTTTTTCATTTTTATAAGGCCAAAAATGAGACTTTTTTTTAAGTTTAAATGACCCTTTAAAATCATTATGAAATAATTGACAGAAATTAAAGGATACTTTAAAATTGAGTCGTCTTCAAATTCATTATGAAATTGGCCCTAAGTATCGGTGATTCCTTTTCGGATGCTCATAAAAGATTTCTCGATATTGAAAAAATACTCCATTTAAATTACAAATTATTTGAACCGTACAAAAAGCCTATTAATGAATGCATTGCTTTATGTCAGGATTTAATGTTAAAAGCAGCAATTAGTTTGAACACATGTATTTACAATAAAGCAGTAGTCCAACCAGAACTTTTTAACATTTTGATTTCATTTAGAAATTTTCAGTATACTTTATCAGTCAAACATGTTTGGGATAATTATGAATAAGTGCATATTTTTATATAGATTGAGCTAGATTATGGGTAACAGCCGCTGGGTAGAGGTCCAGAGGTTAGGTGTTCTAATCCCCAAGCCGGGCATAAAGTATAAGACTATTTGAATTTTTTTCTTCTTTCAACTTCTTATATTACGTAACCAGATGATCTTTTTACTGCCCTCTCGATGATCAGACCATCAGATACTTACTGAATTAGATCCAACACAGCAACAATTAGTTATGCGTATGAATGTAATAAAAATATTATTATTAGAACAAATACAAATATTTTTAAGCGCGTACTAGGAACTACTATTAAAGTTTAACAGCTTAGTACAGAATTTTTGAAGCATAATGGAAAAGAGGCAGCATCTCTATAAAAACGGACTTTTCAAAAAAGTGCTAAGAGGCAAAAAAGTTTCCAAAATAATGTGCTAAACTAGTGGTGCCACAATAATAATTTAATTGTAACTTACATAAAAGTTTGAGGGGGTTTAGGGGATCATAATCCCCCTAAAACTTTTATGGGTTGTACAGATTGCGTTGTTTTTTTTTAAAGATGCTCTTACTATAAGAAAGTCACATGTCCATTTTCATTACGAAATGTCAAATAGTTTACGAGATATTGGAAAAAATCGATTTTGATTTTGTAACTTCAAAGGGCTATAACTTTTTTTGTATGAACATTTGTACTAAGGTGAGTTAGGTTTAATCGAGCTATTTTTGGCTCCAGAAGATATAGTTTAATTTAGGATCTCCATTTTTGTTACACCGTGTATATCTAATATACACAAATATTCATGAAATCGGGTTATAAAACATTTAATTGAAATAAAAAACCTTATTTACCACACGTTAATTATTCAAAAAACTTGATTAAGATAAATACATTTATTCGACGTACATTTAATACAAGCTGATTTTAACTTTACTTCCATGACTTGATTTTTAGTCTTGCCTAATGTGTTAACTTGCCTATTTTCGACTCTCTAGCTAATTCTCACTGAAGATTGATGGTAGGTCACCACACTTTTGAATTCGATAAAGTTGATATTTTTAAATGTAACTTACTTCAGTATTTTAATTATTTAATTCTTGAATGCCCCAATCTAAGAGCATCAGAATTTGCCAATATTCCCTATTTAACAGTCTAAAAGAATTTGAAAAAACTTTAGAAGATTACAAGATGCTAAGATAAAATGCAACTGTGAAACACCATGTATTATTATTCTGATATCTCCATTTAAAATATGTTTTATACTTTCAATTGTTCTTAATTTTCTTTTGTATTAACAAATAAAATATTATTTACGTTGTGTATTTTACCGGAACATATTTTGTATCGGTAGATACAGACAATAACCAATAATGTGGATTTAAGTTGACTATAATTTGCTGAACTTTTACAGTTTTACGCAAAAAATACTTTTTAACAAATTCTGTATTAAAAAAGTCAGGCAATATCTTCATTTACGATACAAAAATGTAAAAATACTACTAAATAAATAATAATAGAGAATACTCTATATCATAAGTGATAACGAATAATAATCACAGTTTCCTGACAATTATTTTCAAATTTAATTTTTTTAAAGTAAAATTTATTTTTAGGTTATGGTAGCATAGCACCACGAACTTCTTTAGGAAAAGCCGTAACAATGGGCTACGCTATGGTGGGAATCCCACTGACACTGCTTTACCTCTCCAGCGTCGGTTCAATTCTTAGCAGAGTAGCGAGAGGAGTCTTTTCCAGAGCTCTTTGTTGCTGTCTTTGTTCAAATTGCGGGTACTGCTGTTATGACGAAACAAGAATGGCAGAGAAAGAAAGAAAAATGAAAAGAAAAAGGCAACAGATCGAGCTTCAGCAGCAGTTAGGTAAGATAAATCATGCTTATACAGTGTGTCTACTTAAGTTGGAACCATATGGGGAAACTTTTTTATTATTAGTTTTATGAAAAAAAGTTATTCTTTATAAAAAGTTCTGCATGGTCTAAAACCTGAAATACAACCATCGGATTTAAAATTTGTTGAGCCGTATACAAGGTTTGTCGAAAAATATAAATTTTGCTCAAGAGTAAAGTATCTTTAAATTTGACAATATCGAAAAATGTTACTAAAAAAAGTTGATCAGAATTAAAAATTACGTTTAAATATGCAAGTACAAAAATTTCAGGGTTCATGGGAAATATTCCCGTTACTTTAAAGCCCGAAATTCCCTTTTCTAAATTAGCAACCTTACTGTAAGCTTTATTGAACAACCCTGCGATTTCACACGGTGTAATTTTGATCATATTTTTTGATTTAATGTACATGTCACACTCTTTGCTATAAGCTTTTTTCAATGGCCCAAAAAAGGTAACATCTAGTGGTTGCAGGCGGTGGGATGAATGTGGTGGAATAGTCAATATTATGACGTAATTACTTTTTGCTAGTTCCCAGGCTTCTAACGTAGAATGGCTGTTATGATTATCCATTACAAGCAAAACTGGTCTTTCGGCAGTAGGCTTCGTGTGCTTTATAAAATGCCTCAACCACAAAATGAAAATGGTCTCGTTTGTCCAACCATTATGTGAGCAGGTGTAGATTGCTCCGGGTGGTCCATCTTTTTCCAGTTGTGGCGAATGGCGTTGGCGTGGAAAAATAAAAAGAGGTGGAATGAACAATCCTGAAGCACCCATGGCACATATTACCGTAACATTTTTCCCCTCTCCCACGATGTCACTGCTCCAACACGTTTCTGTCCTTTAGGAGCTATAATTTTTTGCGTCTCTTGGACTGTTGTTATACCTGTCTCATCTGCATTGTAGATGTTTTCTACTTGAAATTTATATTTTGACATAACTGACTCCAAGTTTTCAAAGAAGCGGTTGATTTCTACTTTGTTAAATCCCAATATTCTATTTATACTTGTTGCTTCTGGTTTTCTAATACTAAGATCGGGATGTCGCTGCAAAAATCCGTACAGCCAATCTTTACCTGCAATTTTATTGGCTTCATTAAACCTCTTTGCGATACCAAACTTTACAGCTAACTCATAACATATTTTTCGAAACTGCAATTTCGTTAGACCGTAATACATGTTCGACATGTTACGAAGATGATCAGCAAGGATTTTTTCTTGATCGTCATTGAACACTGCGTATCTTCCCAATTTCGGCGGACATTTATAGGTATCATTATTAGCTTTGGCTAATTTATATCTGTTTTTTAAGGTACTGTAGGGTATTCCGGTATCCCTAGCCACTTTAAATACTAATCTACCTTCGTTGTGGAGAGTTTGGATAGCATGTTCTAATCTTTCTATCGTCCAAGACGCTTTTGAAGTCGTACGGTCACTTTTTCGTGGCATCTGAAAATATAATAAAAGCTTGACCAACGTAGAAACTAATAAAAATAAACTTTCAACTGTTATGGGTACGAAGAATAAAATAAACTGCGATGGGGTGGTCATTACCCGGTTAATCTTGAACAGAAAAAGAAAAATTTTAAAATTATATCTCATATTCTATTCCAAATTCAATAGTAATACCTTAAATTAGATACATTTAGTAATATAATTAATGTAAATAGAATATAATATGTATGCATTTTAATGCTTACCTGGGGTATTAAACTTTTGTATTTTTTATAAGCGCGCAACGAAAAACACATAACCATCACGTGTAAGTGAACGCGGGGCTCTGAGCAGTTGCCGACGGTAGGCCATCTTTGGCAAACATTAACGAAGACACCCGAACGTCATTTGTACAATTAAGAGCATCAGGAAAGTCGATTTTTTGGTCGCTCCCATTACCCGCGGGCTTCCATTACCACATGCTCCCCTAATTATATCATGAGTCATTCAAATCCTTTCCTATCAGAACTAATTATGAAATTTGCGCTAGAATTTAGAACGGTTAAAAACATATTAAATTAGAAACAACCAGAAGGAAACAAAGAAGTTTGATGTTGTATAATGACTTATATAAGATGCGACATTGAAAACGAAACAGCTCGAATATTTTGAAGACAAAGTTTTCGTGGGAAAAATTCAAGAATACGTCGATTTTTATTCCAAGGAGGAGAACATATTCTCAACTGTCATACGTTCTTGTCCTCCTCCCCTCCGTCACTATCATCAATGCAATTCAAAAAGAGAAAGTACTACTGAGAAGATAATTTTATAAGGAATTCAGCAAAATGACTGTTTGTTGCGAAACTTTTAAATTTGGTGCGGAAACAAAACTGTTACCTATTTCAAATTATGCTATTTCATTAGAAAGCTAATTTCAATAATTTAATGCACAATTACTATTGGAGTAAAAGTTTATTTTTAATTGCATGTTTTGTATTCGATGCCGCACCCTGCCTAATTGTATAATAATATCAGTTAAATAAGATTCAAAATAACTGACTTCGAACTTCAACATGGGTCTCTCGGTTACAAAAACAAACCGTGGGAATGAAAATACAAACTGTTTTAGAAAAGAGTACTTAAGTACAATTTATATTTTACTTTATAGTTACAAACCAATCACAAAACAGGAACAACCGATTTCTTTCAAGGCTTTGCATCTGGTTCAGTTTAATATAATTCCGACTGTACGTGAACTATCTAGAAAGTTATGAAATGAAAAGTACTAACCATTGAATACAAGTCCCATTGGAAACGTTGACGTGATTCACAAAAAAAATATTTTTCTTCTTAGTTATTCAAGGTGGCTACTTTTTCTTCATTAACTATTTGCCTGTTTATAGGGCTTCAAGAACCGTTCTACGTTCGGTCAAATTCGAATTACAGCAACAATCTTCATTCTCCCTGTAGAGATGGTCCAGTTAAAGAATTGGACAGTTTAAGTGGAACAGACAACGAGTCTAAATCGTCCATGCATGGATGGTCCATACTGGCGCCGATCCTCTTGTGTCTCTGTATTATGTTCATATATATATGCCTCGGTAAGTTTAATAATAATAATAATTTATTTAATATTGACATAAATATATTATTAAGGCTAGCGTAAAGCAAAAATATAAAATATAAGAGCTATAAATTATTTTTTTCATGTTTTTTTTATCTTGAAACCAAAATGTTAAATGAAAATTATAAAGGGTTCGAAACTTCACATTTTAAAATTATTTGTGCACAGGATATTTTGTTATTCCATATCAACTAAAGTTAAAAAAAACATTGCCACGATAAATGTGTACATTTATTTAGTAATCACTGTTTATTTACTGTGACTACAACTGGCAATATCTGTAGTTAAATGATTACCGTTACTTTACTTTCATTAAATAAATTTGAAACATTTTATGAATAGTTCGTCAATCGTGGATAATCTCTTTAAATAATTTTTTTATACAGACTGGGCCACCCACTCAAATTAGTCCATCCTAATATTTGACAGTATTCATTAGATTTTTAGAAAATGCTGAAACACGTCGATTTTTATTCCAAAAAGGACATATTTTCAAATGGTATATTCCTTATTTAAAATTAAGGGGTTGGAGAAGTGGAAAGGAGGGGGTTGACATATGACAAATGTCTGTAACTTGAAAATGTGTCCCCTTTGGAATAAAAATCGACGTGTCTCAGCATTTTCTAAAAATCTAATGAATACTGCCAAATATCAGGGTGGACTTTTTTGAGTGGCCTACTTTGTTTATAATTATATCAGTGATTACAATGGACCCATTTAAAAAAAATGATTCATTAGCCAACAACTATATCAGTGAATATAGTAGACTCTTTGTTTAATTCAAACATTCCAGGAAAAACCAAGTCTATAAAAGCAAGTACTAGCGCCAGTTTTTTTGAATTGACAGTCAGTAAAAATCAATTTGTAATTATTGTCAGGTTATAATTAGCAAAATATACAAACAAATTAAAAAAAAAGTTTGGAATCGAAATACTTAATTATATCAATCGAGCAGAACACCTTTGGATGTTTAAAAATTGAATACGTCATAATTTTAGGCGCACGTGTCTTTATTAAAAAAATTAGGTGCTTTGGATATGATGCTATCAGAGCACTATCTTAATATTGCGTAAATAGTTTTGAAAGTTATTTTACAGGTTGGTCCTTAAGTAATTGTACATAGAAGTACAGTAGAATCCTCACTTTAAAATATTACGATTTGAACTAACTTGCTTTAATATAATGTTGATAATAAGAGAGATAAATGGTGTTAAATGTGAAATTTTAATTTTTGTTTTTCATAATAATTTTAACGTTTTTTGAGATGTATACATAAACCATTAATATTTGGGGTTATTAACAAGTATACTTTTTTTTTATTAAAAGGATGTGGTTTTAATATTCCTTTACAAAAGAAGCGCTAACTAAAAGAGCAAAAAAGTTTGGCGAACATTTATGCCACAAGTGAACGCAATAGGTTTTTGGTAACTAAGTTCTGGGATATATATCAAGTATTAATAAACAATATATATTTCTTCATTTTTATTTTATTACTACTAATTAATTTAATGTCAAATTTATACATAACAAATAGTTAAAAATAAGAATATCCAAATGGGAATAAAAATATACTTGGTTACAGAGTGTTTCCAAAGAAATTTGCTTTGTTCTATTGGATGATTTTTCATACATTTTTATTTCGAAACGTTGTTGGTGTAAAATCAACTTAAATTTATATTACAATTATTTTATCCAAAAATTTAATCAATTATTATGAGGGCTATCATCAAAATACTAGAGCATTTTTTTTAAAGAAAAGACAAAAAAACCATTTTTGCTCATATAATAGGAGATTAAAATTATACGAGTAACGTATTCAATATTTTAACAATTCAAATGCTTTTCTAGCTTGATATTCATATAAGTATTTTTAATACATTACATGTTTGTTTACGCTGCTTCAATATGCACCAATGAAATTATCAAGTTTGTTTTGAATTAACAGCCTGGGAGAGGAATTCATTTTTTCAAAATACTCGCACATCCTATAATATACATAGTCATAGCTGGAGTAGTGAATTACTCTCCCCACAGATGGACTTATTCGTTAAAACCTTAACTCAGTTCGGAAGCACTATGTGAGGAACTATTTTACAATTTAATGCTGTCATTCTATCCATCTCCCAATATTAGAGATTATACTTTTTACCCACTTTCCCAAATATGTGATGCTTTCTCATTCTCTTTTTCATTCCTATATAGATATGGGGTTTACTGATTTTTTGTTCATTAAAATAATTCCTTTTCCACATAGACATACACTTTTCTTAGCAAGAAATTTGCTTATTATAATACTTACAACACGGTTATTTTTGACTTAAAGTAAAAATGGTAATTAAAAAACTTATTGTAGATCTAATTTCCTACTAGTTTAGTTGTTACATATCATTTTTCTATTTCATCAAACAATACTGTCTGCGTTCTGCTACCAAATACAAGCCTTTCTATAAAATAATATGACACTGGATGCATTAAACTCTGCTAGACTAGATGTATTTAAATTATCACTATTTAAACAACTGTTTTATCATCTGGTTATTTAAATAGGAAAGTAAAATAAAATCTTAATTAAAGTTTATTATGGAGTATCAAAACTAAATATATGAAGATATTTTTATAATGGAATTGTTATAACTCTTTATGTAACTTCTTTTTTGTACACAAAAAAAAATAAATTAGCGAACTACAACATAGTAATGTCTTCTTACAGCATGATCCCCAATTTTATTAAAATATTTTTGCCAAGTTGGATTTATATTATTGCATCATCTATAAAATAATTTAGTATTAAACACACCAAATATAAATATTGTGATTTTAAAAAACACTATTTTTCATTTGTCGAAAAAACAATTTATGTCTAATACGATAATAATACTCTCGCAATTTTTAAAAGTAGTACATGAAAACAAGAATCGGATAATATTTTCATACTGACAATTTCATAAAATAACCAAGTATAGTTCCCATTATTTAGTATTAATTTTGTTGACACTATTAAAACATTTTTCCTTATGCATATTATTTTAGGCACTTTCGCCCTGTACAAATTAGAAGATTGGCCCTTACTGGATGGCTTTTATTTTTGTTTTATGAGCCTGACTACCATTGGATTCGGAGATATGGTTCCTGGAGCTGATCCCATTTTGCAGTATGAATCTAATTCTACTATTTGGTTTTGTTCAATCTACATCATGTCCGGTATGGCCCTTACGGCTATGTGTTTTAATGTCGTTCACGATGAAATCATTCACAGGTAATTAATAAAAATTTCATTTATTTATAATTACTAATTTAAAAAAATGTTACTTTGTTTATTACTAATGATGTAACATCATGGTAATTAATCTTAATTTAAGTACGAGAAAGAGTGGGATAAATTCGGGAATCTGACAACCCTGCGCAGAGATAAAATACAATTGGACCTGAATCTGTCAGTTTTTCCGATTGTTAAAATCTTGATTCGTTTCTATACAGGCATAAAGGTTAGGAATCTCATTATAAATGGAATTAACGCGAGAAAATGCGCATGTTATAATTTATTATGATTTCCATTGCAGTTTGACACAATAATTTTTGCATTTGGTGCTGAAGCTCCATCAAAATGGACGTATGAAAAGTATGTAGAACGTAACAGCCAATATTTCAAAAAACAATATAATAATATTTTTGAATATAAACATTTTTTATAATAGCTATTCCACAATTTTACCGACTGGTCCTCGTAATTTAATATATAAATATATATATATATAATTTGGTCAGAATTAAGAAAGAATAAAGCTGGTTGAATAAAAAAAGGCTGCCTTCAGTCAAATGAGCATAGATATATACACCTACGTGGAATCGAGTATTAAGGAAAATCAAGAACCTTTTATTTACCAGAGAAAAACAGATGGATTGATGCAGACATACAAAATAAAAAGAGCCCTTTGAGAATTATTATAATATCCACCTAAAGAACAACAGAAATGTTGAGGAAACCAAACAATCAGGAAAATGAAAATTCGAAATCGCTGTTATATAATATATAATTATTTCTAGAATTTAACCAATATTTAATATATAATAAAAAAAATATATCGATATAAATTATGTTTCTGTATCCTTTAAATTTAAATATGTTGTTTTCAAATATTTTTATTTGATACGCAGAATGTATGAAAGATCGTAGCCAATTCCCTATAGACGTATAACAAATACCATCCGATGCACTTCTAACAGCATCGCAATTTTCACCAAACGTCTTTGACCAAAGAACACCCAATGGCATAATTGCAATAGCTATTCGAACAAAAATTATCCATTAGAGAAATGGCTGTTTCGGCAAAAAGAAAACCGCATTACGCCATAAACGAGACGGGCAATAAAAGGGCCCATAACCCTATAACCATTGTATTCGCTCCCGTCTAGCGACAATAGGACGTGGGATACAGAAATTCACTAGACGTATTCTCTTTCATTTTCTAGAGATAATATCGTGACATTCTTGTATGGAAGACAGCTAATTTTGATAAAATAAACAAGCCTTTCGAAATCAAACATATTTCTTGTGTGTTCATATATACTGTGTGTACAAGGTAAACTAAGTTTGATGTTTGTCGATTAAGCTATTGATTAATCAAATTATTAAAATAAAATTAATGATTTTGTATTATATCTTATCTATGTTTTTAACAAACAAACAAACAACACAAATTGTGAAAAGACAATAAAATAATTTTTTAAATTTAATTTGACCGTCATCCTTCTCGACGTAATTTTAGATTCCGAAATACCCTATTCTAGTATTTCAATTCGTTGCTAAGAAACCATCAAAATATAGTAATTACAAGAAAATTACTCTTCCGATTTAACATGAGAAAGTACCTTTCCCGTACTGGATTTTATCTCTATATACATTGTCACTAGAAAGTATTGCTTTTACTATTTAATTTATTGACTGAGAATTGTTTTTTTAAATTGTATTAACCTTAACAACTTCGTATATTTCTCTGGATTCATGGAGTCCAATACATACTTTTTAACTGAGGTCTCAACCGACCACAAAAAAACAAATTAAATTACTTCGAAAATCACTTTTTATGAACCTTCTGGAAGTTTGCTCATAAACATTCTTTTAAGTGCTCACGTATAACCCCTATTCGATATTGATCTACGAACCAACAATTTCGAGCAATTAATTAGAATTTGGTCAACAGAAGTTCGGAATACAATCTGACAAACTTGAAGAAGAAAAACTGACAAAACTTTTCGACAGAATTTAAATTGATCTATTAACTGGGCACATTAATTTCTGACTTTCGAATTAGTTTATATTGGAATTCCTTCCGTTGTCTCAGTAAATGAAATTAACGTCGAGATATTGAGGTACGAGATGGAAAATATTTACTTTATAGAACGTTGGAGAAATTTTGTAATATAAAAATCACACTTTTATTTTTATTTGTAGTCTTTACTAATGGTTTGTCCTGTGTGTAATCCGAAAAATACAATTTTAGGGGAAAACACTAAAATTACTACGTGGAAAAGTACGTGGAAATGATGGAGACGAATCAGCGAAGTAAAAAGGGAAAAAGCATAGAGAAAGACGCGCAAGGGAAATAGAGGAATCAGGAAAAGAAAGCCAAGAAAGATCAAGGAGCGCAGTGAGGAAAGAGACGAAGGAAAAACAAATTAATAAAGTAAAAGAAGAAATTAAAAATAAAGAACTGAATGATCTGCATGAATTGAGAGATAGGATTTTCAAACCTATAAACGATATCGCAAAAAAGACAAAAACAACAAACGAAGATGAAACAGTGAGAAAACAAGTAAGATTATGGAGTGATGAAGTGGCTAAAATGCTAGATATAAAGTCAAGTGAAGAGGAAGATGAATGGAAACGACCGGGGCCGAGCAAGAAGACAAAGAAACCTAGAGAAAAAATAATAGAAGTAAAAGTAAAAATATGCAATAGCTTCCAAAAACTGGAAGATTGCGGAGAGGATGAGAGCAGTGAAGAAACGGAAACGAAGGAGAAAGAGGTTGAAAAACTGATACCAAAGACACCACCAGTAGTGCTGGAAGGCAAGCCAGAAAACCACAGGCAATTCATCTAACAGGTGAGAAATATAATAAATTCTAACCAATTTTCGATTAAATTTAACAGAGAAAACATAAAACTATGTACAGGCATAAAAGAACTGAGGAAAAGGTTAATCAAACACCTAAAGAGCAAAACATTAAAATTTTACACATACACAGATAAGACCGACTTAAACGAAGAGTAATGAAGGCTATTCCAAATATAGACGTAGAATTTATGAAAGAACAAATTGAGGGAATAACAAACATCAAAATTAACTGTATCGTACCCATGAAAGAGGGAAATGAAAATTCGCAAAGTTATGGATATTTGGAAATAATTAGCATAGATTTAGACATAAAATGTTTATACAAGATGAAAGAAATAGAGAATGTAAGAATTAAATGGGAAACATATATATGAAGAAATGACTGACAAAACTTTGGGCAATCGCAAATAAACTGTTATATGAATCCAAAGCAAATGAGAGATGAGCTAAGAACATTAGAGAATTTAATGGAAAGAATAGAAATAATGTTAAGATATGAGGAAAAATGTACAATCATAATTAAATAGTATAAAAATTAAAGTAATAACAAGAATAGAAAATATGGGAAAGGATTTTGATCATAAATAATAAATTTAAAAAAGGATAATAAAGATATATTTAAAATGATAAAGAAAAATCAGGCAGGAAAATAAGGTCTAAAATGGAAAACCTATATTATTATTATTATTTTGCGTTTATCTTTAACTAAAATAAATAATCGGCCGAATAACTTTTTAGTTGAATATAACTTTTTTAAAAACATACTCCTTTTTAAGACTAGACTTAATGATCTAATTAATAATTTTGTTCACAATTAAATTCACTAGGTGTCTTACTCAATTTTACCATTGTTAGTCATATTAAGGCCTTTTATCAAGTTGACATTGTCGAACAGCTGGATGTGCACATGTTGTAATCGTTGCACATAACTTCTGGCGCATTTGGTGATAAATTGGTTAATTGTTTCGATTTCGAGTTACCGCTGGAGATCACTGATGCAAGTCATGCTTACAGAATAATCAGTTTATCACATGTTTGTTGGAACTTTTGAAGTAATCAGTACTTTTTTTTGTATAGTAGCTTTATTTTTCACACATACACTCCACCGAACACGCTGTTATTTTTCTGAAATATCATGTGGAATCTGTATATTCTTGATTCTAATGTATTAAGTTATATTTTTTTTAGGGCAGTTGTCGATATGATTAATGGAGGTTTGAATATTTACCGCAATCTCTTCCTATTTTTTCCCACAGGAATAATTAAGGGATCATGTCACAAAATTGTGATTTTGTCCTGTTCAAGATCATGGATGTGCTTGCCTACTTTGTGGCACTCTTGCGCTAAAACCTTTTTATTCAGTAAGATCTTTTTCTTGCTAAAGTATGTTTCTGACTACATTAAAATAATAATAAAAATGATACTAATAATAATAATAGTTCATCCCCAGGAGCGAACCTTAGAAACTTCGCAAATCTTGTGGGACATTTAATTAATATTTATTATATCGGGTAACCTATAAAGTATTGATAATGCAATTTATCTTACTAGGTGAAAAAAACTCAATATGGACGATATTAATGCAGTCATAATCTAAGTACTAATGGAGTCTTTAGAACTTTATTTCGGAATGGTACTCACATCTGCTCAAGTATGCAGAGGAAATTGAGTATTTTTTCACACGAATATTAGTGTGAATATCAACGATAATCCAAAACGGGAATTTGCCAAAACTAAACTGTAACCCTAGTTAATCCATATACAAAACATTATTTAACGAACTAAAATGTATTAATCAAATAGAAAATTTGTAAATTAAGAAATTTGATATTTTAACTAGAGATTCAGATTTTTTAAATATCAATATTGTGCTACAACTAACATTCTATCTAATTTTCTAATAGATACAAGGTTCTTAAGTTGTATATACATATACAGGGTTGGGATAAAATATGGAACCAAGTAAATATCTTTAAAACGAAACGGACGATATTTATGAAATTTTGTAGGTAAATGCAATGGGGCAAAATGCATCTGATGTACATTTTTTTGTTAATAATGTACTTCCGGCTTAACTAGAAATACCCTCAACTTTTTTCATTTAAATTGGTATATTTTTGCATATTTTGAAAGAACTTCTTATTTCTCGAATTTGTACATACTGAGTTTAGTGGAAATAATTTATAATAACAAAAAATATCTCACTTTTACTGGTAAAATAAGTACATATATTTACTTTAGACTAATAAGAATAACAATTTAGACAAAATTAATTCAAATGTTCAAAATGCTCTCCGTTCACCTCCTGACAATATGCCAGCCTATTAACAAATTCTTGAGTCACTCTTTACAAGACTTCTCCACGTATTAGTTCACATTCAATCAATAATACTTTGTCTCAATTCCTGCAAGAATGCTGGTCGTTTAACGTAAACACGTGATTTTAGATAACCCCAAAGAAAAAAATCTAATGGGCTTAGATCCAGAGAACGAGCAAGCCACTCTAAGAATCCTCTACATCCAATCCATCTCGTTAAAACCAAACATTTTGTGGTAACTGCCCATTCTGTTGAAGTGCAGGAATAATTTGGTTATTCAGTAAATCTAAATACTTGTCACCATTCAAGTTTCCGTCTATAAAAAATGGGCATCTAAACCTATTTTCGACAATTCCCATCCAAGCATTCAACTTCTGTGGATGCTGGGTATGAAGATTCTCATTTGTATTTAAACAAATAGTTCCATCATCGGAAAACTACATTAGATTCAAATGTTCGTCGACATTACAGATGTCCATCAGTCGTTCGCAAAACTCCAGCCGTCGGTCAAAATCATCGTCTGACAATTCTTGAACCAATTGTATCTTATACGGATGACATTTTTCACTTTTCAATATCTTCCCTATAGAACGTCGACTTATACCATAGTTTAGTGTCAAAATTGTGGTAGAATTTTGTGGTGATTCATCTAAATCAATTGCAATGTTTTGTCTAATAGTTTCGTTCGTTGCGGTCCGCGGTTTTCCAGGGTTTGGCAAATTTTTGACCATCCCAGTTGTATTTAAACGTTATAATGTTTTAGTAACTGTTCAACGTGATATGGGACTTTTTTCAGGATGCAAATCATTAAAAATATGACACATTTCTTCATGAGTTCCAACACGATCATCAGTAATATTTCCATACGATCGTTTTCACTTAAATGAACCATTCTTAATCCTACAATTTATTTCCATAAATTACAATTTTACAATTTGGCAACAGTTACCTATTAGATAGTACTTGTTTATTTCTTACTATTAATAGAAGCAATATCAAATTGTTTATCTAAATGGTATTTTACTCTAATGTGTAAAAACCTAAAAGTGGTTTATTAAAGTGCTCTATTCCTCGGTTTTACAGATTTTTTACACTAAACCCAGTGTGTACGAATTCGAAATAACAAGATCTTTCACTTACCTAAAAAATTTCATAAATATCGTCCGTTTCATTTTAAAGATATTTACTTGTTTCCATACTTTATCTTACCCTGTATATATGTTTAACAATATTTTTATTAATAATTTATATATATATATATATATATATATATATATAATTATTACTTTGTAAACATTTTTGGTATAATTTTGAGAATTGGATGTGAAATATACGCTATATTGAAAAACAAAAGTCAATTTTTTCATGCGTAATTATTTTGTTTCTCTTATGATATACCCTGTATATTTAAATAAAAATGTTTATTTCTTTAAACATCGTAAATGTAAAGGTTTTTGAAAAATTTACTGTTAAAAAAACGTCTTCAAAGTTAACATTCAAAAATTATTTATAAAATATTTGGTTTGAATTAGAATCACAATACAATTATTTTGATGCCTGTCAAATAATTATTCGTATGATTTTAATTTTGTCATCTAAAATATTGTAAATACACAAGTGAAAATATTTTGACTTAAACACACAGTCTTACTAGAAATTATAGACCCCGTGTTATATAGTGAAATATTAATATTTTAGTCCTCACGATCTTTTCTATATAAATCACTCAATAAAGATAAACATATTTTATTTTATCTCAATATCACCATTTGCAATTTAATTTTTAAATTGTATATTTCAGGTTAAAGCATCAAGGAAAAACGATCCCCAAACTGAACTCGGCCAGTTTTCCCGATGATTTGAACATCAGTACTGACCCCTTTAACATGACATCATGACAATTTCCCCAAAAGCCAAACAATATTTATCACCGTAACTTGACAGAGGAGACTCTACTAAGTACAGGCGGCGTAGGGACGCCGACGTCTATTGTGGATATGAGCGCTATGACGGGGATCGGCGTCGAGCTAGTATCGGTGCCCACGAAAATGCCAGAGGTGTGTAAAAAATTTTTGAAATTAAGATAAGTCTGTACTTTCCACAGTTAGCCCCAAACTTCATCTGTAACTATTAGAGGATTATGGTTTATCTACTACTTAGTTGAGCTAATCTGAGGAAACTTAGGTGAAACCAAAATACTGTGCCATCCGCATGGAAACAAATTGGTATTTACCTATCTAAAAACTCGGAGTGCATCTTCTAGAGTGTATTAGTATTCTAGCTGCCTCACTCAAGAGCAGCTTATATTTTTTCTTTTCTTTTTCTGATTTATAAGATTCTGTGAATTTTGAGAAAGATACTGATTTACACCCTAAAAACTTTTTAAATTTTTTATTGTGTGAGCGTTTTGACTAATAAGAATCAACAATCAAATTCTAAATTCTAAAATTTGCTAGTTTCTGTGTCAGTTACATATACAAATTTACTTATTTTCTTGTTATACCAAGTTTTTTCTGGCTTCTCGTTTGCTATTTTAGTTGCTAATACCTCTTAAACCTCTTTTATCAATGATCAATCCCAGATAAATTGTTTACCACCTATGATGGAGTAAAAATAATAATATGATATAATAATTATGTATTTTGAAAAATGTAATCGTTATATTTACAGGTATTGGAAGGGTCTGTGAAAACTGGAGTCTATACTCTTCCAGAAGAACCAGAAAATGAAGAAGCAGCCGAAGAAAATACTGAAATGTAAATAAGTTATCCTTTAGGACATATAAAACATTTCCATCATCTAAATAAGTTAATAAGTTGTACGAGAGCCTTTATCATTGTGACATTCATAAAAAATTATAGATAATTAGTAGATAAAGTCAATAATTAACAAAGAGTAATTTAATATTAAGATTTATTCTTATGTAATACTTTTCGGTTAAAAGTAAAATTAGAAAATTATAATTATAAATGTGTTTAGTTCCATTTCTTAATTTCATTGTATAATAAGAAAAAATGCGTGACTCTTGTGCAACTAAAACTATTTTTATATTTTTAGTTTATATTTTATGTAAAATATTTGTCAATTGTTGTTACATATTGGCAAAAACATGCATGCAAATTACTAAAGAATATTTTTGTTAATTACAGTAAGAAATTTAAAAGGAATATTATTTGAACTAAAATTGGCACTAAACTTTTTATCAAAATAATGACATTTGAAATATCTTCATTCAATACAGGATATAACATAATATTTGTTTCTATGGTAGCAATAAGTGAAGAAACCTAAATGACAGAAAGGGTGTAAATTAGATAAGCCTAACTTCCAGGAGATGTCCTTTCTGTCCATACCAGAAAGTTACTGTGAGAAACATTAATAAGAATATAAATACGGCGTCTTCTAAACTATTATATTTTCCCCTATGTGAATTGCCCTCTAATTTATAATGAAGTGAAACAGAAACATGCGGTTTTCAATTATATCTTGAAAATTATTGTTTGATTGAAAGTCCATATTGTCTTTATATTATAAACTATTTATCTACAGGCAAATTATAAAGCCACTAGAGACATATAAAATATATTTATTGGTTTGTACTAAAGAGAGTAATATTTAATATCCAAATCATTCATTGGTTTAAAAATAAAAACCTGAGAATTTTCCAATTTAATCTCATCTGGAAATGCCTGCATAACCTTACCCTGCTAATAGAGTAACCCTTAGCTAGATACCAGGGCACAAAAATATCAAACTCTATAAAAAGCGTTAGCACGAACAGAAGTAGCAGCCCAGTAGAATGGCTCCAAACCAGTACATCATTCATACTGGAAAAATTTACCGAAGCTCTAGTAAGAAAATAATATAACATAACCTTTTCTAACTACTATACATAAGAAGAATATAAATTAGGTTAGTTACAAACGTGATGAACCATTCACCGAAGCTGTTGTATGAAGACTACTAACGGCGTTAAACTGAAACTTCAGCTTTCACACCGTCAATAAGTTTACAAATAGCCTTGCAAAAAGATTTCATCAACATGTAAACATCAAAAGAATCCAGTTTCTGTAAACTACAAGATTAGCGAGAAAGTTCAAGACCAATAAATCTTTAAGGTGGTGTAAGTGATAAAATGTAAAGCGGAGTCTTTGTGATAGTATACATGTTAAGACTTATTGTTTGAATTTCACTGAAACTAAATATTACTGCTGAGAAAATTTTATATTTATATAGGTTGTACACTTGAAAATTAGATTATAATTAAAATTTTTCTCGATTATTGTGTCCAGTGTAGAATGTCGTAAAACTTATTTTTCGCAATAACTTTAGCTTTTTTAAACGTATAAACGTGAAGTTTAGAAACTAAAGATTTTTTGAAAAATTATGATTTGGGCGCCAGATAAGCCATGTTTGCAACATAAATGTACACTATTTTTTTTTATTCTTCAAGTTAGTACAATTTTGATCAAAACAAAAGTATTAAAGACAAAAAAACCTTTATTTGTAAGTAATTTCAAAACTTGGCGTTTTAGAGATAGTCACATTCAGGAATCAACTATATAACTCTCGTTTTATTCATTACACGTGGTTAGTTTAATATCAAGAGTGTTTTTAGCAACTCAACATAAGTTTTCAGAAATTAAATAATATTAGTCATTTTATTGTAATAAGAGCAATAATTATTAAATCAATAAATTTTATTTTAAAAACAAATTAAGGAAATGGAATCTAACCTAAATAACGTTATAAACATAAATATATTACATCGTAGTACATAAAGCGTTTTGCATGTCCATCATTCTCTTGAATACATTTTCCCGATTCCTAAAATATAATTATCTCGAAAACGATTAAGGTCTGAAATGAACAAATATAATAGTTTTTTAATAAAATAAAGTGTAATATATTAAAAAAACACTGACCTGAAGAACAAAAAAAATAGTGTACATTTATGACATTTATGGCCAATGTAAATAATAACGAAATAATAATAAATTATGATTTTTCTATACAAAAATACTTAGTTTCCAAATTTTCTATTTAGACGTTTAAAAACGTTGAAGTTATTTAACCCCTCATTTATTATTAACATTTAATTAAGGCAAGTAGGCTCAAACTCTAATATTGGCACAAGTATTTAAGGACCATGTTTTATATTTTAAAAGAAAATTATGAAAAACAATAAATGTAAATTTTTTAAAAGATATAATAGTGGGCTTGTTACATATCTATGCAAAATTAAAACGACCAAAAAATGTGAGGTGTTAAACCTCTAATTTGTAATTTTGTAGTCTTATCTTTAATCATTAATACTCTTTGTTATATTTGAACGAATTAAAAATAAATCAGAGCTAGAAAATTTAGGAAAGTCCGGTTAAAGAAATAGGAAAATAGTATACATTATATTAAAAAATTCTACGAAAAAAAAAATTGTTAAAAAAACACATTTTGAAATTAGTATTACTGAAAATGGAATTAAACAAGACTTGTTCGGTTTAAGACATTACAGAAAACCGCTTGTTTGTATTTTAATACGTTAAAAAGTTACCCCTTCAAATAGGGAGAAATATAATGGTATAACCGATATTTAATTTCTGTCTTAAAAAATATTTTTCACTAAGTAACCTCATCTTGTTATTATATTTAATTTTTTTGTGTTTTATTCTTTAAAATAACATGATTTAAGTATCGTCGTTTTGATTATCTTTTGCCAATCAACCTACCACCAATCAAACAATGTCATGTGATTAAGCTGATTTTAATCAGAGCAAAATATAAATCCTGTATAAAGAAGGAAATATGTCATCTGCAATACCGATGCTACGAATTATTATAGTATTTAATCAAACTTTGAAAAGGTTTAATTTGAAACATATCACAGTTTTTTTAATTTACTTCTGATTTTTATTGTATAGGAAGAGTCACGAGGAAATACACATACTTTTGTATACATATACATTAAAAGAAAGAAAAGAAAGATCGAATACACTTTAAAAAGGACTCCGGTTTATGAGTTTAATCAATTAATTAGTTTATCCATATTGTAATTTTTGGCGAAACTGTGAACCAGTGCCTAGTATTTTATGTACATTATTAAAGAATAACAAATTGCAGAAGCGGATTAAAAATGAAAATGGTTTTTTTCTGACTACAGTGATTTTCACAGAGAAGGTGTTTAAAATCTAAAATATCATAATTTGCTATTCCTATTTTCCTCATATAGAATGCATCGTTGAAATCGACATGACTAAACAAAGTAAAACATATTAAACACGTAGAACCATCATTGTTCTCATTGGGGCTTTTTTGAATTGCCATGATTATCAGAAACATTTTCACACCGTAGACTGCTTAGCTTACTCAAACTATTATTTGAGCATTTTTTATAACTTTTTAACAACAGATATTTTGATGTCGGGACAGATCCGGCCCGGTACATTTGCGACCTTCTTTTGATTTATTGAATAATGATAAAATAGCAATAGGTTAACTATTAATAAATTTTTAGTTTTCATGAAATTTTAAACGTACAGGTATAACACTCAACGTAGTTCGAGTGTTTTACTTGTCTCACTTGAATTTTATCATTATTCAATAAATCAAATTAATTATATTGGGACCGCAAATATATTTAAGCCGCAAATGTACGGTGCAGCATCTATCCCGGATTCGATATTTTTGTTGCATTATAAAATTTGAGACAGCTGGTATACCATTATTTTCTTTCTAAAATTTAAACATTAATATAAAATATATTCGAACAGCAGCTTAGAAAATACCAGTAGTATAATTTAAATGTAAAGGAGGGTACTAAATTATATTCGTGAGTTCGATATCTATGTTGTCTTGATCAGTAATAAAAAATGTTTAGTACGAAAAATATTGTGAGTGAGACTCCCCATTTTAAACTTATTTTGAAAGACCGTATGTTGATAGCATATTAAAGATATTATCACTTTTATGTAAAGAAATGGTATTATTTAAAACTAAACATTGAGGTTTAATTTTTAAGAGACAAATAATTTTTAATCGAGCCTAGTTTCGTTGCAATCGATTAAATTTTTGGTTGCTGCTAGTCTATATACCTACAAGGTAACCCAAAACTCACGCTCATGATGATCTTCCTGTTTAAAAGGAACATCCTCTATTTTATATTGTTATGTGAAAATAGTTTGTTTTATGAAGCGTTTCTTATACAGTGTTTTTTTGGTTCTTTAAGAACTTTTAGGAATAAAAATTATAATTTTGTGCTGAATAATTTTAATAAAAGCGGCAAAGCATGTATTTAATAAAGTAAAGAGAAAATAGGCATTGCTACCAGATAATTTAAATCCCTCAATGGATTACCATAATACATTCCTAGTGAATCACCCTATAGTTACAAATTAAATAATCCCATGTATACATCATTTCTAAAAAAAGAAAGTACTATTAGCTAAATTATGAATTATCTTACTCCAAACAAATTAAACATGCTTTTGTAATCAGTAATCTAATCAGTTTTTTTCTTACGCATTGTTCATTTTAAATTCTAAGCGAGGAGTATTTTGTAAGATTTTGATTATTATTTTGGTTTAAATGACAAACCATATGTTTACATTTAAGAACCAAAAACTGCATTGCAACTATTTTGTAAATACTGCGTAAATATAATATACAGAATGTCCATAAGTAAAGAAAACAATTTTCAAAAATAATGTTGTACCTACATTGAAATATTTTATTACCTTTAGTTGTGGGCATACTATATTAGTTAAGAAAAATAGATAATTATATAATTGTGAAGTAAGTACATTTTAATGAAAAATGTAAATAAACTCCTGTAATTAATTTTCATGTTGAAAATTGTTTAAATTTAATGTCTAGAATGTTTATAAAGAATCTGTTAAATGTATTAACAGAGGAATGTGTCGATGGGATGAATCTTTTGATTGTATTAATAAAAAATAAATCTTTGACAATGTCTGTTTATTTACCACTCACCAATACATACAACCAAACTTATTTGGAATCACCTATTATTTTGCATAATTTTTGAGATATATAAAATTTTTTTATATATGAATAAAACACAGTCCTTACCAAAAACTTTTAATCATTAAAAAAAATACTTAGTTGACAAAATAAACACAACGGTATTTTTATTGGTTTCTGAAACGAAATGAGATTTAAATTTTTAATGGTCAAAAAGCAAAAACAAAAAGAAAATTGGTAATTTTAATAATCCGTGTTGCCACCTCTAGCCCTTATGCAAGCTTCTATTCGTGTTGGCATGCTTCTTATTAAATTACCAAAATTTTCTTGGGGTATGTTTTCCCATTCTGCTAATACTGCATCAATAAGCTATGCCACATTTCCTGAATTGTTTCGACCAGCTCTAACCCTTCTTTTGAGCTGATCCCACAAGTGTTCAATATGATTTAGATCTGGTGAACATGCAGGCCAGTCTAAAAGTGTGACATCTTCCGTTTCAAAACATTCTAGTTACTCTGCTGGTATGGGGAGGGGCATTATTGTACATGAAGATAAAATTATTCCCAATTGCAGCTCTCCAAAGGCTAACGATTGGTTCTAGTACTAAATCAACATACCTCTGACCGGTTAAAATTTGTTGAAGTGGTTACAATGGAGTTTTTGCTCCCAGCATAATACCTCCCCAGAACATTACAGTTCCTCTTTTATACATTGGGACAGATCTGGCAGCCTGGAGTCTCGCTCGTCTTACTGGAGCTCTGAGAAACCGAATTCGATGGTCATCTGATCTTAGGCCAATTCTGGTTTCATCCGAAAAAACAAAATTTTGCCAATTCTCAATTGTTCAGTTTGGGTGTTGAAGACACCAATTTATCCGGGCAATTTTATTGTACAACTCTCGAGCGCGAAGTCTTTTTCTTATGGTCGCAACTGAAACGTTCCCACCTGTAGCTTCCAGAAGTTGTCGTTGCAGCTCTGGATGAGAAACACTGGGATTTCTTCCAGCAATTTGGCACACAAAGCAGTCCTGTTGTTCAGTTGTGACTCTTTGACGAGTTTGTCTGGGCCTGTTGTTGAGAGTTCCTAGATCCAAGTATCTTGCATATGTTTTCGATACAACACCCTGTGTAATGCTTACTATCTCTGCTACGTCTCTTTGAGGCATTCCTTGTTCAATGAGAGAAATAATTTATCCCCTCTGAACATCTGTTAGTCCAATATAATAATATAATGACCGAAATAAAATTACCGGAGAATCGTGATTTAACTACTGAACACAAAATTCACAAGATAATAAATCGCAGCAGTCGCTTCTTCTTTATTATAATGTTTGTTTACAACAAAAAGCTTCATCTTAAAGTTGGGATTGAATCCAATGATACAAACAACAAGAATATCGAAACAAATCCTACAAAATTTTCTCTAGCAGAGAAAGAACATATGAAACAGAAAATTGATAATCTTAAGATACGAACAACCCACAAGTGTAAACCAGTACCAAGATAATATATTAAAAAAGCGTATCTTAAATATTAAAGTTCTGTCAAAGCACCCCATTCTAAAATGGCGGGTGCCAGGGTAGCGACACAAGGCTCATTCAGAGAAATTTTTTTACTGCATCAATTGCTTATTACTTGCTTCCCATATTTAGGAACCACAGAAAGTAATTAAGGTTCTGTTTTGAGAAAGAACCTTTGAATATTCTTGTTTCCCATTTCTTTTAGCATCAGCACCGTATACTTTCACTAAACTTATTAAGCCAGTTGTAGAAGTATTGAAATCAGCAGGAATTATATATGTTTACAATTATTGTGTTTGTAACAAGTCAATTAAAAAAAATGTATATAAAATAACAGATTAAAAGAAATGTTATAAAATGTACGTACAAATTAAAATGACCCTGATAGCTTTTTTTTGCATGTGTAGACTGTCCCCAAAGAAGCAAACCATATGTTAGGTGGCTCTGGAAAAAAGAATATCATATCATTACAATGTCGTGACTATTAGCTTTAGGGCTATACCACGTATACCATAATGTTCTAATTTAGCGAGTAGAAGGTCAATCAAGAGCTTTGATTAGGTCACATAACGTCACAGCGGATACAAGGCCTTTTTCTATGTTATTTATTAAGGAATCAACTATACTCATTACGACTTTGGTTGTTTATTTATTAGATTGAAAACCAAATTGGTTATTATTCAGAGGAAGGATTTTTATTATCTATATTGACGTTTAAATCCCCAATTAAAACCCTCGTATACATGGAGACTTTTTGTTGTTGGTTTCACTTGTGATAAAAGATGACTACCAAGTATTTTAATTTTTGGGCACACTTAATATCTATTCCGTGTAGTACTAATAGTATCATGCCTGAAAAGGGCCCTTCTGTGAATAGTTGAGAATTATGCTTTTATGACTGTTTACAATTATTTCGTCTCTCTTACATCACTTGTCGACTACGATGAGCGCTATTATGAGTTGAATTGTGACAACAATTAACAATAATTAAAATATTTGTTAAGTATGCGGTAGCTTCAATTTCGTCTGTACCTAATTAGCGTGTTGATTAATCTGCTTGTTGTCAAGAAGCTTATTAAAATTCAGTGTTTATTAGAAAAGAAAAAGGAGTTTTAAATCTGGACCTTCAAGTGACACATCTTGCACGTTCAATTATAGAATAAACTTTTCTTGAAATACAGAAATATAATCCTATAATTCAGTGACTCAATTTTTAATCCTGGGTTGGGAATATGAGACAATAATCTAAGATACGACATATATCAAAAGATTGCTTTAGCGACTTGTTCCATTACTACTATCAGATAGTTTTCGGTGTATCAAACGATTATTATGGTATAGGGCCCTTTAATGGATTTGGATAACAGTTACCTTGATAAGATAGAATATAATAATATATGGATTTCCTCTTTTAGCGTTAGGTGTTCTGGCTGCAGTTTCTATAGCATCGTTTCCATTCTTTAATATTTGTCGCTTTTTCAGTATATTGTCTGTTTATGGTTAGAGTTTTTCTTCGGTCTTTCTCTTTTTTTCTTTCCAACCCATCCAACTTTCCATAGTTGTTTTACTAAGTTGTTTCCTATCATCCTTTTCATGTACCCGTACCGTTCGTTCTCTTCTATTTTGGTTGTTATCGGTTCCACGTTCAGTCTAGCTTTTATTTCGTCATTTTTTATTTGGTCCATCTTTGTTACTACTTTTATTCTTCCTAATATTTTCATTTCCATTGCGTGTGTACCCATGATTCCCTTTCGTAGGTGAAAGTGGGTACCAAGATAGTTTTTTTTATTTTAAGTATTGTGTTTGTTGCTAATATCTCACTTATATAAAATTATGTTAATTCGTATGTTTTCTTATTTTCTCATTACTGCTAATATTTCGATTTTATTAAAATTGGCTATCATATTGTAATCCTTGAGGTGCCTGTTCCAACTTTGTATTACCCTTCCAATTCGCTTATACTCAATAAAAACATCACCACATGCTTTGGATTAATTGCGTTAAATCTTTCTATACTTCTCTCCTTGAAAGCCTTTAGCAAATTCTTTGCATTTGCAATGGATTAAATGCCTTTTCTAGGTGAATAGGGCATATATAGATCTTTATATTACCTTATAGTACTATATCCTTATTTTGTCGTATATTGAATATCTAGTCCTGTGTGCTTCTACTTGTTCTAAATGCGCTTGATTGCCTATTTTCTATTACGTTGCTTAAGCATCTTTATATCGATCTTTCGTAGAGTTTTCCAGCTACTTTGTTACAATTTGCAACGTCTTCTTTTTTTTATATTGGGATTATAACATCAAATTTCCAATTTTTGGGAATCTGTTTCTCGTTTCATAATTACATTTAAAAGTTCAAGGCGCATTTTTCCCATAAACTCATCTCAGGCTTTATATTGTCTGCTCCAGGTGCTTTACCAAGTATGACTTTTTTTAGTGCTGCCTCTACTTCATCTATTTCTATGTCTTTGTTTTTAATGAATTTCTTGGTTGCGTTCTAATAACACAGATTTTTTTAATTAAAAAGTTTAAAAAGATGTTAATTCTGAACGATCAGTAATATTTTGTCTTGACACGTCCATGCCCACACAAGGATTTGAACCTGAGACCTCATAATCGTGCATCTAAAAGTGTAGCCTTGTATTTGTTTCATTATTTTTTATTTAGAGATTTAGTTTATTTGTAATAAATTGTAATTAATAATTTTATTGTACATTTGGTCGTCATTTCATTTATTTCTAAATGTATACAGAGATAAATTTGGTACAGATAATATGCAACAATATTTTAATAGTTTATATAAAATTAGCTATTACAGACAACGGAGAATTAGATTTTTTCTTCTAAAGAGTGTGGTGGTCCAGAAAAAGTTGGGAACCTCTTTATTACATTATGAATCTTTTAGGCACAAAACCGCCGAAGCGAATAATCCTAACTCACCATCCATATTTACATTATTTTGTAAAAAATATGTTTCGTACGTTGAACTATAAAAAATTTAGCCAATAATTGTTTATTGTTAAGATAATTAAAAGAACATTCTGTTTTAACATTCAGAAACTCAACAAAAAAAAAACCTCACTATTAATTAGATCAAAAATAATAATGAAAAATTAAATATATCAATATGGGTTTCTATAGGGTGGCCAAACGAAAACGTAACAGAGCCATTAACAGGAACTGCGTCAACATTTTAGAAAAACACAGGGATTAGTCAATTTTTGATCAAAGGGGGGACACTTTTTTCCGTTATTTTCGACTTCGCTGCTTACACCTCCAAGCGAGGGTAACAGTCGCCCCAAAATACTTAAATTGCATTAGGGGTCGAGTAAAGTTCCATTTAAAAGCCCTTTCAATTCTCTTTACAACAGTCTTTAAATTTTAAAACTCGGCGTAATACTTTTTAATAAATTACGTTTTAAAGTTTACATTATGTTCAGTTGTTTACTTATTTCTTAATTAAATTAAATGTTCAAATTGATGACCACTCGCGTCCATACAATAATAAAGATTTTGTTCGAAACGTTCTCGCACATTCCGAAGAATTTCCGGAGTGATTCGATGGCACTCCTCGACAATTCTTTGACGCAAATCTTCTATAGAGGCTGGTTGTGTTTTGTAGATTTTACTTTTGAGGTATCCCCATAAAAAAAATTAAGGGGCGACAAATCTGGTGACCGTGGAGGCCATTGTAGCATTAAATCCAGTGCCGTGGAAAATGTTGGTCTAAATACTGACGAACAATCAGAGCATAATGCGCGCGGAGGGTCACCGTCCTGTTGAAACATTAAATGATCTTCACTATACTGTTCGACATTTTCAATAATATCGGTCAAGGTAGGGTCAATAGCATCTTCCAATAATTGCAAATACATTTCGCCAGTCAAATTACCAGGTTAAAAATATGGACCCACCAGACGGTCACCGAAAATGCCAGCACATACATTTAAGTTTTGCGATTGCTCTGTATGTACCGCCTGGAAAATTCTTTACGGTACCGTTCATAAAAAAGCTGCATTCATCAGAGAAACAGATATTAAAAAGAAACTGTGTATCGTTCGCTACTCGCTCACTCATTATTTCGCAAAATTGTAAACGGAGGTCATAATCATCCTCATTAAATCATCCTGCACTAAATGTATACGGATGGAATTTGTTCTTCTTCAAAACGGTTTGAATGCTAGTTCGATTGATCCCAGACACAGATACTAATTGCCTTGTACTTAACGTAGGATATAGATGAACATGTCCGAAAATCGAAACTTCACTTGACTCCTAATGCCATTTAAATATTTTGGGGTGATTGTTACCCTCGCTTGGAGGTGTAAGCAGCGTAGTCGAAAATACCGGAAAAACTGTCCCCCTTTGATCCAAAACCGACGGGTCTCTGCGTTTTTTAAAACGTTGACACAGTTCCTGCAAATGGCTCTGTTTCGTTTTCGTTTGGCCACCCTGTATTAAGTTTGTTATCAAGTAAAGAATACCATATTTCCCCAGAAGTAAGTCCGCCTCTAGGACATCTATCTTTTATCCATGTGTAAGGACAAAATTCCTTAACCATAAATTTTCAAATCCTTTAACAAAATTGTCCGTATTTAATTTGATATAATAATATGAAAGCCAAAATTTTTATATGTCTACTTGAATTGTATTCACTACAAAAAAATCAGATTAATTATTCGATCAATTATAATATCACAAAAACAAAACTTGACAACTTAATACAGGTAGTTAAACTAGCTTCTAAGAAAAACTATTGACCCAAATTAAATGTCTCAAACTTTTTCTATAATCTATAATGCAAGAGTGCCCCCATGACAGACACTTTTGTTGAAACGAAATTAAAACTACTAACCGTAACAAATATATTAACCATTTCAAAAAAGCAATCATTCCAAAAGACTTGAGATGTACCACACGAATTTTCGTTTCTGTGATCATTTTTCGCCGTTTCATTCAGGGCTTTATCCCATGATGCCTAATTACGCTCTTCAAAATGTGGTTATGGGTGCCACCATACTCCTAGCTGTACTAGTTATAGGATTTTTGATAATTTTGGATCGAACTAGATTAACCAGCATAGTGCGTACTAGAAGGTTTTTGGAACCTACCATAGAGGAAAGTTTTTTCCGTGCATTGGAAAAATATGAAAAGATGAGTAAAGTGAGATAGTGTTTTTGTGAAAAATGAGTTTTATTTTCATTAGTGTGTGTCTCGAAATTAGTTTTATATGATAAACAATAAAATGGGTTGTACGAATTGTGATAAAATTAACAATATTTATCGATCCAAGATGGCCTACGGAAGTTTTTCTTAAAATATTATATATTGTAAAATTGATATTTTAGTCCCTCAATATGTGTCCAGAAATATTAAAATTTCTACATTGGGAATAAAGGGATTAAATGCCAGCCAAAGTTGTTTTTTGTAACACAATTCAAATATAGTTTTAATATAGGAGTAAGGTCATTATCAACACAATACATTTATGTTAATTTTTTTGGTAATTTTATTTGAGTCGAGGTTTAAGTTATACTGTGTTAGATTAGGACTGAAAAATTTTGGATGATATTTTTACTTAAATTAATTCAAGAAAAAATTAAACACTTCTTAAAATAATATTTTTAATATCTTTTCTACATCCTCTAGTATATATCAAGAGTTACTTACGTGCATTTTTCAATTGTTTGCATATAAGCATTTATCATATTTTTGCATTTGAAAGTAGAAGTAAAGAGTTATAAATGTTATAATATGCAAAAAATCGTGCATGTTATTGCGATATCGATATTTAATGAAAATATACAGTTACTTATAAATTCTATTGCCAAGAAATTTGACAGTTCCAATTTGTCGATTATCGATTTTTGATAAAATATTTATGTTGATATCTTTTAGTATTTCAGTTAAAAAAGGCATTAAATATATGATGATAATATGTATACACATTTGTGAAAGGCGAAAATGGCAATGAATAATTAACTACTGTATGTTCTGAAATATGTCTTGGAACGTTTAATCGTTGTGTTTCACGATGAACTTAGCGTATTTAGTATTGCGCATACTACGAGAGAAAATTTGATTAAAATGACTGGTTGTGCCGTGTTCCAAACTGCTTTTAAACATTCAGTCGGTATATGTTATGTCTAAAGTTAGAATGAAGGAGAATCCTAGGTTTAACCGAATAAATCTGGGTCTAACCAATCCTAGTCGATTACAGCCCGAAAAGTTTCAATGTTTTCATCTTTAATTGGCTAAAACTAGGTCTAATCAACACTTAGTTGATAGGTTAGGTTAGGTTTTAGTTAGTTTTAGCGTTCTTGACGTTTCCATATTTCCATATTTAAAGTGAAAAATTAATAAATTTTTGTATAATGTGAATAAGTTTATAGATATACTCCAATGTAATATATTTGAGTAATTACAGAATATCGATGTCACCGCTAATTATTAAAATTGGTGTAATGTTCAACTAGAATAATTCTTTTTCTTGAACAAAATTTTTTTTGATAAGATCATTAAATAGTCTAACACATTTTTACATATTTGTATAGCTTTTGTCCACAAATCTGTAACTATGTCGCTAGTAGTATGTCTGTTCCTACCAATATACTGATTATAACATCACTCAAAATAAGCCCAAATTAATGACCATCATGACCATGTTCTGGTAGCAACTTGTTAGTTACATACTTATTTTCCTTTCGTTGGATCTTACCATTTAGAAAATATGTTGCTGTTCATTTCACCATAATAATCAACAATGGTCAAAAATTTTGAAGAAAAGAACTTGATTCAGAGGCAAATTTTATAAATAATTAGCATGAACATCATAACTTTGTTTGTGGTTTACGTATACTTCTGTTACATTGGCAAAATACTATTTTATTTCCCCTAGAATAAATCCAAGTATCGTTGAAACAGATGACATCTGTTGGATACATAGCATTAATATTTTTCATATATTTCCATAGAAATAATGCTAGTGAAGCAATATTAATCTATTCCATTTATGTTGTCTCATAGTTTATTTTTATTTGAAAGCCAATTCTTTTAATAAAATATTTAGACATGTACTGCTCATATACAATCTATTTATTATTAAATTCGATATTGAGAGGGTTACATGCTTTTTTTAAAATAAATAAATTATATTAAACAAAAAATAGTAGTAGCCATACTAATAGATCAGTTGTTCTTGATTTCAAGAAGTAAAAATAAAATATTAAATAATATTGGTCATAATATGCTTCCTCCTGGAAGCCCATCCATCATATCAAATTTCTTTGTGGTTACATTTTCATGAGTAATTTGATACGTTCTGTTTGTTAAGTAACTGTTTATAATTTTGATTAGATATCTGGGTACTTTTTCTTTTTCCATTTTCACTATTATTGCCTTCCTTCATGTGTTGTCATTTTCTAAATCTAGTACTGCCACCGCCGTTTTTCTTTTTACGTTTAAATTTATCATGCATCTGTTTATTACACGTTCAAGTTGTAGTTCCGTGTTTAATTTCTTCCTGAATCCGAATTGCTCTTCACTTATAAATTTGTTTTTATCTAAGTAATAGTTTAACCTTTTTAAAATGACTCGCCCTAGTCCTTTTGAAATTATGTCTAATAGTGAGATTGGACGGTAATTTTGAGGATGTTTTAAATGTTTTCCCGGTCTTGGTATCGGTATTATCATTGCATTTTTTCATTTATTAGGGAACTATCTCAATTTTAGTGCTGTCATATATACATATATATATATATATATATAAAGTATTTGGACGAGAATTTTCTTTGGTATGTTTTTTAGTATTTGAATTCTGGATTGGTCTTCACCTGGTGCTTTGTTATTTTTCATGTTTTTTTATTTTTTTATTTTTATTGGATTAACTGTATATATTTCTTCGTTGTTCGAACCTTCCATAATTCTTTCAAATGCTAAGTTGACTTCCTCTATTTCTCTAGGGTTTGATAGATTCTTATTCATTTCATGATTATCGCTGAGTTGTCTCCCTACTGCTTCTAGTTTTTCTTTCTCTTCCTAATATATGATATTATTTTTCAATATTGGTGGCATTGGCTTCTTGTTCTTGTTTCTCTGTATAATTTTAATACATTTCCACACATTATAATATTTTTCCTCTTGAAATTTCACATCCATATGCCATTTATTTTCCTCTATCGTATTAATCTGGCCTTTATTTCGTTGTTCAATTATTAAATTGTTATCTACAATTCTACCATTCATTCTCTGTATTTGCCTTCTTATTACGTCTTTTTAATACTTCTTCCGTTTCTTCATTTAATTGAACACCCTTTTTAAAAATAAACTCTGTGGTTATAGCTTTATCCGCTGCACTTTTAATTATACTATTTATTTTTCTACTTCCTTGTCTAAATCATTTTTTGTGTTTATACTTCTATTAATTTTGGTGGTTTATATCAAGATCATTTTAAATTTTAGCCTGTCCGCTTTTGCTAGATTATATCTTGGTATTGTTATTTTTTGAGGAATTTCGATTTACTCAGATATCTCTGCTATTACTGGGTAGTGATCTGAATTTAATTCTGGCATTGATTTGATTTCTCTGACTCTGGCGTTTTTAGTTAGTAGGTCTATTGTACTCGGTCTTCTATGATTATCCAGTCTCGTTGGTCCATCCGGTGCATATTAGTTTAAGTTGTTATTTTCTATCATCTCTATTTAATCTGTTTGGTTCTCTTGTGTCTACCTTCTTAACACCCCAGAGCGTATGTTTCGCGTTCTTGTCTCCCGCAATAATTACTGTTTCACTGTTGTCGGTAATTTTTTGTATATCATTTTCATTAATTAGATTTTGCGGTTTTACATAAATAGAAGCTACAGTTAATTTTCCAGTATTTGTTACTATACTTTCAAAAGATTCTGTATTAATTCCACATTTGTTAAAGATTATATTATTTTTTACATATAGTTCCAATCCACCTTTTCTGGTCTGATAATTATAATAATAATAATAATAGGGTATTACCTTTTTCCAAATTAATTTTCTGACATGTTTGTTTCTTTACACATTATTTTTTGTGATTGTTCTGTCTAAACACCAATCTATTTTACTCTATAATTTCATTTTGCATATTTAATTTTTTATTATTTTATTTCTTCCATGTAGGGATATATAATTATTTAACAAAAACTAAACAAACAGAATCTAAATTATTTGCTTTTTAAATCAAACATTTTATTTTTAATCACATTTTAATATTAACTTTTTAATGTGCCTATTTTTCATTATATATTTCTTCATACTTTAAGAATATTGTCATTTGTTCTGTGAAGGTTTTTGCATTTATTAAATCATTTCTCAAGTTCTGTAACATTTCTTTCATTTTGTTTAGATTTACAACTGTCTTTATTTCCATTAAGAGTTTTTCACTTTTAATTATAGTATTCACTTCAATGTTTTGTGTATTATTTTGAATGTTTTCATTGTGGTTTTCTATTTTGTTTTTGGCAGTGACGCTGTATGATATTCCTTTCCTTATTTCATTATTATTTGTTACATTACTGCTATAATTTTGTTTTGGAGTTGTTTGATTTCTTAGATATTTTGATTTGTTTAATTCTACTTGTTCTAAGGGTGCTGCCCTCCACAATTTACACATTTCGTTACACTACTCTCAGTTTTCATTATTGTACATTCTCTTGTGGTGTGCTCTTTCGCACACTTCACACATTTAGGGTTCATATTACAGTTTTACTGTGAATGACCGTATTTTTGGCATTTACAGTATTGAGTGAGTTTATTTTTTCTACAATATTGTTCCCATTTTACTCTTATATTCAAGATTCCAGTTATTTTATATATTAATTTTAAATCAACATCTTTTTTCATCGTTATTATATAACTTCTGCTTTTAACTTTATCATCAATGCGCTTAACGGAATTACGTTTTCTACTTTAATTTTAGCCTCTACTTCAATTTCCCTCATTATTTCCCCCGTGTCCATTTCTATAGTTGCCTTCATTATTATTCTTTTAACCTTTTCTCTTTTATCATTGTATGTATAATTTTTTCCTGACTATTGGTTGTAAATATTTTAGTGTTGTTTTTGTTGAATTGAATTGTGAAATTATTACTATTTATTGTTTCTCTCACCTGATCAATAAATTTTTTATGGTTTGATACGTGTATCTCCACTACTCCTGGTGGTATTTTTAGTTTTTTCTCCTCACTCTTTTCCTGTATTTTTCCTGCTGTTTTATTTACTTCCTCCAATGATTTAAATTTGTTATTTATTTTTGCTTCAAATCTTTTTAGCATTCTTGTTTTCTTTGCCACTTTGCTTGGGCCTGGTTTATTCCACTCACTGTCATCCGTACTTATATCAGTCGTGTTCTGGCAGGTGAACTGTCTACATCGACAGTGTTTCTGTGTTCTGAGCAGGCGATATATTAAAACGGATAAGTATTTATTTAATTTGTAATTTAATTTTTCTTTTTTTCCCCTTTTTTTTTTAGTTATTAAAAATAACTAATTGGAACTATTATTAATTTAAGTATTTTTTTCGTTATTTTGATTGTTAAAGTGATAACAAAACTGTAGATAAGTAAACAAACAAAAATGGATATAGACACGGGCGGCGATCAGCCGCCCGGTAATTTAAATATCTCGAACGAAAATGATAATAATATAAAAGACCTAGGATCATTCGACTTAAATAACAAATATAGCAACAAGGACAACGGTCCTTACTATGTTTTTGTTGAGCATTTAAAAAAAAACTTGGGGAGATTATTTCCTATGAAAATAGGATACTTCCTATTAGAAAATGATCACTTCCAAAAAAATATAATCGATATAAAGTCAGTAGGAGTAAGCAGAGTCAAGGTAATTTTTAAAAATTATGAAACTGCCAATGCTTTGGTGGGACATGAAATAATAAAAAAAAACGGTCTAGTAGCCTATATTCCTCCTTTTTTTAACCACAGAAAAGGTGTCGTGAGATGGGTGGATACCTTCTTCTCAGAGGATTTTTTGGTTAAAAATATAGAACGCAATACTACAAAAGTCATTAAAGTACAAAGAATGAAAAGAAGGATAACGGAAAATAATGAATCTAAATTAGTAGATCGCCAAGTAATTATAGTAACTTTTGAAGGGACATTTATTCCTGACAAAATTAAAATTAACTTAACATCCTTTTCTGTGGAGCCATATATACATCCGGTTGTTCAGTGTTATACTTGTCTTAGGTATGGACATACCGCCAAACTATGCAAATCTAAGACACAAAGATGTCAAAATTGTGCCGAAGTTCATGAAATTACTCTTCTATTGCCATTAATTTTAACAATAAAAATTAGAAATATTTTAAGTTATTCTTATATTTTAATTAATGATTTAAACGAAAAATGTTTAAAGTCAGAGAACTTCTGCATTTATTGCCAAAATAGGGAACACCCCTCGATATCCAAAAATTGTCCCATGTACATGAAACAGCATAACATTAAAAAGGAAATGGCATTCAGAAACCTTTCTTTTAAAGAAGCCGAAATTTTAGTTAATAATCCTTCTTACGCTAAAGTAACCACAAATAATAGATTTTCAGTTTTAAATAATATAGAAAACTTTCCAAGTCTCCCCCAGAATGTGCAAACTCAATATACGCCACCCTCTTACATGCTACATAAACCAAAAACACAAACTCCAGGTAAAAAACGAAAAGCTTCGTCTCCACCTATACCTCCAATTAGTACAACTCCCGCAAAATCTAAAGAAACTGGTAAATCTCAAACAACTAAAACTCTTTCAGTTCTCCCTAATCCACATAGTGACGATTTTCGACAATTCAAAGAAAAAATAGCAGAAAACATTTGTAATTTCATACAATCAAACTTCATATTCAACTCTAGTAGTAATAGTATTAATAATAATGTTGATTCAAATATAAGGGAAACTATTAATTCTATTTTAGAATTTGAAACATCAGATGCTGTAAGTATCAGTGATGAATCCTCTTACTAGAACATTAAAAATATTACAATGGAACTTACTATCTATCAATAAACGTAAACCTAACTTAGTTAAATTATTAAACCAACAAACTTTTGATATATTTATATTTTGTGAAACATGGTTAAAACCAAAAACAGAATTAAACCTTCAAGGGTTTAATAGCGTGCAAAAAAACAGAAGTGACGGCAAAGGAGGTGTTGCCATCTTAATAAGTAAACATCTTAACTACACAATTAAAACTATTAAACAAAATTTTAACAAAAATATAGAAACTTGTGCTATCTTTATTGAACAAATCAACCTAACTTTAGTAAGTATTTATAAACCTCCAAATAAGAACGTATCCGACATGGACTGGGAAAAATTATTTTCACAGTTCACTGGCGATACTTTATTCTGTGGACACTTTAACTGTCATCATACGTTATGGGGGTCTGTAACTGATCATGTTAGTGGTGTACGGCTGGTAGAAGCGCTAAATAATACTAACCATATTGTTATAAACGACGGAACACCTACTAAATTAACAAGACCCAACGAAAATAGATCTGCTGTGGATCTTACAATTGCTACACCTAGTATAACTTCCAAGATAAAATGGTCAGTCCTCTCTGATACTATGGGATCAGATCATTTTCCAATATTAATAGAATATGGAAGCCTGTATACCCCTCAAAATATTAATCCATCTACCAAATGGAAGGACTCAACTGCAGACTGGCTCCTCTTTACACATACAATTAACACTTTATTAGAGCAAAACAAAGACGAATTAAATCTAACTGATTTAATTAACATAATAGCAAATGCAGCAACCAAGTCAATGAAAGTCAATCAACCAATATTAATAAAAACTCCCCATCCAATTTGGTGGGATGAGGAATGTGGTAAAATAGTCCTTAAAAGAAAACAAGCTTTGCAAAAATATAAAAATTTATCTAATTGGGAAAATTATATCAGTTATAAAAATATCGAAGCCCAGACAAAACTCATGTTTAAGGAAAAATGTAGTGCAAGTTGGAAAAACTTTATAAATAGTCTAAATAAAAATACACCTATAGACAAAATTTGGCAATATATAAATAAAATCTCGAACAAATACCGTAACAGAAACAAACCTAACATATCTGCAAAGATGGTAGAACATTTTTTAGAGGTGTTTGCACCCCCAACTGTTATCAACCAAATCTATAAACTCCCTTCACGATTACCTAATTCCAACAATCTTCCATTAAACGATTTCTCACTTGCAGAGCTAGAATCAGCCCTTAAGTCTCATAGAAGTACTGCTCCCGGTAAGGACAGTATCACATATAATATGTTAAAAGAATTACCTTTTAAAGGTAAGCAAGTAGTACTCAACATTTTTAATAAATGGTGGCTTAATGGAAACATCTTTGATGATTTGAAGGAAGTTGTGATAGTACTTATCTTAAAACCACAAAAAGATCCAAATTTGACATCATCTTATAGACCAATTTCTCTCATGTCATGTATCACAAAAACTTTTGAAAGAATGATAAAGACAAGATTAGAATGGTTTCTAGAATATAACTCCAAGCTACCACTCTCGCAGTATGGAAGTCGACGCGGAACAGGAACGATTGACGCTGTATCACATTTAGTTTCAGAAATTCAATATTCTTTCTCAAAAAATAAGTATCTCGTCTGCTTATTTATAGATATTAAAGGAGCCTATGATGCAGTGGATCTGAATACCCTAACTGAAAGCTTAATATCATTAGATATTAATCCACAATTTGCAAGCAACATCGCGAACTTATATCGAAATCGAACAATATACATAAAAGACCAAAATAATGTATTGCATGGTCCAAGGGTGGTAAACCATGGTGTGCCTCAAGGTTCAGTTCTAAGCCCCCTACTTTTTAATACATATACTTATAGCCTACACAATATATTCGATTCAGATATCAAATGTATACAATACGTAGACGATTTTTGTTTCTATACTATGCAAGACAGCTATAGTAAATGTATTCAGGTCCTGAAAAATATAGTATACTGCCTCAGAATGTGGTTTAGCGACCGTGGCTTAACTATATCCTCTGAAAAATCTGCTGTTGTGTTTTTTACAAGGCATAGATTACATGCTCCTGATACACTTACTCTCAGTGGTTTAGAAATACCAATAAAAAAAGAATACAAATATTTAGGTATTGTTTTAGATTGTAAGCTGTTATGGAGTAGCCATATAAACTACCTGAGAAGCAGAAGTGAAAAAGGGATAAATATGTTGAAGTTCGTCGCTAAAACTAAATGGGGAGCTGATCCCAATATCGCTCTCTTATTCTATAGGGCTTACATAAGATCTATACTAGACTATGGCTGTATTTTGTATGGTTCGGCTTCTAATGTACATCTTAAAAAAATTGATCGAATACAATACAGTGCTATAAGAATTTGTATCGGTGCCATGAAATCGTCACCTACGCAAGCTATCCTAGCTGAGGCTCGAGAACCACCCATGGGAATAAGAAGGGAATTTTTAGCTTTCAAAAAAATTAGCTTTCTTAAAAGCTTTCATAATAAAAATCTATTTACTTATAAAATCCATGAAGTAGCTATTGAGAATTTAACAAATAAGTTTTGGGAAAAGAAAAATAGCCCACCTTTGGCTGATGCATACATTAGGTTTAAGGAATTTAGCAATTTTATTAATACACATGATAAACTACCAGTATTTGAATTAGATTTTTCAGAATTAATGTTCAGACCTACTGTAATACTCCCTACGTACACCGAAGTCCACATTGCGAACAACTTATATCTACAAACATTAATGAACAAATACGAGAACTTCCTTCAAATTTACACAGATGGATCAAAATCACTAAATGGAACAGGTTTTTCTGTTTATGTTTTGAATAACGATATTAAAATACAACACCGAATACTAGATATATGTTCAGTGTATACGGCAGAAATTATGGCAATTGAATGTGCACTAGAATGGTTAGTCAATCAAGATAAAACATATAACGCTATAATACTCTCTGATTCTAGGTCTGCTTTGGAAGCAATTAGTAACACATCCTTTAAAAATCTTTCAATTTCCAAAATTATGTGTAAGATCCAAAGATATGTTTATAAGTTGCACATAAGACAACAAAAAATTATTCTCGTATGGGTAAAGGGACACATCGGTATAACAGGTAACGAAAGGGCTGACAAACTAGCGAAAGAATCGACAACTCTATTAGAAACAACTAAAAAATGTGACATTTCAGATATTATTAATGTAGGGAAAAAAAATTCATACAACTTGTGGTCTACACAGTGGCAACAGTATACTCAAAAATCAAATAATCATTATACTTTTCTACATCCAACTTTACCAAAACGAATACCACATATTGATGATTACAGAGTATCCAGATCCTATGCTGTAACAATCACAAGACTCAAACTAAATCATGCAAGGTTTCAAGCACACCTCCACAGAATAGGGTTAGCCGAAACAAATATTTGTTCGTGTGATAACCAATCAATTGCGGATTTGAATCATATATTTTTTGCGTGTCAGAAATATGATCAAAGTCGTTTAAAGTTGTTTAAAATACTAATAGACAACAACATAAATCTTCCTATAAATATATCACATCTATTAACCTGTAACAAGAAGATTTTAGATGGAGTAATCGATTTCCTCCGACGGAGTAAACTAGAAGTCTAGGTAAGAGTAGTACTTGTACTTATGTCAAAACTTTCTGTGGCAAACGGGTTACCCAATGCCATCTCTCCCATCACCACACCAAACCAAACCGTACTTATATCTTTAACTTCCATAGTTTCTGCTACCTGTGTACTCCATAAATTCACATTTATTTTCCCCAATTTCTCTTCTTCCATTGGCTCTTTTGATTTTTCTGCAATCACATCTTCATCAATTTTTTTCATTGCTGTCCTCGGATGGAACTTTTCTCCCCATTTCACGCACTCCCTATTCTTTCTATATATTACCTCCACAATTTTTGGGTCTTTAATTTTTTCGGTCATTATTAGGTCTCTTATAAACTCCAAATTATTTTTACTGATTAATTCATATTTCTCTTTCCTCACTATACTCCTTGATCTTGTATCGCTCCCTGATTCCGACTCATCTGCCTTCCTTTCTAGCCTTTCTTTGCTCTTTTTTCTCTCCTTAAAATGCCTATTGGTCTCCATTCTACATACTTTTACTCTTTCAGTTTTATCTGGTCTTTCTATTGCAGTAATTTAGATTGTAATTTGGAATAAAAGGGGGCGTGGCCTTGATCATGAAGGTTTCCGAAACACATAATAAAGTTTTGATTTTCTCTCACTACTAGTTCTTTTAATTGGTTTATTTTCTTTCTAATCCCATCGGCATTGCAAAATATTATTTTTTTACTTAAATTTAGGTTTATTTATTGGTTATTATAAATGTTTTCATATTTTATGAATATATTTACTCTTTCCATGAAATTGACTGCTTGCGTCAGTTCACATTTCATTTCATGGAGTAAGCTAATAATTTTTGGTAGATTTACTATTTGGTTTATTTCATTCAATTATTTACTGTAGTCATTTTTTTTATTTTGATTGTTATGGCTATTTATTCCTGTTTTAATATTAGTACTATTGTTCCTTTTTGCTTCACTATGGGAGACATTGTTTCTTATTTGATTTTTATTACTTTCAATTTTTTAAGTTGTACTTGTTGGTTTTGCTTTAGTTTGTTTCTTCGATTTTTTCTAAATATTTCAGGTAGACTGGACATTGTTTGTAGTTTGTAGTATGTTCTTCGTTGCAATTGATGCATTTCGTCTTATTTGTTGATATTTGAATTAAAGTACATTCCTTTGTTATATGACTACCTGCACATTTTACACATTTTGCTTCCATACTGCAGTTCCTTTGTGAGTGGCCAAACTTTTGGCATCTGTAGCATTGTGTGATTGTGTTCTTTCTCGCGTATTGTCCCATTTTATTTTTACACATTGCAATTCTTTGATTTCATATAAACTTTTTAGATTTACCTCTTTCTTAACTATAACTAGGTAACTATGGCTTACCTGATTGTTTTTCGATCTTACTGGTACAATTCGTTCAATTTGGTTCCTTGCTTTACTTTTCAATTCCTTTTACTTTATCCGCATTGTCGGTGTATGTATAATGCTGAATATTCTGATTTCTCAATGTCTTCATTATTCTTGTCCTGTCTTCCTTGCTGTTTACGTATGTTTTAGTATTATCTCTATTAAACAATCCTTTTTTCTTTGCTTAATTTTTAAACATTTCTATAAAACCTTTATAGTTAGTTCCCATTGACTTCACTATTGTGGGTGGTTTTTTATTTGCCTTTATTGTTTATTATTGTCTCTTTACCTTCTACTTTATCTTCTATCTCTTTCAAATTGTAAAAAATGTTTGAAGTAGCAATACCACTTACTTGGTCAATCTTTGGCTGTTTTACAGGGTTCCTGAGTGTTTCCCAACCTCTTACGTTTTTGAACTGTTCTATTGTCTCATTATCATTTTCATTCTCATTCTTGTTATCTTCTCCCATCATCATCATTTGTTCATCCTCCTCCTCTTCTCTGGAGCTTATTCTTCCTTCCATGTTGTTTCTTAACTCTCCTTAGGGGAACCCACTACTCTTACCTCTTTGCTCTATTTCGAAATGCCCCGCTGTTATGACTTCTCTGCTATCAATGTTCTTTATTTTATTTAATCTCCTTAAATATTCAATTTTTTCTCAAAAAAATACCCTAGTTGGTTCGCTGAACTCGACTTTTTCTCTCGCTTTTCCCTGAAAAATTCAAATGCTTTATAGTGGCCGCCTGGGGCAAAATTAATTACTTTTTTGCTGATACATGCTTTCAGACAATGTATACTTATGATCTGTAATATTTCTTTTCCATTTAAATTTTTGTCAAGTTCTTTATTACAAGAAAATCCAAAATTAAACCCATTAAGAGATTAGTTTTCGAATTCGAAAGAATTTCCATCTGTTCTTCTCTACTTATTTGAAACTTCACCTACCAAAGCTATTCGGTCAATATTTCACATCTGCATCTTCTGCATACTTGCGATACTTGTTGAAAATATATCAACAGAAAGGAAATAGCGTGGTGCCATCTATTGGCATATTGACCATGTTGTGTTGTTATAGATATAATAAACGATTACAGTCTTGTGTTGAACCTCTAAGTGTGTGTATGTACTTTTTTGCTCTGCTCAATAGGTTATGGTCCCAGTATTACCGTATCACAAGTAATTGTTTTTTTGAGTGCATAATGGCTAGTAATAATTATATCGCGAGTGTGCCCAAGCTTAAAGGCCGCTAAAATTATGATGAGTGGGCTTTTGCAGCGGGGAATTTCCTGGTTCTTGATAACTTGCTACAGTGTATCATGGGAACCGAAACTGACGCCACCAAAGTTACTCAAGCAAGGTCGAAGTTGATCCTGACTATCGATACTTCGTTGTATATACACATAAGAGAAACGAAAACAGCTAAGGAGCTGTGGGATAAGTTAAAAACACTTTATGATGATGCAGGTTTTTCCAGAAAAATAACTTTACTACGATCTCTAATTTCAGCAAGGTTAGAAAACATGGACAACATGGAATCATATGTCAATCATGTTATTAAAACCGCGCAAAAGCTGAAAGGGACTGGATTTAACATAGATGAAGAATGGGTAGGATCTTTTCTGCTTGCAGGACTTCCAGAGAAGTATTCACCTATGATAATGGCTATTAAACATAGTGGTATCCAAATCTCGGCTGATGCAATAAAAACAAAGTTATTGGAAATGGCGGACGATTATGATAATGCAGGTAGTGCTTTTATCGGCAAAGCAAGATGGAACAGCAAAAAATTTAGTGACAAGATTTCGACAGTTGGTAACAAAAGTCAAACTTCAAACATGACATCTGTCAATGTCAATAAGAAAGAAATTCGCTGTTATAATTGTAAACAAATCGGACATTATAAAAGTAAGTGTCCTAGTTTAAAATCAAACAAGACTACCCAAGACACTGCAAACCTTTGCAGTGCAGTATTTTTTGGTGGTATGTGTTTCGATAAAAACGATTGGTACATGGATTCAGGTGCCAGTGCTCATATAATCACAAATAAAAATTGGTTAACTGAAGTAAGTTCCCAAGGACCAAGTGAAATTATTCTTGCTAACAAATCGAGAGTATTTGTAGAATGTAGCGGAACCGTGGATATTACTACAGTAGCAGAATCTAGGAAGTTTCAAGTGCATGTAACAGAAGTTTTATATGTTCCACAAGCAGCCACAAATCTATTGTCAGTCAGCCAAATCATTAAGAAATGCAACAAAGTGATTTTTGGAGCTGATGGTTGCAAGATTTTTAATAAAAATAATCAGTTAATTGCAGCTGCTAGCTTAGTTGGTGGTATGTATAAGTTGCATACTGAAATGGAAGATATCCAGGACGATAAGGATTTCGGAGAAATAGTAATAAATGGAAATAACGAGATAACAGATTCAGTGGGGGATAATACAGTTAATGAACGACCTCCAGTAAATGAGAATGAATCTGAAGACGCTTCTTTAGGACATGACGAGGGACATGAAGATACCAGTGATGAAGACTATATTGGTATGACAGATCCTATACCGATGTCAGAAAATAGAAGGTCACAAAGAAATCCAAAACCAAAAGAGTACAAAGACTTTATAACCTATATGTGTCTAGGGGGCTTGGACAGTGATGATCCACTCACAGTAGAAGAAGCACTGTCAAGACCAGATAGAGATAATTGGAGAGAAGCAATTACGGAGGAGTTGGAGAGTTTCGAAGCAAATAATGCCTGGGAAGTCGTAGATTGGCCAGAAGGTTCTACAGCTGCCATAGTGAAATGTAAGTGGGTGTTTAAAACCAAGGTCAGTTGTGAAGGGTTAGTGAGATATCGTGCACGTTTAGTGGCGAAGGGTTTCTCGCAGCAACCAGGGGTAGATTACGATGAAACCTTTTCACCTGTCATAAGACATTCTAGTTTAAGATTGCTTTTTTCTCTTGCTGTAAAATTAGGATTGGACATCAATCATTTAGACGTAAAAACTGCTTTTTTGAATGGGCATTTAAAGGAAAATGTGTACATGCAAATGCCAGATTGTTTTGAAGTTTCAGACAAAAGTAAATGTTTAAAATTAAATAAAGCCATATATGGGCTTAAGCAGTCCTCCAGAGCATGGAATGACCAGGTAAATAATGTTCTATTGGAATTGAATTATAAAAAATCTGAATATGAACCTTGTATTTACACTAAGAAAAAGGATCATATGATTATAATTGTTGCGGTTTATGTAGATGATTTTTTTGTTTTTTCTAGTGATGAAAGTGAAACAAAGGAGTTGAAAAAGGTACTTAGCTCTAAGTTCAGTATTAAAGATTTGGGCAGAATCAAAGAATGTTTGGGCATGCAGATAGATTTTGATCCAGAAAATCATGTTATAACTTTAAGTCAGAAAAATTATATTATTAAGTTACTTGAGAAATTTAACATGTCTGATGCCAAAACAGTCAAAACGCCTATGGATATTAAGTTAAATTTTGAGGAAGATTATACAAATGAACATATTAGAGCTCGGTATCAATTTCAATAGCTGATTGGTTGCCTCATGTATTTATCTGTTCTAACGAGACCAGATATATCCTATACTGTTAGTTTTTTGAGAAAGTTCAATAATATTTATAATGAGAACCATTGGAAAAGTGCTAAACGAGTTTTACGATATTTAAAAGGTAGAATGAATCATTGTTTAAGATTTTCAAGGAGTGATTTAGAATTACAAGGTTTTGTGGATGCCGATTGGCCAAGTAATAAACTAGATCGTAGATCCTACACTGGATATGCTTTCAAACTTTGTGGTTCTGTGATCTCCTGGGATAGCTCAAAGCAAAAAACTGTAGCTCTATCCAGTACCGAATCAGAATACATGTCAATTGCTGAGGCTGCCAAAGAAGCCGTTTACTTAAGAGGTTCATTGATAGAATTAACTGGAGATACAAATTGTGTCACCTTGTTAAACGACAATCAAAGTGCAATAAATTTATGTCATAATCCAGTCTATCATAAACGAAGTAAACATATAGATGTACGTCACCATTTCATTAGGGAATTGGTTTCAAATTCTTTTGTAAATGTTGTATATTTACCCACAGATATTATGCCTGCAGATGTTCTCACCAAAAGTTTAGGTGGAGAAAAGCATAATAAATTATTAGATTTATTAGGAATAAAAAGTTTGTAAATTTATTTTTTGTTGATAAGTGGGGGTGTTGAAAATATATCAACAGAAAGGAAATAGCGTGGTGCCATCTATTGGCATATTGACCATGCTGTGTTGTTATAGATATAATAAACGAATACAGTCTTGTGTTGAACCTCTAAGTGTGTGTATGTACTTTTTTGCTCTGCTCAATAATACTAAGTTGATTTTATATGAAATCTTGTCTTTTTCCAAACTTACAGAGGTTTGAAGACACAGTGTTTATTATTATCTTTATCTGCATACTCTAAATAGTGTTAAAATATTATATATACCATAAATATATTTTGTGAAAAGTTATATTTAAAATTTGGCCTGCAGTCGTCAAAATTTGCTTTCATCATGAATCTTTTCTATTTAGTTTTATTGCTAGAGCAAAACAAAAAACATGTTTTAGGTTTTAAAATTTATTACAATACAACAACATTACTACAAACAATATTAATTAACTTCGGGAACGTCGTTTTCCATGTTTTCGAATAAAATTTTCACAGAAATGTTTATAATTTTCAAAAGTACGATAATCAGTAACACTAAAACAGATATTAAATTTTAATTAGACGTAATTTATAGTCAAAAGTTCATGCAAATTAATAAAAAAACTAGTTGTCATTATATTGACAAAAATATTCTTACGGAAATGGGTGACTATTTTCACCAGCAATGGAAGTAATAAATTCCTGCTTCATATCAAACAAATTGTGTAAAACTCCATTAAAAGGAAAATACAAAAAAATTAGAATCATTAACGGTTACGCTCCCACAACAGAGAAAGATGACGAAACCAAGGCAGCATTTTATGAAGATTTAGAAGAATTACATAATGGCACACCAAATTACGACATGCAAATTGTAGCAAGGAATTATAATTCAAAAATAGGGAGAGAAGAAATACTTGCTTCTTCAATAAGGTTATAAGTAACACACTCAGAAACAAACGGAAACGGTTTAAAGGTGAATTTGAAACAGAAAGAAACCTGAGAATAGGGGGCACATTCCAATACAAGAATCTACACAAAGTGACAGAAATCGCCAGATAATAGAGATTGGCCATGTTCTGGTAGATGTTAAGCATATAAAATATCTGAAAGAAGCAAATAGTAACCATAATTTAGTGAAATCTAAAATAATTCGAGCAAACTTGCTCTAAAAAGACAAAAGAATTTTAGATAGATTAGATTAAAAGTAAATGACAAAAATTTGGAAAACTAGTACAGAAAAAGGTTAGAAGAAAATCTCAACGAAGTAGTAAGCCAAGCTGCGATAGAAGATAATGGGAAAGAAATAGAAAAGGCAATTAAATCAGCAAAGAAAGATTGGTGTGACAACGAATGCGAAAACTTAATAAAATAACGGAACGAAGCTAAGAAGGAAATTCTAGCCTCTAATAAGGTGATAGGACAACCAACAGAAATGTTAAGTACTTCAAAAAACTACTGAATGGTAATAGGTTAGAAAGCGTTGTAGAAGAAGAAACTGAACATGAGTCCAAAGACGAAGGCAGAATTGTGCAAAATCCCACAGTACAACAAATAAGTGAAATAATAAAAAATCTAAAGAATATTGATTTACGAGCTTTTAAAAGTAGGAGGAAAAATATATTTGCTTATTGAATATACGAAAAAAGAAAACGGAAAATAGTTGGTCCGAAGCTGTTCTGATACCAATTTCAAAAAAAGGTCGAGGTTACATACTGCTATATTTACCATGGTATAATTTTATTGGATGTAGCCTACAAAATAATAACAATTTTACTAAGAAAGGGAGTAAAAGATTATGAAGAGAGTATGATTGGGGATTAGCAGGTAGGGTTTTAAAAAGGTAAGTTTCTGTCGACTTCACATTCCATTGTAAATTTAATGTTGGGATGTAGGTCGTTAATATGGTCAAAGAATATGTTTAGATTTTCTACTCCATGTGGCCAGATAACGTAACCAACCTTTAGGTTTCAGAGGGCTGGTTTGTATTGCGGTATTCTCAAATTCTTCCATAAACAGGTTGTCGATGACTGGCGAGAGTGGCTAATTCTGTTTGTTCGTAAACGATGTCATTTAACAGGGACGAGGGAATAGACTTGGCGCTACTGTGGAAATGATCCGCAACACTACGTCTCCTTCTTCATGCATGAATATACACCCAGCATATAAAACACCAAAAATGACAAGAGTATCCCTACTTCAAGATCTTAGTAATACGTTCTCTTTTTCATAACGCGTTCTTTATCACTTGCATAGATTCGTGTATGGGTACAAATATTCAAGCCGAATCTGTATATGTATAAGTAGAGCGGTGAGCACGAAATTGTGTTATTCATTGTCAAAGTTTGAGAAGAGTCAACTACGTAATTGTTAGAATTTAATGAATCTGTAAATGTTATCTTCCTATTTAAATTGGCTGCTATTTACTTCTATTTCAAAGTTGGATCCTCAACTTTTGGTCTATATTTCACTTCTTTGTTCATATACTTATGATTTATAATGATTTGCGATGATCACACGGTTAGGTTAATCTTAATATTAACTACTAATGTTGGTCAAGTAATGAGTAATCTCAAACATTGAGCACGTTTGTCGAAAATTACACTTTGATAATAGAAGAACTCAAAGATATCGATATAAGCTTAATATTGTCATTATATACGAATTTGAACACTAAGTCATGTAAGGAAAAAGGATCGTAAACATTATTAGTTAACTTTAAAGCATATCAAGGATATCTATCAATGTTAACACTATTAAAGGACAGTTGAGAAAATATGAAGTCTAATCTTTCTCCAAAATCACAGAAGTTTGAAGAAACAATGTTTATTATTTTGTTTATCTACGTACTCTAAATAGAGTTAAAATATTATATATACCTGTAATTGTCAAAGTTTGCTTTCGTCAAGAATGCTTTCTATTTAGTCTTATTGATGGAGCAAAACAAAAAACTTATTTTAGTTTTTAAAATTTATTACAATACAACAACTATTTTCACAAACAGTATTAATTTACTTCGGGAACATCGTTTTCCATGTTTTGGCATAATATTTTTACAGTAATATTCATCATTCTCACAACTAGAATAATTAATGACACTAAAACAGAAATTAATATTTAATAAGATGTAATTTATTATTGAAAGTTAATGCAAATTAATACAAAATTAGTTGACATCTGTGCAATTTTTAATGCTATTGCTGTTCTACAAAAAAAACATTTACCTATTTTTCCCAGAACAAGGCAAACACAGGTCACAACAGCAGCGGTTTTGTGATGCATTAAAAGCCTCAGCATCTCATTCAAACTTGTATAATGTTCGTAATAAAGAGTATACGAAAGAAACGAGAACCATGGCGTAACTAAAATCACAGTTCTCTGAAACAAATATATCAAATGAGATATCTTGTAAATGATTCAAAATTAATTGTGAAACAATCTATAATATATGACAGTTATTTAAAATTAATATTAAATTGTAGAAAGGCTAGAACTAACTTCAAGAAGAATAAATATGCAAGGACGTTTCAAAATTATGTAATATTAAACTTAACCTGAATTAATAATTTCAACGAATGCAAAACCTAAGAAAACTGTTAAACAAGTTTTTATGTTAGGAAAACTCATTCAATAGTAATTTTCACACTCTTAATAGTTGTAGGTACCTAAAGTGGGAAAAATTTAATTGCATTTAATTATTTAAGTATTTAGAACGTCTGAGAAACAATCAATAAAAGTAATTGTGGAGGACTATGACTATGATATTAAAAACCAATTACCGACAGTTAGAATTAGGGACACTAGACAGTAAAGAGAAGGATTTAAAATTTCTACGAAACAAGAAAATATATTTAAACAATGTTAAGACTACTTGAGAAAGGAAAATCCAAAAGGATGTTGATAAAGCCAGAGAACTAAGAGATCAAAAAAAAATTTTCAACCAGGTTTTAAGAAACACACAGTAGGTAGAGTAATATGGAAATGGAACCATAAAGGTAACATCATAAAGTGTCTGGAAAAAACCGGAAGTAGTAAAGGAAAATATGCAGGATGGAATTAAAAGTAATATGATAAACGCTATGAAACTGGACAAATGAAAAACTGTAAGAAGCAGAGTAAAGGATTTAACAGCACTCTTAATTTGGGATCATGAAGTCATATGCAGTGAAAGTGTTTTCAAAAATTTATTGAAAGAGATGAACAGCTATATAATAAATATAATTACATTACAGGAAACAAAACAGAAACATAGGGGAATTAGGGAAATGGGTGGTAGTAGTTTCTTCAGCAATGTAAGTAATATAATATTATGCAGGGATTTATGAATAAACAATATAAAAATGGCTTAGTATATTTCTGCCCCATATCAAATATATTAAATAAAACTCGATGAAAGTAAAATACTAAAAAAATTAGAATCATTAACGTCTATATGCCTACGGCAGAAAAAGATGACGAAATCAAGGCAGAATTTTATAAAGAATTGGTAGAATTACATAATGGCATACCAAATTACGACATGGAAATTTTAATAGGGAATTATAATTCCAAAATAGGAAGAGAAGAAATATTTGTACTTACAATAGGATTAAGCGGTAAATACTAAAAAGGAAATTACTTAAAGGTGATAGATAGAAAGAAACTTGATAATAAGAGAGACATTTTTCCAATATAAAAATGACACAAAGTGACATAGAGATAGCTAGACGGCAAGACAGAAATTGACCATATTCTGGTACAAGCTAAGCAATACAATATCTGGAATATATGGGATGATTCAGAGGAGCAGAAGTAAATAGTAACCACTATTTTCTAAAATGTAAGATTCAGCTCCATAAAATAGTTCTAATTTTACTCTTATAACATAATAGTAATACTGAAAAAATTCGAGATTACCTCTTTATAAGTGCACATTTTCTCCAAAATTTCAAATTTGTGAATGAACTGGGATTTGAGAAAAAAATTAAAAACTAAATTTGAATTCCTCCCTTTCTAGAGTGATATGTCTTTAGGGGTTGCCTTCAGTATTTTTTTTATAATAATAATATGTTTTCTTGTTCATTGGTAAATGTAAAGTACATAGTATCTTATAAAACTAAATTATGTTAAAGCAAGAAGAAAACTACCGAAATACATCTCTTACATAATAATAACTAAAATCTATTATAATAATCAAATACCAAATATTGGATATTTACATGTACTAACCACTTTACGCAATCGTAAGGACCTAAACACTGATTTTTACAAAGTTTCAGATATTTCATGTAATAATACCTAATAATAATAATAATAATAATATGATGTTCTTGTTGATTCGTACATGGAAAGTACATAATATTTTAGTACATAGTAACTTATAAAACTAAATTATGTTAAAGCAAGAAGAAAACTACCGAGATACATTTCCTAGTTAATAATAACTAAAATCTATTATACTAATCAAATACCAAATATTGGATATTTACATGCACCAACCACTTTACGCAAAGTTTCAGACATTTGATGTGAAAATAAGATGATGATTATATTCGCTCGGGGACTGAGAAAATAGTCCCCACCCCTTCAGAAAGGGTAGGGGTGAATTCGTTCAACAATTCTTACAAGCAGATTTTTTTATAGAAAAATCCCTCATAATTTTTAACGAAGAACCTCTTACTGACTTTTTCGCAAGAGTTTAGAAATTTCCTGTATGTGAAGTATCTTATATTTTTTAGAGTAGTACCTAGATACTTACGGTTTCAAATCCAAACTGCATCAGTAATGAAGTGAATAAAAAAATTAAAGCATTTTGGTGCTCAAATTCCATGACGATGTCTAAAAAACATATTATGCAATATTTGAAAATTTTTATTTAATATTTACCTGTAAAATTTCTATTTAATCTTGCATCTAGGGCCGACAGTATTGAAATTATCGCCCAAAGGGCTACGTAATGTATGTTATCCGTTATTATTTCACAGAAGCCTCGCCTCTGATTTCCAGAATGAGTTGCAATATTTAGCGTTTCTTCGTTCATTTTAAAATTTATAAAGTTTACATTGTTGACGTGTGTCAAACAATACTTTTGTTTTAATGATAACGCGATAATTTGTTGCAGTTTTTCATACAAATTAATCACTACTAAAACTTGCGTACTCATAGATTTGTTTCTTGAACCTAGAACATATTTTATTTTATTTCCATATATATTTTTTATTTTTAATTACACATTATTGACATTTTTATTTTCAAACTTTAAAAAAATAGAAAACAACCAACTTTTAAAATGAAATGTATCAACACAATTGGCAAACTTACAAAAAATTAAAATAGTGTTTTGCAAAAATTACTATATACCATTCATGTCTCTTATGACATTTAGTTTTTTATTTTATTATTATAATTTTGGCTGTTTTTTCCTAATATAAAGGCCATTAACTTGAACGGATTATTTCTGTCATTTTTCTTGTCACTGGTCAGGGTCTAAATTTTTTGTGTGTAATAAATTGTACTTTAGTCTATAGGGAGAAATCTTTGAAACATCCAGTGAAGTACAGGAGTGATTTTAAACTCCCTATACAATTATCTGTTTGTGATCTCCGACGTACGTTTGTCCAATATGGCTCTTAAGAATTTATTTTCTATAATTTGTAGTCTATTTAATTTATATTTATATGCATTGAGCCATATTGGACAAGCATATGTCATCACTGATCGTAGCATTATTATGTTCAGTTGTTTTTTAAGTTCTATTGTCCACGAAGAATTTCTACTTATGTAAGGGTTAATATAATTTTTCATGCCTAAAGTTTTTTATACTAATCTACTACTAGAATTACATAATGGCACACCAAATTACGACATGCAAATTTTAGCAAGGAATTATAATTCAAAAATAGGGTGAGAAGAAATACTTGCTCCTTCAATAAGGTTATAAGGAACACACTTGGAATCAAACGGAAACGGTTTAAAGGTGATTTTGAAACAGAAAGAAACCTGAGAATAGGGGGCACATTCCAATACAAGAATCTACACAAAGTGACAGAAATCGCCAGATAATAGAGATTGGCCATGTTCTGGTAGATGTTAAGCATATAAAATATCTGAAAGAAGCAAATAGTAACCATATTTAGTGAAATCTAAAATAATTCAAGTAAGCCGTAAAAAGTTGCTCTAAAAAGACAAAATAATTTTAGACAAATTAGATTAAAAGTAAATGACAAATATTTGGAAAAATAGTACAGAAAAAGGTTAGAAGAAAATCTCAACGGAGTGGTAAGCCAAGCTACAATAGAAGATAATGGGACAGAACTAGAAAAGGCAATTAAATCAACAACAAAAGTATTCCTCTAACAAACAAAACGATCCCAAATAAAGATTGGTGTGACAACGAATGCGAAAACTGAACAAAATAACGGAACGAAGCTAAGAAGGGAGATATAGCCTCTAATAAGGTGATAGGACAACCAACAGAAATGTTAAGTACTTCAAAAAACTACTGAATGGTAATAGGTTAGAAAGCGTTGTAGAAGAAGAAACTGAACATGAGTCCAAAGACGAAGGCAGAATTGTGCAAAATCCCACAGTACAACAAATAAGTGAAATAATAAAAAATCTAAAGAATAATGATAGTGCATGGGAAAACGAAATAATTAACGAGCTTTTAAAAGTAGGAGGAAAAATGTTACAACAAAAAATATATTTGCTTATTGAATATACGAAAAAAGAAAATGGAAAATAGTTGGTCCGAAGCTGTTCTGATACAAATTTCAAAAAAAGGGCTAGGTTACATACTGCAATATTTACCATGGTATAATTTTATTGGATGTAGCCTACAAAATAATAACAATTTTACTAAGAAAGGGAGTAAAAGATTATGAAGAGAGTATGATTGGGGATTAGCAGGTAGGATTTTAAACAGTTCGTATCCTTAGCGATCAAATGTTTATCCTGAAACAGGAAATAACGAACAACTATCAAAATGGTTTAGATAATCATATGGTGTTTTTAGACTTTAGTCAATCTTATAATATTATCAGAAATCAGCTTTGTAAATGCATGAAAGCAATGGTTAATCCTTTTGGCAAACTTTAGTTAAGTTTAATACTAGTAAGGGCGTAAGACAAGGTGACCTACTGTCAATCCTTTTTAAAATCATTCTACAAGATATTTTCCAAGAAAGTAACATTCACAAATAGAGTACAATTTACGAAAAAATTTATTATCATTATTTGGCTTATGTCAATTATTTAGTGCTTATTGCCAGATTAAGAGAGGAAATAATAGAAGTCATGAAAACATTAGAAAAAGTCGTAGAAGACAAAACGTTTAAAAATTTGTAAAATTAGAAAACAGCGATCTAGGATAAAAAGTACTGTTGTTGGCAAAGTTTACAGGATCGAAAATACAGATAGTTTTGCTTACCTGAGAGTAAATATTAATAATATGATGATAGTCAAGACATATATGCTAGGGTTAATAAAGAAAATATAAGCGTATTAACAATGACAAAAAATTTTAAACCTAAAGAAATATCCACAAAGGCAAAAGAAAAAAGGAAAAAGAACTGATATTGCAATTAAATTTTTCCAGCAGTGGATCTTTATCTGAATCTAGTTTGAATATCCTTTCGAAGATTAAAAACTTGAACTTGTGTTACAGATTCTTATTGTCAACATAAAACTATGTATTATATACGAGGTGTTTCTAAATTCATGCAACAAAATTAGGAGGGAACTTCCCGTTCAAAATTATGAGTGGTTTTTTCTATTTAGAATTTTTTTTAGTTGAACCTCTAAAGAGAGAAAAAATAGAATTAAAATTAAATTTATAATTTTTTCTGGAGTATAAGATAATGAAAAATAATGAAATTTTGAGTACTACATACATTCAAAGACGTAATTATGGGATTTTTTTCAGCATTATCAATAAGTATTTGCTATAACTTATGTTTTTTACATCCCTATTTTTATTTTGTTATTTTACTTAACAATACTATAATAGTTTTTTTTTGTTTAAAAACTATTAGATTAATAGAAAAAAGCCTGAGATAAAAAAATTTAAAAATAAAACAGAAATTTCGAATAAAATTGGTTGCTAATTTCACCCTCTTATAACATAATGGAAATACTGAAAAAATTCCATATTACTTCTTTTATGAGTGCATATTTTCTCCAAAATTTCAAATTTGTGCATGAACTGGGATTTGAGAGTAATATCTCTTTAAGGGTTGTCCTGAGTATTTTTTTGTTCTTGTTGATTCGTACATGGAAAGTACATAATATTTTAGTACATAGTAACTTATAAAACTAAATTATGTTAAAGCAAGAAGAAAACTACCGAGATACATTTCCTAGTTAATAATAACTAAAATCTATTATACTAATCAAATACCAAATATTGGATATTTACATGTACCAACCACTTTACGCAAAGTTTCAGACATTTGATGTGAAAATAAGATGATGATTATATTCGCTCGGGGACTGAGAAAATAGTCCCCACCCCTTCAGAAAGGGTAGGGGTGAATTCGTTCAACAATTCTTACAAGCAGATTTTTTTATAGAAAAATCCCTCATAATTTTTAACGAAGAACCTCTTACTGACTTTTTCGCAAGAGTTTAGAAATTTCCTGTATGTGAAGTATCTTATATTTTTTAGAGGAGTAACTAGATACTTACGGTTTAAAATCCAAACAGCATCACTAATGAAGTGAATAAAAATCACAATGTCTAAAATACATATGCAATATTTGAAATTTTATATATAATATTTACCTGTTAGATTTTGATTGAATCTTAAATCTACGGCGGAGAACACTGAAATACACATCCAAAGTACTATTAAACAGAAATTTTCCTTGACGATTTTCCAAAATGTCTGTCGTTGATTCGGAAGAGAACTTTCAATATTTCGAATATTTTCATTCATCTTAATTTTTAATTCTTTTCAACTTGTTGAAAAATGAACAATGATTTAAAAAGTTATTATTTATATTTTTGTATTTTTGACACTGTCAAACAATAGTTTTGTTTTAATGATAATGCGATAATTTGTTGCCGTTTTTCATACAAATTATAAACCATTAAAACTTGCATAATTAAAGAGTGTTTTCTAAATAATAGATGTATTGCCAAATACTGCTCTACTCATCTGTTTAGTATCTATGAAATTAACACTAGAATTAGGAACTCAACTAAAGTATAGAAAGCCATACGTCAGTCATTTTTTTTATCAAAATTAAAAGCCTAAACGCCGCACTGTTCTCTAAAATTTGCAATTTAAATACTTTCGAATGAACAAATAAATATTGAAGACTAAAAACTCCCCACCGCTTCGTGAATCTTTTAAAGATATCTCCAATTATAACATTGGATATAATATAGAAGAACTGTTTGATTTTGTCACTTCGTCCATGGGTTCAATCTACGCATTATGAAATCCCCCGTATTAGCTATATTTTAAAATCATTTTTTGAAAATTGGTCTGAATCAAAAAATATCTGCCAAGATGTATCCAAAATATCAAATGGTATTTGATGTGTTTTTTAGGTCCCCTCTATTAGTATAAAAAAGGTTCAAGCTACCTCAGAACCTTTCTATTACTTTTGCTGAAGCCAGAGCTTCTATCAAGCCTTAATATATTTTAAAAGTTCAAAAAATATTTCAACAGTAATCGTCTCTGCTTCATTGGCTGCATTATAGACTATTAAATTCCCTTCTCTTCCTTATAGTAACTCTAACCCTTATATCTTCAAAATTAAAACAATATACATAGAAAATAATAATATTATGGGATGAAAAGTTTCTTATGGGTGAAAAGTTCAAATAGAGCTCAAGTATAATCATTATTGGTTAGGATAACTATGTAAGAGGGGGATAGTGTGTCTCTTTATTAATAATATTAATAATACATTCAAATGGAAAAAATATACTAAATAAACTTATGTTGCAACTGGCTGATTGGCCACGCCCATGCCAAAAAAGAAAAGTTTTTCTTCAAATACTCATATTATTTAAAAACGAAACAATAAAGTACTTTATTGTCTATTTAATGAGCCCAAATTATGTGATGTGATTATTAAAGTAAAACGGTTACAATGGAAGGAAACGAGAAATACCCAGAAAAAAATGAAAAATGGAAAATATGGATGATATCAGAAAAAACATAATACATAATTTTTTTTTTATTATCAGCGAATTTACAATCTACTACAAAATAAAATAGCGTAATAAGTAAATGATTTGTTATAGGTAGTAGGCATGAGTCAGGTACCGCCCAGTGACGGTTCTCTGGGTTTATTATAAGTCTTCTGGCCAGATTCTTTTCAATCTTCTATCCTCAAATGGTGGGTTGAATAGGATATTGATTAGTTCGTTGTCGTGGTCTGTACATCTATTTCTATATTTATTTTAATGGGTTCTGATGACACCGTTGATATATGGAATTCTTAGATCGTTATGAATAGTTTGATTTGATACATACCATGGTGCATTTACAATCATTCGAAGAGTTTTGGATTGGAAGGACTGTAAAATTTTAGTATTCGATGGCTTGCTACACCCCACAGTTCAATGCCATATGTCCAGATTGGTGTTAATATAGTTTTATGAATTAGAGTTTTATTTTCTAGTGACAGCTGCGATTTGTTATTAATTAGCCAATACATATTTTTGACTTTTAAATACAATTGTTTTCTTTTGGTTTTAATGTGTGTGCACCATGTCAGTTTCTGGTCCAGGTGGAGGCCAATGTATTTGACTTCATTCTTTATAGGTATGGGAGCATTGTTAATGTTAACTGGAGGACAGATACTTCTTTTTGTAGTGAAAGTAATCTGGCAGGATTTATTTGTATTTACTTGTATTTTCCATTTCTTTAGCCAGGACTGCAGTAGGTTTAGATGGTTTTGTAACTTGCTAGAAGCTCTTACGGAATCAGTGTCAGATGATAATATTGCTGTATCATCAGCGAAAGTTGCTAAGTCTGTCTCTTGAGTTATTGGTATATCAGCTATAAATAGCAAAAATAAGAAGGGTCCCAGGACACTACCTTGAGGTACACCATATTTGATTTGATGGCAAGTTGAGAGTTCATCTTCATAATTTATTTGAAAGCGTCTGTCTTCTAAATAGGATTTTAGAATGAGGTATAGTTGATCAGGGAGATTTTGCTTGATTTTGTAGAGGAGACCTTTGTGCCATACCCTATCGAAGGCTTGTTGAACGTCGAGGAACACAGCAGTACACATTTTCTTAGTTTCGAAGCTTTTTTTAATTTTATTTACTATTCTATGGCACTGTTGAATTGTTAAGTGTTCTTTTCTAAACCCAAATTGATAGTTAGGAATACGGTCTTCGATAGGGATTACAGCTTCAATCCTGTTTAAAATTAGCCGTTCAAAAACTTTAGACATTATGGGAGGAAGACTTATTGGCCGGTATGATCTTGCTTCAGTTTTTGGTTTTCCAGGCTTATTGATCATTAGTATGTATGCATGTTTCCACTGACCAGGAAAATGGCATAATCTCAACATACTATTAAATATTTTAGTCAACAGCACTACTGCTTTTCTTTGCAGCTTTTTTAAGACTTCTGCAACTATGAGGTCGAATCCGGGAGCTTTGTGTGACTTAAGGTATTTTATTTCTTTGTGTACTTCAGCAGGGGAAAATATTTTGAATGGAGGTGACAATTGACATGGTGCTTTTAAGAATGCTTCTATAGCATCGTCTTCAATATCAATTTCTTGGGGGGTAGAAAGTACTGTAGTAAGGAATTCAGCGAATGTCTTGGCCTTTTCAGAATTAGATCGAGCCCAAGTACCATCAGTTTTTCTTATCGGTGGAACAGCTACCATAGGTCTTTTCAATTTCTTCGTTGCTTTCCACAAGGAATGATCTTCAGGGAACAAATCTGAAAGGATTCATTTCTCGTTTCTCGAATAGCTCTACTAAGGTTTCGAGTAAGATTATTAAGATGTGTTTTGTCTACTGGGTTTCTACTATTTTGCCATCTCTGCCTTGCTCTACGCTTTTCAATAACAAGTTCTTTTATATGGAGAGGGATATTAAGTTTAGAATCTAATGTTTTGCGGTTAGTTGGTGTGGCATGCTAAGCAGCTTCTTGAATCACAGTTGTTATGTGCTGAACTACTTCTTCAATTTCGTGTTTAGGTTTTAGCCGCCAGTCTAATTTAATGTTTGCGTTAACGTGTTGTTGGAATTTTACCCAGTCTGTTTTGTTGTTACATAACCTCAGTGTTGCTGTTTTACTCATAGTTATGATGATAGGACTGTGGTCCGAGCTTAAATCAGAATTGGATTCAATATCGCAGTAAATGTCCGATATACCTTTGGTTAGTGCGAAGTCTAGTAAGTCGGGGATTTTATTTAAGTCGGTTGGCCAGTAAGTTGGCTCACCTGTTGACAAAATATGTATTTGATTTTGTTGAATACTTTTTAATAGGTTTCTTCCTTTTGGCGTGATTAGTCTAGACCCCCATGTGGTATGCTTTGCATTCCAATCTCCTGCTCTTAGAATGTTCGTATTGAATTCAGTGAATAGTTCATTATATTCTTCGTGACTTATATTGTGTCGAGGTGGACTATACACTGAAGCAATTGTTATTGGTCTGTTGTCCATTTTGAGTTCAACACTTGTACACTGTATTTTATTTGTTGTATATGGTTTTAGAACATGATGTTTAAGTGATGATTTGATGATAAGTGCTGTTCCTGCATGTGCAGTTCCATCGGGATGATTTGAGAAATAAGTATTATAATATGGGATTTTGACGACCGTTCTGTCTGTGGAGTGACTTTCAGATATTATCAATATATCTATTTTGTTTATTTCTATAAATAGTATGATTTCCTGCACATGGTTACTTAAACCATTCGCATTCCATGCTGCAATCCGTATTTAATTATTGATTTTTATTTGCTTAACTTATTAACCAGTGTTGTCAGCATAGTAACTACCATGCTGTTTTGGCTAATAAGCTGGTTAAACATATTTTTGAACTCTTTTAAAAAGTCTGTCAATTTGTTTGTTATATCTGAATTGTTGCTTGTAGTCTGAGGGGCAATCCATTATTGTTTAATACTTGTGCGTAGGTCTGAATGTTTTGGGGTTGAGGTTGGTTTTGGATATGAGTGTTCCTTGTGAAACTGAATTGTAATTGGTTTTGAGTATGATAGGTTTGGTTGTTTGTTTTGTTTCTTGTTTTTAGTAGATCTTGGTAGACTGTGCATCCTCTATAGTATGCCGGGTGGTTGCCCTGACAAAGAACACATTTGGCTGGAGTCTCTCTGTTCTTAGTAAATGTTTTTGTATCATGAGATCCACTGCACTTCACACATTTAAAAGGTCTCATGCAGTAGGTTTTAGAGTGATTGTAATCCTGGCATCTTGTACATTGAACAATATTATTTTTCTTTCTTGGTGGTTCAATTTTTATTTTGCAATATTGAATATTATCTATGTTATATATTTCTTTATTGTTGTTACTGGGATCAATATCAACAAAGAACAATGGAAGCGGTTCTTTGCTGACCCTGTGTCTAATATTCATTATGTTTCTAACAACATGTCCTTTTTTTCCTAGATCGGTGGTAATATCTTCTAACGGTACAGAGGGATGCAACCCTCTGATTACGACTCTGTAGGCCTTTTCTTGCTTAATCTGGTATGTGTGGTGTATTATATTGCCTTCACGAATATGACGGATCAGCTTTCTGTAAGTGTCAATAGTTAAGGGGTTAATTTTTATTGTGCCACTTGATACAGCTTTAGTAGTAAACGTATTTTGATCAGTTGCAGTTGTCAGCTCCTTGAGCATTGCTTTATAGTCGCTGACTGAGTAAATATATATTGGGGGATGTTTTAGTTCTTTAGGAGTATTATCTGAATTTTCAGGGTTTGCGTTTACTGTCTCATTTTCTTCTTGAGGGTTTTCGTTGGAAAGTGATTGATATCTGTTAGAAGTTGGAATTTTGGATGGCGCCTCACTTGAGTTTTGACGATGAGTTCTTTTTCTTTTGTTTTTGAGCCTTGCTTGTTGCCAAGGATGTTTTGATGAGTTTTCTTCGTCATCACTAAGCATTTCAGCTTCGTCGCTAGATGTTGTGCTAAATAGAGGATAAACTTGACTTATGTTTTGGTAGCTACGCTGTATTTTGGTTATTATTTATGTTTGGTTGAATTGGAGTTACTTGTTGTTGATACATTTGGTAAGGATGTTGCATTAGCTGTTCTTGATTATTGTATCCATAGAATGGAGCCTGAATTGTCATTTGGTTGGATGTTGTTGTTATATATTGCATCTGCGGATTTTGTGGATTTTGAAAATTAATTGGGTACGCCACTGGGGTGGTTGATGGATTCATTTGCCTATTGAACATATTGTCCGATTTTATTTACACTTATACTTTTTATTTATATTTGTATCACTTAATTACTTCTAGTTTTGATAAATACATTTTATTTATCAAAATAGCAGTTTTTTTTTTCAATAAATACATAATTGGAGGGAAAAAACAATTAATTGGAAGCAAAGTATTAAACGGCTATAGGCCTCAATGGTCTGCACGATGAATTTTTTATAATAACTTTTCGAATAAAAAGGAGTATGTACGGTTTTCATTTGATTGTCTCTCATAACTGTTTCAAAACGTGACAATATTCGATATATAAAGAAACCTAAAAACCTAAAATGAGAAATGGGGAACTTGATATTTTTTTTAATAATATCATTTATTTATATCTAAAAAGAGAATTACCCAAATATTATTTCTTAAAAAAAACTAAACACTTACATAAAGATATTGGAACTTCATCAAGATTAAAGGGAATGCCTGATTCAGTTTTAGTATATTATAAAATGGACATAAACCACAAGCAAACTAAAATTTTTAACCACAAAATCAAAGAAAAATACACAAACACATTGTAAACAAAGCTATCATTGCATCTAACCACTGTGCTATATCACTTCGTGCTATGTGACGTCATGCCGAATAGCAGCGTTTTTACGTGCGCTTGGAATTTAAATGCTTTATAGTGGCAGTCTGGGGCAAAATTAATTTCTTTTTTGCTGATACATGTATACTTATGATCTGTAATAATTGTTTCCTATTTAATTTTTTTGTCAAGTTCTCTATTACAAGAAAATCCAAAATAATAATAATAATAAGGTTTTTGCCCTATTATGCATTATTTTTCACTGGTTCATTAACCAATTTAACTTGTTGTTTGATCGGACGAACACCAAACTATTTTATTTTCTTGCACAATTACACCAATTTATCTTTTTGATTATTTTATTTTTTGCCTGCTATTTTTTCGGCTAATAGCCAGGTTTTCTTTTTTATCAACAAAATTTAACAACAACTAATACAAAAACACTAAAACTATTCTAATTCTATCTTATCAGTTTGTCGATCTGCCAGTATCTCTGGTCAATGTTGAATTTTTAACTCTCTCCCTGAAAAATGTGTAGCTTGCTTTTTTCGTATCTTCAATTATTCCTTCAAATTTGTACTTTTGCATTAGTCGAGTATTGCTAATTTCCCTTCTATTTTTCCCCTCGATTAAACTGTAACATGAATTTTCTATTGCCTGTATCTTCTTTAAGTTGGATTTCGCTGCTATTGACCATTAATTTTCTAACATGTTTGTTTCTTTACACATTATTTTTTGTAATTGTTCTGTCTAAACACCAATCTATTTTACTTTATAATTTCATTTTGCATGTCTAATTTTTTATTATTTTATTTCTTCCATGTCGGGATATATAATTATTTAACAAAAATTAAACAAACAGAATCTAAATTATTTGCTTTTTAAATCAAACATTTTATTTGTAATGATATTTTAATATTTACTTTTTAATGTGCCTATTTTTCATTATATATTTCTTCATACTTTAAGAATATTGTCAATTGTGCCGTGAAGGTTTTTGCATTTATTAAATCATTTCTCAAGTTCTGTAACATTTCTTTCATTTTGTTTAGATTTGCAATTGTATTTTTTTCCGTTTTTCGCATTTAATTATAGTATTCATTTCAATGTTTTGTGTATTATTTTGAATGTTTTCATTGTGGTTTTCTATTTTGTTTTTGGCAGCGTCGTTATATGATCTTTCTTTCCTTATTTCATTATTATTTGTTACATTACTGCTATAATTTTGTTTTGGAGTTGTTTGATTTCTTAGATATTTAGATTTGTTTAATTCTACTTGTTCTAAGTGTGCTGTCCTCCACAGTTTACACATTTCGTTATACTATTTTCAATTTTCATTATTGTACATTCTCTTGTGGTGTGCTCTTTCGCACACTTCACACATTTAGGCTTCATATTACAGTTTTACTGTGAATTACAGTATTTTTGGCATTTATAGTATTGAGTGAGTTTATTTTTTCTACAATATTGCTCCCCTTTTACACTTATATTCAAGATTCCAGTTATTTTATATATTAATTTTAAATCAACTTCTGCTTTTAATTTTATCATCTATTGCCCTTAACGGAATTACTTTTTCTACTTTAATTTTAGCGTCTACTTCAATTTCCCTCATTATTTCCCCTGTGTCCATTTCTGGAGTTGCCTTCATTATTATTCTTTTAACCTTATCTCTTTTATCGGTGTATATGTAATAGTTTATCTCTTCCCCTTTCAATTTACTCATTAATTTAATTTTTTCCTGACTATTGGTTGTAAAAATTTTTGTGTTGTTTTTGTTGAATTGAAATGTGAAATTATTACTATTTATTATTTCTCTCCAAATTATTTTTACTGATCAATTCATATTTCTCTTTCCTCACTATACTCCTTGATCTTGTATCGCTCCCTGATTCCGACTCATCTGCTTTCCTTTCTCGCCTTCCTTTGCTCTTTTTTCTCTCCTTAAAATGCCTATTGGTCTTCATTCTACACACTTTTACTCTTTCAGTTTTATCTGGTCTTTCTATTGCAGTAATTTAGATTGTAATTTGGAATAAAAGGGAGCGTGGCCTTGATCATGAAGGTTTCCGAAACACATATAAAGTTTGATTTTCTCTCACTACTAGTTCTCTTAATTGGTTTATTTTCTTTCTAATCCCATCGGCATTGAAAAATATTATTTTTTTACTTTTTTTTTACTTAAATTTAGGTTTATTTATTCGTTATTATAAATGTTTTCATATTTTATGAATATATTTACTCTTTCCATGAAATTGACTGCTTGCGTCAGTTCACATTTCATTTCATGGAGTAAGCTAATAATTTTTGGTAGATTTACTATTTGGTTTATTTCATTTAATAAATTATTTACTGTAGTCATTTTTTTTATTTTGATTGTTATGGCTATTTATTCCTGTTTTAATATTAGTACTATTGTTCCTTGTTGCTTCACTATGGGAGACATTGTTTCTTATTTGATTTTTATTACTTTCAATTTTTTAAGTTGAACTTGTTGGTTTTGCTTTAGTTTGTTTCTTCGATTTTTTCTAAATATTTCAGGTAGACTGGACATTGTTTGTAGTTTGCAGTATGTTCTTCGTTGCAATTGATGCATTTCGTCTTACTTGTTGATATTTGAATTAAAGTACATTCCTTTGTTATATGACTACCTGCACATTTTACACATTTTGCTTCCATACTGCAGTTCCTTTGTGAGTGGCCAAACTTTTGGCATCTGTAGCATTGTGTGATTGTGTTCTTTCTCGCGTATTGTCCCATTTTATTTTTACATATTGCAATTCTTTAATTTCATATAAACTTTTTAGATTTACCTCTTTCTTAACTATAACTAGGTAACGATGGCTTACCTGATTGTTTTTCGATCTTACTGGTACAATTCGTTCAATTTGGTTCCTTGCTTTACTTTTCAATTCCTCCTTCGTATATTTAATTCTATTCCCGGTGCCGCTTTTAATACCACTCTTTTTACTTTATCCGCATTGTCGGTGTATGTATAATGCTGAATATTCTAATTTCTCAATGTCTTCATTATTCTTGTCCTTCTTGTCTCCTTCTTCATGCATGAATATACACACCCAGCATATAAAACACCAAAAATGACAAGAGTATCCCTACTTCAAGATCTTAGTAATACGTTCTCTTTTTCATAACGCGTTCTTTATCACTTGCATAGATTCGTGTATGGGTACAAATATTCAGGCCGAATCTGTATATGTATAAGTAGAGCGGTGAGCACGAAATTGTGTTATTCATTGTCAAAGTTTGAGAAGAGTCAACTACGTAATTGTTAGAATTTAATGAGTCTGTAAATATTATCTTCCTATTTAAATTGGCTGCTATTTACTTCTATTTCAAAGTTGGATCCTCAACTTTTGGTCTATATTTCACTTCTTTGTTCACATACTTATGATTTATAATGATTTGCGATGATCACACGGTTAGGTTAATCTTAATATTAACTACTAATGTTGGTCAAGTAATGAGTAATCTCAAACATTGAGCACGTTTGTCGAAAATTACACTTTGATAATAGAAGAACTCAAAGATATCGATATAAGCTTAATATTGTCACTATATACGAATTTGAACACTAAGTCATGTAAGGAAAAAGGATCGTAAACATTATTAGTTAACTTTAAAGCATATCAAGGATATCTATCAATGTTAACACTATTAAAGGACAGTTGAGAAAATATGAAATCTAATCTTTCTCCAAAATCACAAAAGTTTGAAGAAACAATGTTTATTATTTTGTTTATCTACGTACTCTAAATAGAGTTAAAATATTATATATACCTGTAATTGTCAAAGTTTGCTTTCGTCAAGAATGCTTTCTATTTAGTCTTATTGATGGAGCAAAACAAAAAACTTATTTTAGTTTTTAAAATTTATTACAATACAACAACTATTTTCACAAACAGTATTAATTTACTTCGGGAACATCGTTTTCCATGTTTTGGCATAATATTTTTACAGTAATATTCATCATTCTCACAACTAGAATAATTAATGACACTAAAACAGAAATTAATATTTAATAAGATGTAATTTATTATTGAAAGTTAATGCAAATTAATACAAAATTAGTTGACATTTGTGCAATTTTTAATGCTATTTCAGTTCTACAAAAAAAACATTTACCTATTTTTCCCAGAACAAGGCAAACACAGGTCACAACAGCAGCGGTTTTGTGATGCATTAAAAGCCTCAGCATCTCATTCAAACTTGTATAATGTTCGTAATAAAGAGTATACGAAAGAAACGAGAACCATGGCGTACCTAAAATCACAGTTCTCTGAAACAAATATATCAAATGAGATATCTTGTAAATGATTCAAAATTAATTGTGAAACAATCTATAATATATGACAGTTATTTAAAATTAATATTAAATTGTAGAAAGGCTAGAACTAACTTCAAGAAGAATAAATATGCAAGGACGTTTCAAAATGATGTAATATTAAACTTACCCTGAATTAATAATTTCAAGTATTTATTTGAATTTCAAAGAATACGGATGTGCTCGTTACTATTTAAAGCGATAAGAAAAGTAAATAAGTTCTTCACGATAAGAGTTAATGGATAAAAATAATGTGTTTATATTTTTGTAACAAACGATTTAAAAACGTTTTTAAATAAAATAAATGTGAATCAGTGACAAAATAAACGGGATACCATCTCGTTTATTCCACCAGTGATTTTTCACACCACTCAGACAAACCCACCACCATTAGGTAGCATGAACTATTATACACAGCAGCCAGTGGCGTACCAACCACAAATCCAAATGGTTAATGAACAGCACCAACAAATGCAAGGTAACTCCTTTTCTTTACAAAATATATCCTCTATATATCACCCGCAACCTCAATATGATAACCAATTCCCATCCCTGCCAAATCAAACAGACGATTGGACCACTGTTGAAAACACAAAAAAAAGAAACAGGACCAGCCCAGATAAAAAAACTGTTAAGCAAACTAAAATTAATGATTAGTGGTTAAACTCGCCGATGAAGGCAGCTAATAGATTTCAAGAATTAGACAAAGAAGATAATATAAAAGAAAACGAAAAAGATGAAAATAAAAAAAAATGGAAACAACCAACAAGACGATAAAATACTCAAACCACCTCCAATATTTGTACAAGGTGTTAACAATATCACTCTTCTAACAAACCTGCTTGAAATAATTGCTAAAAATGAATATGAAATTAAAGTATTGAGTTCTGACAAGGTAAAAATACAACCCGAAACTAGTGATATTTACACAACTATCTGCAAGGCACTAGAAGAGAAAAGAACGGAATTTCATACATACAAAGCAAAAGAAGCAAGAACTTTTAGGACAGTCCTTAAGAATATGCACCACTCTGTGGATCAAACAGAACTGAAGAAAGAGTTAGAAGAACTTGGCCATATAGTAGTAAACATCTGGAATATAAAACAATTTAAATCAAAAAATCCACTGCCAATGTTTTTCATTGATCTCGCACCAGCTGAAAATAATAAGCAGATATATGATATAGAAAGTCTATTACAATGTAAAATCAAATTTGAGCCACCTCGACAAAAAAGAGATGTTCCACAATATTCTAGATGCCAGCGATATGGGCATACAAAAAAATATTGTCAACTAAGACCGAGATGTGTCAAATGTACGGGTGACCACTCAACTGAACAATGCCCAAGACAGGAAAGGTCTCCTAACGTAAAGTGCGTCTTATGTGAAGGCAATCACCCGGCAAATTATAAGGGTTGCATGGTCTACAGAGAATTCATTAAAAAAAGACCACCACGTAACATAAAACCGGATATCAATTATGCACAAATGGCCAAATCGAATGCACAGAACCACAAAACAATACTTATGTAGGGCCCCAACAACCTACATCGGAACTAACCGAACTTAAAAATATGATAAAAGGGCTAGTAGAACAAATGGGGACAATGCTAAATCTCTTAACTACAGTGATTACAAAACTAACTAAATGAATAAGTTTTTAAAAATTGGATTGTGGAACGCCAATGGACTAACACAGCATTCGGATGAATTAAAATATTTTATTGTTAATCAAAATATTGACATTATGCTAGTTTCAGAAATCCATTTTACAAACAGAAGTTTCTTTAGAGCCTCTAAATACACAACTTACATCACCCGGCACCCAGACGGCACTGCTCATGGTGGTGCTGCTATAATAATTAAAAACTCTATCAAACACCATGAGCTGAATAATCACAATCAACAATATCTACAAGCAACTAGCGTAGTAGTTGAAGACTGGCAAGGTCCAATAACAATTGCGGCTGTATATTGCCCCCCGAAACATGTGATCAAAAAAGAACAATTCGAGGGATTCTTTGGTACACTGGGTAATCGTTTCTTGGCTGCTAGAGATTATAATGCTAAACATACCCATTGGGGGTCGAGGTTAATTACTCCAAGGGGCAAACAACTGTATTTAAGTATGATGACTAACAACTACAAGCATTTTTCAATAGGAGAACCAACCTACTGGCCAACCGACGGAAACAAAGTACCAGACCTCGTCGACTTCGGAGTTATAAAAGGCATACTTCAAGACCAAATAAGTGCAAAATCCTGCTATGACCTATCGTCGGACCACTCACCTGTGCTAATTACATTAAGTACTAATATTCTGATAAATAAATCACCGTTTCTAACTAACAAGCATACGAACTGGAACCATTTTCGTGAACTAATTGATCAAAGATTGGGGCTAAATATATCACTACAAACTGAACTAGAGATAGACGAAGCAGCCCAAAATTTAACAAAAATAATACAGGAATGTTGCTGGCAAACCACACCAGAAATAAACAAAAATAGTAACATCGATGAGTTGCCTGGCAAAATTAGAGAAAAAGTAATAAACAAAAGGAAGTTACGTAAACGATGGCAGACAATACGAGCCCCTGTAGACAAAACAACACTTAATAGAGCAACGCAAGAGCTGAAAAAACTCCTAAATGATTATAAAAATAATAGTATAGAACAATACTTAAGGAACTTGACACCAACAGAAGCCACCGAATATTCCCTTTGGAGAGCTACAAAAAAGATAGATCGTCCCCAAGTTTTTAACCCGCCCATTCGTAAAGCATCCTTGTTTGGCCGTCATCTACGAGAGGTATTTCAACCATTTCCACCCAATCCCATGGATGACACGGAAGCAGAAATTCATACATTTCAAGACACACCTTATCAACTGGAACTTCCAATAAAAAAATTTACAGTCCAACAAATTAAAAATGTTATTACTAATAAACTAAATCCAAAAAAATCCCCTGGATATGACATTATTACAGCAAAAATTCTCCAAGAGCTACCACGTAACGCAGTAAAACTAATAACATTTATAATAAATGCTTGCCTAAAATTAAACTATTTCCCGGCCCAATGGAAAGTTGCAAAAATTATTCTGTTACCAAAACCTGGAAAACCTCTTGAAGACGTAAACTCATATAGGCCCATAAGTTTGCTCCCGATAATGTCAAAACTCTTAGAGGAGGTACTAATTGGCAGACTGCAACCAATAGTTGAACAAAACCAGTTGATACCCAATCACCAATTTGGATTCAGGCAAGAACACGCCACAGTCGAGTAGTTGGAAAAATCAGACAAGACCTGGAAGTCAAAAAGTACTGTGCTGCAGCATTTTTGGACATCACACAGTCATTTGATAAAGTTTGGCATCTTGGACTCCTATACAAATTACGAAAAGCGTTACCCATTAAATATTTCCTACTCCTTAAATCCTACCTTGCAGACCGACACTTCCTAGTAGACCATCACTGGGAACAAACATCCGTCTATGAAATTAAATCTGGAGTCCCACAAGGCAGTGTACTTGGACCATGGCTGTATCTTATATACACAGCTGATCTGCCTACGAGTAATAGCAGCCTAGCAGCAACATTTGCAGACGATACCGTCATCTTAGCGTCGCACAAGGACAAAAACCAGGCATCACAAATCTTGCAAAATCATCTCTACAGAATAGAACACTGATTAAGCAATTGGCGAATCAGAGCAAATACTTCTAAGTCAGTCCAGGTAACATTTACAAACAGGAGAGAAAAGTTCCCTCCAGTAACACTCGATGGTCATCAACTACCGTAACGCGACGAAGCCAAGTACCTAGGAATGCATCTCGACAGACGTCTAACATGGAGAAAACACATCTTCACAAAAAGGAAGCAGATTGGTCTTAAGCTCAGACAACTATATTGGATAATCGGTAGACAATCACAGTTATCAATAAATAATAAGCTACTACTCTACAAGGCCATCCTGAAACCTATCTGGACCTATGGTATTCAGCTCTGGGGTACAGCGTGGTTCGTTCCAAACTACATCATCGCACGAGATCTTCAAATAAAAACAGTGAAATCAGAAATCACAGTTTATTGTAAAAAATACAGAGAAAAACTGAGTTTCCATCCTAATACACTTGTTCAAGATCTTATGACACAACCAACTGCGCAAAGAAGACTCAAACGCTACACCTCCTATGATCTAACTTCTAGGTTCTAGGATTAAGTACTTCTGACTCCCACGGCTATACCTAATTAGTGACTAATAATAGATTTTTAGGAACTACCAATGGAAAGTTTCCTGCATGATATAAATATTGTTAAACAATTTGCTTATTGTATACCATTTTACAGATTGCAAATAAATTGGGAATTTAAAAAAAAAATTGTAGAAAGGCTAGGACTAACTTCCAGAAGAATAAATATGCAAGGACGTTTCAAAAAGATGTAATATCAAACTTATCCTGAATTAATAATTTCAACGAACGCAAAACCAAAGAAAACTGTTAAACAAGTTTTTATGTTAGGAAAACTCATTCAATAGGAATTTTTCACACTCTCAATAGTTGTAGGTACCTAAAGTGGGAAACATTTAATTGCAATGAATTATTTAGGTATTTAGAACGTCTCAGAAGAAATCAATAAAAGTAATTGTGGAGGACTATGACTATGATATTAAAAACCAATTACCGACAGTTAGAATTAGGTATTTAAAATAGACACTAGACAGTAATGAGAAGGATTTAAAATTTCTACGAAACAAGAAAATATATTTAAACAATGTTATGACTACTTGAGAAAGGAAAATCCAAAAGGATGTTGATAAAGCCAGAGAACTAAGAGATCAAAAAAACATTTTCAACCATGTTTTAAGAAACACACAGTAGGTAGTGTATGGAAATGGAACCGACAAGGTAACATCATAAAGTGTCTGGAAAAAACCGGAAGTAGTAAAGGAAAATATGCAGGATGGAATTAAAAGTAATACGATAAACGCTATGAAACTGGACAAATGAAAAACTGTAAAAAGCAGAGTAAAGGATTTAACAGCACTCTTAATTTGGGATCATGAAGTCACATGCAGTGAAAGTGCTTTCAAAAATTTGTTGAAAGAGATGAACAACTATATAATAAATATAATAACATTACAGGAAACAAAACAGAAAAAGAGGGGAATTAGGGAAATGGGTGGTAGTAGTTTCTTCAGCAATGTAAGTAATATAATATTATGCAGGGATTTGTGAATAAACAATATAAAAATGACTTAGTATATTTCTGCCCCATATTAAATATATTAATTAAAATTCGATGAAAGTAAAATACTGAAAAAATTAGCATCATTAAAGTCTACATACCTACGGCAGAAAAAGATGAAGAAATCAAGGCAGAATTTTATAAAGAA
>OX638363.1:41758276-41827101 GCA_951812935.1 Hermaeophaga mercurialis
AAGACGTAAACGCGATTTTTAATAATCGAATTAGAACTGGGGTCATTATAAATTTAAAACACAAAGAGATAAAAGATTTTTTGCAGGCCGCTTACAATGTATTTAAATCAAAAATTTGTAAAATTTTAAATGATACACCGTCGCTAAAAGTAAATGTTACATTTTGTGGCGATTTTTTGAAAAATGATAGCGATGGTGGGGAAGTAATTGACATTAAATACTTTGGATCCCCAAATTTCGTTGTTGATTTGGGGACGGATTTAGCTCAAGAGTATAAAAGTGTTGTAGATTTTATTTTAAATAAACTTTCGGAATTTCAAGAAAAAGACAGTGGGTGGGCGTTGTCAAAAATAAATCTATTAGAAGTAGCTATTAATAAATTTGAAATTGGGAACGGTTCATCCTTCATTCCACTACCAAAAGAAATATTTGTGAAAAAGGCTTGCATAAACGTCCAAAATGCAGACCAAGCGTGTTTTTACTGGGCCGTAACGAGTTTTTTGTTTCCTGCTAAAAATAACTCTCAATATACATATACTTATCCTCACTATAGTACAGTTTTGAATACAGATGGTTTAGAATTGCCTATGAAACTAACACAAATATCGAAATTTGAAAAGTTGAATGATATCTCTGTAAACGTTTACGCTTTAGAATTAAATAAAACTAATGAAAGGTCATTTTACGTAGTGGTACCTGCACGTTTAACTAAAAATAAACTGCCGCGTCATGTAAATTTACTTTTAATTCAAGATGAATATTTTCCAAAATTAAACGACTACGAGGCTCCTCTCGTCAACAATGAGGACACTACTACCAACATCATTAAATACCATTATTGTTGGATTAAAAATTTATCTAGGTTAGTTTCAAGTCAACTTAGCAAGAGTACACCTAAAAAATTTATTTGTGATAGGTGTTTAAATTATTTTCAAAGCGAAAAAAAACTAACGGACCACGAAATTTTGTGTATAAATGCCAATGATTGTAAAATTTCTTTCCCATCATATGATAACGTTGAATTTAAAAATCATGTATACAAACAGAAATGTCCTTTTGTTGTGTATGCCGATTTCGAGTCAATTTTAGAAAAGTGTGATAAAAAGATATCTCATACAACGACCAAGTATCAGCATCACAAAACATTTAGTGCAGGCTTCTACTTAAAATGCAGCTACGATAATCAGATTTCATACTACAATAGTTATAGGGGGGAAGATTGCATGGACTGGTTTGCGAATCAAATGTTAGATGTCGCGAAATTTATTGAATCTAAATTATTAAATATTGTTCCTATTTGTATGCCTACTGTCGCAAACGGTGTCTGCTGTCACATTTGCGACAATAAGTTTAAAGAAAAAGACATTATCGTTAAAGACCATGATCATTTTACGGGATTATTTAGAGGGTTCGCACATCAATCGTGCAATCTGAACTTCAAAAAACTATTTGTAGTGCCCATAGTTTTCCATAATCTTAGCGGATACGACAGCCATTTTATTATTAGAGATCTTGCGAAACGTGGACCTTTGAGTGTACTACCTGTGAACATGGAAAAATACATTTCTTTTACACAGTATGAACCAGAAACTAAAATTAAATTTCGCTATATAGACTCCTTTAGATTTTTGGGTACCAGTCTCGATGAGTTGGTGTCTACATTAAAAATAGAGGAGTTGGTTACATTAAAAAGGGAATTTGGTAACTTGAATAATGAAATGTTCAAACTGTTGACGAGGAAAGGTGTTTTTCCATACGATTACATTGATAGTATTGATAAGCTAAATGATACCACTAGTCTTCCAGCAATTGAGAGTTTTTACAACAAATTAAATGATTGTCATATTTCCGAGGATGATTACACTCATGCGCAAAACGTTTGGCAAGCTTTCCAAATTCAAAATTTAGGTGAATATGCAGATTTGTATATGCGAACCGACATTCTCCTTCTTTGTGACGTTATGGAAAACTTTCGAACAACTGCTCTGGAAACTTACCAACTAGATCCGGCATGGTACTATACTATGCCCGGATATACTTGGGATTGCATGCTCAAGTACACGAAATGTAAATTACAAATTTTAAAAGATGTAGACATGTTGTTGTTTGTTGAGGCATCAATACGTGGAGGAATATCTGTTTGTTCAAATCGATATTCTGAAGCCAACAATAAATACATGCCTGAATATGATTCTTCTAAGCCGTCCAAGTACCTTATGTACTTTGACGTAAACAATTTATATGGGTGGGCAATGTCACAGTTCCTCCCCTACGGGGGGTTTGAATGGGAGCCCAATACAAACATCGACATTACTCAGATTCCCGACGATTCACCCGTCGGATATATTTTACAAGTTGATTTAGAGTATCCCGAAAGTTTACATGACGAGCACAAAGATTTCCCATTTTGTCCAGAACACCGTAAACCTCCCGGTGGTTCCAAATTGTCCAAATTAATGACCACCCTTTACCCGAAAAAACAATACACTCTGCATTACCGTAATTTAAAACAAGCCCTCGAACACGGCTTAAAATTAACAAAAATCCACAAAGTACTAAAATTCAAACAATCGGCTTGGCTGCAGTCCTATATCGAGCTGAATACTCGCTTAAGGACTGTGGCCACAAGTAATTTTAAGAAAAATCAATTTAAACTCGCTAATAATGCCGTATTCGGTAAGACTATGGAAAACATCAGACTCCATAGGGTAGTGAAATTACTTACTTCTTACGAGGGTCGTTACGGTGCAAAAAATTTGATAGCCAGCCCCCGATTTCATAGTCGAAGAGTTTTTGACGACAAACTTATGGCTATCGAATTAAAGAAGGCTGAACTACTCTTCAACAAACCCCTGTATATCGGTATGGCTATTCTGGACATTTCTAAAACCTGTATGTATGATTTTCACTATAATTTCATGTTACCAACTATGGGGGTGGAAAATTTAAAATTAATGTATACAGACACCGATAGTTTTATTTATGAATTAAATTGCGATGACGTTTACAAAAGTCTTATTGGAGATCATTTAGAAAAATTTGACACTTCAGATTACCCCTCCAATAACGTATACATGATTCCTTTAGTTAACAAAAAAATACCAGGCTTAATGAAGGATGAATGTAACGGTAAAATCATGACACATTTTGTAGGCTTGCGCTCGAAAATGTACAGCTATAAAGTTCAAGACGGTAAAGTTGTGAAGAAATCAAAGGGGGTTAAATTCAATGTGGTCAAAAATAAAATTACATTTGACGATTATCTAAATTGTTTACAAAATTATACTAAAAAATATATTACTCAACATACCATTCGATCTTATTTACACAATGTTTTCAGCATAAGTCAGACTAAAATTGGACTTAGCCCCTATGACGATAAACGTCAATTACTTCCCCAATCGCATGACACCCTTCCGTGGGGGTATAAATGTTAATTTTTCCTTTTTTTAGATGTGATTACTGATTATTAGCTTGCCATAATTTTGAAATATTTATTGAATATGCAGAAATATTGTGCTTGGTTTCGATATGAATTACATGAAAATAAAACGAGTGCGATTTTCAGACTGAACTATGTGTGCCTAATGAATTATTTATAGTTTTTATGTATTGTTTTATGTATGTTTAGTTATTGTATGGCTTGTAGTTTTTTATGTTTGCTTGGGTAATAAAAAATAAAATATAAGAAAGAAGTGTTTTATTTAAATAAACTTGATACATTTTTTTAATTTGAACAATGATTATATATATCATTAATAACATCATCTTTATAGTAATACATGTACTCTTGTAGAGCATTTTTTTCTAAACAATTTGGCATAACAGCACAAATTAAAATTAAAGTATTAAATCTACTAATATCGTCACAAATACTATTGAAATTAGCACTAAAATAAGCTCGTGTAGAATCTATTAAATTACAGTAAAATGTATTAAAGTTCAAGTCTTCCAGCAACGAAATGTAGTTCTTCACCAAATTGTAATTTGCTTCAAGGATGTCGGAAACATCATTCTCGTCCAGATAGAACTCGACTCCGTGTTTGTTTACAAGTAGAAACTTGGTATCGTCATACACTAATTGAGTGACTTTACAAAAGTCTCCACAAGGGAAAACTACAGGATCGTATTCGTCAGGAGGTGATGATAGATTCTCGTGAAAAAAGTCATCGTATCTCTGACGCAGCAGTTCAATAAAAGTCGTCCACTCAAATGTACCAAACGAAATTCTTCCAGGTCGAAGTAAAGGTGTTAGCGTTATTGCGGGATTAAAGGTTCTCGTTGGACTTATTCCACACAAAAGTGTATAACTTCTCAGGGAAAAGTTCGTTTCCAGCAGATGGTATCGCTCCAATTTAGCAGCATACTCGTATGAAATTAAAGCTTGGTCGATAGCATAATCATTAAGCGACACTGCACAAGGTGAAGAAGGTGTTGGCGACGGTGACGGTGACGACGACGACGACGATGCTGAGTCACTTTCAAAAACAATTTCACAAGAACTATAACCACTATCTTGACTACTCATGTTGATTTAAATTACACAGGTGCACACGACTGAATAAAATGTAGGTTCACACACTTGTATTTATATACCCCCACTATGAGGGAAATGATAAATTTGAAGGTTATTCAAAAAAGGCCCCTTGAATTGCTAAATTTGTTCGTATTTTCCATAAGATTCTATACAAAATCAGTGTTTTCAATCCAACTGTTATGCTTGTTATCAAGACCCAACCATTTCACGTACACCTTCTTCCCCTTTCTTCTAAGCACCTTTTCTACGAGGTAGACATCGGGTGCTTTCGTCTTTTGCAATTCCTCCTCGTAGAAAGCCCCATTGATTGGTGTACTCAACATGTCTTCAAGCAGATAAGTTACGGGATTGGTTATTTTGACTTTAGTAATTTTAAAGAGCTCGGTACTCCAATTAGGAGTGTATCCCTTTTGAAAAATATGCTTGGCTTTGCTTAAGCGCACAATGTCGCCAACGTTAAGTTTACGTGGTCCAGCAATCTTCAAATGTGAGTAAAATTTTCTAGAAATTTCCTTCTCGTTTGACTTGTTGACCTCCGAAGGCTTACATCGTATTTTCGAATGTTTCGTGTTATTGTACTCTTCCACAATTTTCGGTAAAATGTCGATCCATCGGTAGGTGCCTTGCAAACTAAAGTACTTGTATAGTTTTGTCTTTAAAGTTCTAATACATCTCTCAGCTATCGCAGCCTTTTTAACGCTAAACGTATTGTAATGATTAATGTTGCATTGCGTCATTAATTTTTGGAAATTTGTATTGAAAAACTCTGTGCCTTGATCGGTTTGAAGATTTTTAGGATGTCGTCGGCTGTGTTTTAATATGTTGGAGAAAGCTTTGGTAATTTCAACTCCAGTCTTTGTCTTTAGAGGCATCGTCCACACGTACTTTGAGAAACAATCAATAACAACCATAATCATTTTGTAACCTTTATTTTGGTGTGCATATGGTCGCATTTCAGCCAAGTCCATTTGCCATAAATTATCGAGACCTTTAATGATTGTTCTACGTCGCGGATAATTCCTACGTGCTGGAGCATGGAGTTCATTAACAACTTGAATTTTTTCTTTAGACATCTTGAAGAGCTCTAAAGCAAGTGCAACTGTGTTGAAGTATTTAAGGAGTATTTCGCTTCAATTCTTTTTTTTTATATCCAGCCTCAGTTCAAATATGTGAAAACGTTACGCGAACGTCAAAACCGTCTGATAAACGTCAAAAAACGTCACGCAAACATCAAAACGTTACGTGACGTGCGAGACGTTTTACGTGACGTGCGAGACGTTTTACGTGACGTGCGAGACGTTTTACGTGACGTGCGAGACGCTAAGAGAACACTAACTGGTAGCACAATAAAATAACAACTGGAAACTGCTCGCTGAATACTAACTGACACTGGTGAAGCGACTTTCACGACTGGATTGTTGGTTGATGTGCTTCGACTTTTATAGCTAAATTCGTTTCATGCAAATGTGGCTTTATCAAGGATATGCATTTTTTATTATAATTAACTTGCAAATTGTATATATTTAATTTTAATTGGTTGTTTACGTGGAACGCAATAATTGCATATATTGAATTTTAATTAGTCGTTTAAATGAAGCATAAAATTACTTGCTTGCATTTTTTATAATAATTAACTTGCAAATTACATATATTGAATTTTAATTAGTCGTTTAAATGAAACGCAAAATAACAAATTTGCGTTCTTCATAAAACTAAGTTACAATGTTGCATATGAATATTATCTATAATTTATTCAAATTCGGCGGGTCCGCGAGCGTTGCGGCACATAAAAAAATATGTCTTTTTCATCTACGCAACATCTAGATCATACCTGTCTTTTCCGCAATTCGATTGGACTAATAATAACGAAGTTAAGCGCTAATGCCCTTACGGCAACGTCCTTTGCGCATGTTTTTGTTTAAATTTGACATCTACGTCACTTATAGATAATGCCTGTTTTTTCCGCTATTCAATTGGACCAATAACAAGGAAGTTAAGCGCTAATGCCCTTATGGCACTGTTCATTGCGCATGTTTTTCTTTAAATTTGACATCTACGTCACTTATAGATAATGCCTATTTTTTCCGCAATTCAATTGGACCAATAACAACGAAGTAAGGCACTAATGCCCTTTCGGTAACGTTCATTGCGCCATCTAGTAGTGGTGGCAGTTTCTGGAACTTTAACATAATTGGACTAAACATGGCCGCTCTCGAAATTTGAATTTACCGCGCACCAGCGACACCAGCGCCACCAGCGCCTCTGGTGGCAGTTTGTGGAAATAACGCAGAACATACTTTGCTACACTACTCTGACCTGACGTAATCTTACCTGATCAGAATATGAAGAAAAAGTACAATTTTATTCAAAAACTCCTTTATTAGTAAAATTTAATTAAAAATCTAAACAAACCTGATCTGCCCTGAGCTAAACCAAATATTTGAAGAAAAAGTACAGTTTTAATTGAAAACTCTTTTATTATTTGAATTTAATCAAAATTTAAACAAACCTGACCTGACCTGTCCTACACCAAATATTTGAGGAAAAAGTACAGTTTTAATTAAAAAATCCCTTATTATTAAAATTTAATTAAAAATCTAAATAAACCTGACCTGACCTCAGCTAAACCAAATATTTGAAGAAAAATTACAGTTTTAATTAAAAACTCTTTTATTGTTAAAATTTATTGAAAAATCTATACAAACCTGACCTACCCTGACCTAAACCAAAAATTTGAAGAAAAAGTACACATTTATTATTAAAATTTAATGAAAAGTCTAAGCAAACCTGACCTAAACCAACAATTTGAAGAAAAAGTACAGTTTTAATTAAAAAATCCTCTATTATTAAAATTTAATGAAAAATCTAAACAAACCTGACCTAACTTGACCTAAACCAAAAATTGAACAAAAAGTACAGTTTTCGTTAAAAACTCCTTTATTATTAAAATTTAAATAAAAATCTAAACTAAACTAACCTGACATAAACGAAAAATTTGAAGAAAAATTATGGTTTTAATTAAAAACTCATTTAATATTAAAATTTAATGAAAAGTCTAAACAAACCTGACCTAACCTTACCAAAATCAAAAATTTGAAGAAAAAGTACAATTTTAATTAAAAACTCGTTTATTATTAAAATTTAATCAAATATTTAAACAAACCTGACCTGACATAATCTTACCTAATTAGAATATGAAGAAAAAGTACAATTTTATTCAACAACTGCTTTATTAGTAAAATTTAATTAAAAATCTAAACAAACCTGACCTTACCAGAGCTAAACCAAAAATTTGAAGAAATAGTACAATTTTAATTAAAAACACTTTTATTATTAAAATTTAATTAAAAATCTAAACAAACTTGATCTGACATAATCGAAAAATTTGAAGAAAAAGTACAGTTTTAATTAAAAACTCGTTTATTATAAAATTTAATTAAATTTCTAAACAAACCTGACCTAACTTGACCTAAACTAAAAATTGAACAAAAAGTACAGTTTTAGATAAAAACTCCTTTATTATTAAAATTTAATTAAAAATCTAAACTAACTTGAACTGACATAAACGAAAAATTTGAAGAAAATGTACAGTTTTAATTAAAAACTCGTTTATTATTAAAATTTAATTAAATATTTAAACAAACCTGACCCGACATAATCTTACCTAATCAGAATATGAAGAAAAAGTACTATTTTATTCAAAAACTCCTTTATTAGTAAAATTTAATTAAAAATCTAAACATATCTGACCTGACCTGAGCTAAACCAAAAATTTGAAGAAATAGTACACCTTTAATTAAAAACACTTTTATTATTAAAATTTAACTAAAAATCTAAACAAACCTGACCTAGCCGGACCTAAACCAAAAATTTGAAGAAAAAGTACAGTTTTAATTGAAAACTCTTTTATGATTAAAATTTATTGAAAAATCTAAACAAACCTAACCTAACCTAATTTGAAATAAACCAAAATTTAAAGAAAAAGTACAGTTTTAATTAAAAACTCCTTTATTATAAAATTTAATTAAAAATCTAAACAAACCTGATCTGAAGTAAACCAAAAATTTGAAGAAAAAGTACAGTTTTAATTAAAAAATCGTTTATTATTAAAATTTAATTAAATATTTAAACAAACCTGACCTGACATAATCTTACCTAATCAGAATATGAAGAAAAAGTACAATTTTATTCAAAAACTCCTTTATTAGTAAAATTTAATTAAAAATCTAAACATATCTGACCTGACCTGAGCTAAACCAAAAATTTGAAGAAATAGTACACTTTTAATTAAAAACACTTTTATTATTAAAATTAAATGAAAAATCTAAACAAGCCTGACCTAAACCAAAAATTTGTAGAAAAACTAGTTTTAATTAAAAACTCGTTTATTATTAAAATTTAAATAAAAATCTAAACTAACCTGAACTGACATAAACGGAAAATTTTAAGAAAATGTATAGTTTTAATTAAAAACTCATTTAATATTAAAATTTAATGAAAAGTCTAAACAAACCTGACCTAACCTGACCCAAGCCAAAAATTTGAAGAAAAAGTAGAGATTTAATTAAAAACTCCTTTATTATTAAAATTTAATTAAATATTAAAACAAACCTGACCTGACATAACCTTACCTAATCAGAATATGAAGAAAAAGTACAATTTTATTCAAAAACGGCTTTATTAGTAAAATTTAATTAAAAATCTAAACATATCTGACCTGACCTGAGCTAAACCAAAAATTTGAAGAAATAGTACACTTTTAATTAAAAACACTTTTATTATTAAAATTTAATGATAAGTCTAAACAAGCCTGACCTAACTTGACCTAAACCAAAAATTGAACAAAAAGTACAGTTTTAGTTAAAAACTCGTTTATTATTAAAATTTAATTAAATATTTAAACAAACCTGACCTGACATAATCTTACCTAATCAGAATATGAAGAAAAAGTACAATTTTATTCAAAAACTCCTTTATTAGTAAAATTTAATTAAAAATCTAAACAAACCTGATATGAAGTAAACCAAAAATTTGAAGAAAAAGTACATTAAAAACTCGTTTATTATTAAAATTTAATTAAATATTTAAACAAACCTGACCTGACATAATCTTACCTAATCAGAATATGAAGAAAAAGTACAATTTTATTCAAAAACTCCTTTATTAGTAAAATTTAATTAAAAATCTAAACAAACCTGATCTGACCTGAGCTAAACCAAATATTTGAAGAAAAAGTACAGTTTTAATTGAAAACTCTTTTATTATTAAAATTTAATTAAAAATCTAAACAAACCTGATCTGATATAATCGAAAAATATGAAGAAAGTACAGTTTTAATTAAAATCTCCTTTATTATTAAAATTTAAATAAAAATCTAAACTAACCTGAACTGACATAAACGAAAAATTTTAAGAAAATGTATAGTTTTAATTAAAAACTCATTTAATATTAAAATTTAATGAAAAGTCTAAACAAGCCTGACCTAACTTGACCTAAACCAAAAATTGAACAAAAAGTACAGTTTTAGTTAAAAACTCGTTTATTATTAAAATTTAATTAAATATTTAAACAAACTTGACCTGACATAATCTTACCTAATCAGAATATGAAGAAAAAGTACAATTTTATTCAAAAACTCCTTTATTAGTAAAATTTAATTAAAAATCTAAACAAACCTGACCTGACCTGAGCTAAACCAAATATTTGAAGAAAAAGTACAGTTTTAATTAAAAACTCTTTTATTATTAAAATTTAACTAAAAATCTAAGCAAACTTGACCTAACCTGACCTAAGCCTAAAATTTGAAGAAAAAGTACAGATTTAATTAAAAACTCCTTTATTATTAAAATTTAATTAAATATTTAAACAAACCTGACCTGACATAACCTTACCTAGTCAGAATATGAAGAAAAAGTACAATTTTATTCAAAAACTGCTTTATTAGTAAAATTTAATTAAAAATCTAAACATATCTGACCTGACCTGAGCTAAACCAAAAATTTGAAGAAATAGTACACTTTTAATTAAAGACACTTTTATTATTAAAATTTAATGAAAAGTCTAAACAAGCCTGACATAAACCAAAAATTTGAAGAAAAACTAGTTTTGATTAAAAACTCCTTTATTATTAAAATTTGATTAAAAATCTAAACAAACATGACCTGACCTGAGCTAACACAAAAATTTGAAGAAAAAGCACAATTTTAATTAAAAACTTCTTTATTATTAAAATTTGATTAAAAATCTAAACAAACCTGACCTAGCCTGACCTAAACCAAAAATTTGAAGAAAAAGTACAGTTTTAATTGAAAACTCTTTTATGATTAAAATTTATTGAAAAATCTAAACAAACCTAACCTAACCTAATTTGAAATAAACCAAAATTTAAAGAAAAAGTACAGTTTTAATTAAAAACTCCTTTATTATAAAATTTAATTAAAAATCTAAACAAACCTGATCTGAAGTAAACCAAAAATTTGAAGAAATAGTACAGTTTTAATTAAAAACTCGTTTATTATTAAAATTTAATTAAATATTTAAACAAACCTGACCTGACATAATCTTACCTAATCACAATATGTAGAAAAATTACAATTTTATTCAAAAACTCCTTTATTAGTAAAATTTAATTAAAAATCTAAACAAGCCTGACCTGACCTGAGCTAAACCAAATATTTGAAGAAAAAGTACAGTTTTAATTAAAAACTCTTTTATTATATAAATTTAATCAAAATTTAAACAAACCTGACCTGACCTGACCTAAACCAAATATTTGAAGAAAAAGTACAGTTTTAATTAAAAAATCCTTTATTATTAAAATTTAATTAAAAATCTAAATAAACCAGATCTGAAGTAAACCAAAAATTTGAAGAAAAAGTACAGTTTTAATTAAAAAATCGTTTATTATTAAAATTTAATTAAATATTTAAACAAACCTGACCTAACTTGACCTAAACCAAAAATTGAACAAAAAGTACAGTTTTAGATAAAAACTCCTTTATTATTAAAATTTAAATAAAAATCTAAACTAACCTGACCTTACCAGAGCTAAACCAAAAATTTGAAGAAATAGTACAATTTTAATTAAAAACACTTTTATTATTAAAATTTAATTAAAAATCTAAACAAACTTGATCTGACATAATCGAAAAATTTGAAGAAAAAGTACAGTTTTAATTAATAACTCTTTTATGATTAAAATTTATTGAAAAATCTAATCAAACCTAACCTAACCTAATTAGAAATATACCAAAATTTAAAGAAAAAGTACTGTTTTAATTAAAAACTCCTTTATTATAAAATTTAATTAAATTTCTAAACAAACCTGACCTAACTTGACCTAAACCAAAAATTGAACAAAAAGTACAGTTTTAGATAAAAACTCCTTTATTATTAAAATTTAAATAAAAATCTAAACTAACCTGACCTTACCAGAGCTAAACCAAAAATTTGAAGAAATAGTACAATTTTAATTAAAAACACTTTTATTATTAAAATTTAATTAAAAATCTAAACAAACTTGATCTGACATAATCGAAAAATTTGAAGAAAAAGTACAGTTTTAATTGATAACTCTTTTATGATTAAAATTTATTGAAAAATCTAATCAAACCTAACCTAACCTAATTAGAAATAAACCAAAATTTAAAGAAAAAGTACTGTTTTAATTAAAAACTCCTTTATTATAAAATTTAATTAAATTTCTAAACAAACCTGACCTAACTTGACCTAAACCAAAAATTGAACAAAAAGTACAGTTTTAGTTTAAAACTCCTTTATTATTAAAATTTAAATAAAAATCTAAACAAATCTCACCTAACTTGACCTAAACCAAAAATTTGAAGAAAAAGTACAGATTTAATTAAAAACTCTTTTATTATTAAAATTTAACTAAAAATCTAAACAAACCTGACCTAACCTGACCTAAACCAAAAATTTGAAGAAAAAGTACAGTTTTAATTGAAAACTTTTTATAATTAAAATTTATTGAAAAATCTAAACAAACCTAACCTAACCTAATTTGAAATAAACCAAAATTTAAAGAAAAAGTACAGTTTTAATTAAAAACTCCTTTATTATAAAATTTAATTAAAAATATAAACAAACCTGATCTGAAGTAAACCAAAAATTTGAAGAAAAAGTACAGTTTTAATTAAAAACTCGTTTATTATTAAAATTTAATTAAATATTTAAACAAACCTGACCTGACATAATCTTACCTAATCAGAATATGAAGAAAAATTACAATTTTATTCAAAAACTCCTTTATTAGTAAAATTTAATTAAAAATCTAAACAAACCTGACCTGACCTGAGCTAAACCAAATATTTGAAGAAAAAGTACAGTTTTAATTAAAAACTCTTTTATTATATAAATTTAATCAAAATTTAAACAAACCTGACATGACCTGACCTAAACCAAATATTTGAAGAAAAAGTACAGTTTTAATTAAAAAATCCTTTATTATTAAAATTTAATTAAAAATCTAAACAAACCAGATCTGAAGTAAACCAAAAATTTGAAGAAAAAGTACAGTTTTAATTAAAAAATCGTTTATTATTAAAATTTAATTAAATATTTAAACAAACCTGACCTGACATAATCTTACCTAATCAGAATATGAAGAAAAAGTACAATTTTATTCAAAAACTCCTTTATTAGTAAAATTTAATTAAAAATCTAAACATATCTGACCTGACCTGAGCTAAACCAAAAATTTGAAGAAATAGTACACTTTTAATTAAAAACACTTTTATTATTAAAATTAAATGAAAAGTCTAAACAAGCCTGACCTAAACCAAAAATTTGTAGAAAAACTAGTTTTAATTAAAAACTCGTTTATTATTAAAATTTAAATAAAAATCTAAACTAACCTGAACTGACATAAACGAAAAATTTTAAGAAAATGTATAGTTTTAATTAAAAACTCATTTAATATTAAAATTTAATGAAAAGTCTAAACAAACCTGACCTAACCTGACCCAAGCCAAAAATTTGAAGAAAAAGTAGAGATTTAATTAAAAACTCCTTTATTATTAAAATTTAATTAAATATTAAAACAAACCTGACCTGACATAACCTTACCTAATCAGAATATGAAGAAAAAGTACAATTTTATTCAAAAACTGCTATATTATTAAAATTTAACTAAAAATCTAAACAAACCTGACCTAACCTGACCTAAACCAAAAATTTGAAGAAAAAGTACAGTTTTAAATGAATTCTTTTTATGATTAAAATTTATTGAAAAATCTAAACAAACCTAACCTAACCTAATTTGAAATAAACCAAAATTTAAAGAAAAAGTACAGTTTTAATTAAAAACTCCTTTATTATTAAAATTTAAATAAAAATCTAAACAAACCTGACCTAACTTGACCTAAACCAAAAATTTGAAGAAACCGTCCAGTTTTAATTAAAAACTCGTTTATTATTAAAATTTAATTAAATATTTAAACAAACCTGACCTGACATAATCTTACCTAATCAGAATATGAAGAAAAAGTACAATTTTATTCAAAAACTCCTTTATTAGTAAAATTTAATTAAAAATCTAAACAAACCTGATCTGAAGTAAACCAAAAATTTGAAGAAAAAGTACAGTTTTAATTAAAAACTCGTTTATTACTAAAATTTAATTAAATATTTAAACAAACCTGACCTGACGTAATCTTACCTGATCAGAATATGAAGAAAAAGTACAATTTTATTCAAAAACTCCTTTATTAGTAAAATTTAATTAAAAATCTAAACAAACCTGATCTGCCCTGAGCTAAACCAAATATTTGAAGAAAAAGTACAGTTTTAATTGAAAACTCTTTTATTATTTGAATTTAATCAAAATTTAAACAAACCTGACCTGACCTGTCCACACCAAATATTTGAGGAAAAAGTACAGTTTTAATTAAAAAATCCCTTATTATTAAAATTTAATTAAAAATCTAAATAAACCTGACCTGACCTCAGCTAAACCAAATATTTGAAGAAAAATTACAGTTTTAATTAAAAACTCTTTTATTGTTAAAATTTATTGAAAAATCTATAAAAACCTGACCTACCCTGACCTAAACCAAAAATTTGAAGAAAAAGTACACATTTATTATTAAAATTTAATGAAAAGTCTAAGCAAACCTGACCTAAACCAACAATTTGAAGAAAAAGTACAGTTTTAATTAAAAAATCCTCTATTATTAAAATTTAATGAAAAATCTAAACAAACCTGACCTAACTTGACCTAAACCAAAAATTGAACAAAAAGTACAGTTATAGTTAAAAACTCCTTTATTATTAAAATTTAAATAAAAATCTAAACTAAACTAACCTGACATAAACGAAAAATTTGAAGAAAAAGTATGGTTTTAATTAAAAACTCATTTAATAATAAAATTTAATGAAAAGTCTAAACAAACCTGACCTAACCTTACCAAAATCAAAAATTTGAAGAAAAAGTACAATTTTAATTAAAAACTCGTTTATTATTAAAATTTAATCAAATATTTAAACTAACCTGACCTGACATAATCTTACCTAATTAGAATATGAAGAAAAAGTACAATTTTATTCAACAACTGCTTTATTAGTAAAATTTAATTAAAAATCTAAACAAACCTGACCTTACCAGAGCTAAACCAAAAATTTGAAGAAATAGTACAATTTTAATTAAAAACACTTTTATTATTAAAATTTAATTAAAAATCTAAACAAACTTGATCTGACATAATCGAAAAATTTGAAGAAAAAGTACAGTTTTAATTGACAACTCTTTTATGATTAAAATTTATTGAAAAATCTAAACAAACCTAACCTAACCTAATTAGAAATAAACCAAAATTTAAAGAAAAAGTACTGTTTTAATTAAAAACTCCTTTATTATAAAATTTAATTAAATTTCTAAACAAACCTGACCTAACTTGACCTAAACTAAAAATTGAACAAAAAGTACAGTTTTAGATAAAAACTCCTTTATTATTAAAATTTAATTAAAAATCTAAACTAACTTGAACTGACATAAACGAAAAATTTGAAGAAAATGTACAGTTTTAATTAAAAACTCGTTTATTATTAAAATTTAATTAAATATTTAAACAAACCTGACCCGACATAATCTTACCTAATCAGAATATGAAGAAAAAGTACTATTTTATTCAAAAACTCCTTTATTAGTAAAATTTAATTAAAAATCTAAACATATCTGACCTGACCTGAGCTAAACCAAAAATTTGAAGAAATAGTACACCTTTAATTAAAAACACTTTTATTATTAAAATTTAACTAAAAATCTAAACAAACCTGACCTAGCCGGACCTAAACCAAAAATTTGAAGAAAAAGTACAGTTTTAATTGAAAACTCTTTTATGATTAAAATTTATTGAAAAATCTAAACAAACCTAACCTAACCTAATTTGAAATAAACCAAAATTTAAAGAAAAAGTACAGTTTTAATTAAAAACTCCTTTATTATAAAATTTAATTAAAAATCTAAACAAACCTGATCTGAAGTAAACCAAAAATTTGAAGAAAAAGTACAGTTTTAATTAAAAACTCGTTTATTATTAAAATTTAATTGAATATTTAAACAAACCTGACCTGACATAATCTTACCTAATCAGAATATGAAGAAAAATTACAATTTTATTCAAAAACTCCTTTATTAGTAAAATTTAATTAAAAATCTAAACAAACCTGACCTGACCTGAGCTAAACCAAATATTTGAAGAAAAAGTACAGTTTTAATTAAAAACTCTTTTATTATATAAATTTAATCAAAATTAAAACAAACCTGACCTGACCTGACCTAAACCAAATATTTGAAGAAAAAGTACAGTTTTAATTAAAAAATCCTTTATTATTAAAATTTAATTAAAAATCTAAACAAACCAGATCTGAAGTAAACCAAAAATTTGAAGAAAAAGTACAGTTTTAATTAAAAAATCGTTTATTATTAAAATTTAATTAAATATTTAAACAAACCTGACCTGACATAATCTTACCTAATCAGAATATGAAGAAAAAGTACAATTTTATTCAAAAACTCCTTTATTAGTAAAATTTAATTAAAAATCTAAACATATCTGACCTGACCTGAGCTAAACCAAAAATTTGAAGAAATAGTACACTTTTAATTAAAAACACTTTTATTATTAAAATTAAATGAAAAGTCTAAACAAGCCTGACCTAAACCAAAAATTTGTAGAAAAACTAGTTTTAATTAAAAACTCGTTTATTATTAAAATTTAAATAAAAATCTAAACTAACCTGAACTGACATAAACGGAAAATTTTAAGAAAATGTATAGTTTTAATTAAAAACTCATTTAATATTAAAATTTAATGAAAAGTCTAAACAAACCTGACCTAACCTGACCCAAGCCAAAAATTTGAAGAAAAAGTAGAGATTTAATTAAAAACTCCTTTATTATTAAAATTTAATTAAATATTAAAACAAACCTGACCTGACATAACCTTACCTAATCAGAATATGAAGAAAAAGTACAATTTTATTCAAAAACGGCTTTATTAGTAAAATTTAATTAAAAATCTAAACATATCTGACCTGACCTGAGCTAAACCAAAAATTTGAAGAAATAGTACACTTTTAATTAAAAACACTTTTATTATTAAAATTTAATGATAAGTCTAAACAAGCCTGACCTAACTTGACCTAAACCAAAAATTGAACAAAAAGTACAGTTTTAGTTAAAAACTCGTTTATTATTAAAATTTAATTAAATATTTAAACAAACCTGACCTGACATAATCTTACCTAATCAGAATATGAAGAAAAAGTACAATTTTATTCAAAAACTCCTTTATTAGTAAAATTTAATTAAAAATCTAAACAAACCTGATATGAAGTAAACCAAAAATTTGACGAAAAAGTACATTAAAAACTCGTTTATTATTAAAATTTAATTAAATATTTAAACAAACCTGACCTGACATAATCTCACCTAATCAGAATATGAAGAAAAAGTACAATTTTATTCAAAAACTCCTTTATTAGTAAAATTTAATTAAAAATCTAAACAAACCTGATCTGACCTGAGCTAAACCAAATATTTGAAGAAAAAGTACAGTTTTAATTGAAAACTCTTTTATTATTAAAATTTAATTAAAAATCTAAACAAACCTGATCTGATATAATCGAAAAATATGAAGAAAGTACAGTTTTAATTAAAATCTCCTTTATTATTAAAATTTAAATAAAAATCTAAACTAACCTGAACTGACATAAACGAAAAATTTTAAGAAAATGTATAGTTTTAATTAAAAACTCATTTAATATTAAAATTTAATGAAAAGTCTAACTAAACCTGACCTAACCTGACCCAAGCCAAAAATTTGAAGAAAAAGTACAGATTTAATTAAAAACTCCTTTATTATTAAAATTTAATTAAATATTTAAACAAACCTGACCTGACATAACCTTACCTAGTCAGAATATGAAGAAAAAGTACAATTTTATTCAAAAACTGCTTTATTAGTAAAATTTAATTAAAAATCTAAACATATCTGACCTGACCTGAGCTAAACCAAAAATTTGAAGAAAAAGTACACTTTTAATTAAAGACACTTTTATTATTAAAATTTAATGAAAAGTCTAAACAAGCCTGACATAAACCAAAAATTTGAAGAAAAACTAGTTTTGATTAAAAACTCCTTTATTATTAAAATTTGATTAAAAATCTAAACAAACATGACCTGACCTGAGCTAACACAAAAATTTGAAGAAAAAGCACAATTTTAATTAAAAACTTCTTTATTATTAAAATTTGATTAAAAATCTAAACAAACCTGACCTAGCCTGACCTAAACCAAAAATTTGAAGAAAAAGTACAGTTTTAATTGAAAACTCTTTTATGATTAAAATTTATTGAAAAATCTAAACAAACCTAACCTAACCTAATTTGAAATAAACCAAAATTTAAAGAAAAAGTACAGTTTTAATTAAAAACTCCTTTATTATAAAATTTAATTAAAAATATAAACAAACCTGATCTGAAGTAAACCAAAAATTTGAAGAAAAAGTACAGTTTTAATTAAAAACTCGTTTATTATTAAAATTTAATTAAATATTTAAACAAACCTGACCTGACATAATCTTACCTAATCAGAATATGAAGAAAAATTACAATTTTATTCAAAAACTCATTTAATATTAAAATTTAATGAAAAGTCTAAACAAACCTGACCTAACCTGACCCAAGCCAAAAATTTGAAGAAAAAGTAGAGATTTAATTAAAAACTCCTTTATTATTAAAATTTAATTAAATATTAAAACAAACCTGACCTGACATAACCTTACCTAATCAGAATATGAAGAAAAAGTACAATTTTATTCAAAAACGGCTTTATTAGTAAAATTTAATTAAAAATCTAAACATATCTGACCTGACCTGAGCTAAACCAAAAATTTGAAGAAATAGTACACTTTTAATTAAAAACACTTTTATTATTAAAATTTAATGATAAGTCTAAACAAGCCTGACCTAACTTGACCTAAACCAAAAATTGAACAAAAAGTACAGTTTTAGTTAAAAACTCGTTTATTATTAAAATTTAATTAAATATTTAAACAAACCTGACCTGACATAATCTTACCTAATCAGAATATGAAGAAAAAGTACAATTTTATTCAAAAACTCCTTTATTAGTAAAATTTAATTAAAAATCTAAACAAACCTGATATGAAGTAAACCAAAAATTTGACGAAAAAGTACATTAAAAACTCGTTTATTATTAAAATTTAATTAAATATTTAAACAAACCTGACCTGACATAATCTCACCTAATCAGAATATGAAGAAAAAGTACAATTTTATTCAAAAACTCCTTTATTAGTAAAATTTAATTAAAAATCTAAACAAACCTGATCTGACCTGAGCTAAACCAAATATTTGAAGAAAAAGTACAGTTTTAATTAAAAACTCGTTTATTACCAAAATTTAATTAAATATTTAAACAAACCTGACCTGACATAATCTTACCTGATCAGAATATGAAGAAAAAGTACAATTTTATTCAAAAACTCCTTTATTAGTAAAATTTAATTAAAAATCTAAACAAACCTGATCTGCCCTGAGCTAAACCAAATATTTGAAGAAAAAGTACAGTTTTAATTGAAAACTCTTTTATTATTTAAATTTAATCAAAATTTAAACAAACCTGACCTGACCTGTCCTACACCAAATATTTGAGGAAAAAGTATAGTTTTAATTAAAAAATCCCTTATTATTAAAATTTAATTAAAAATCTAAATAAACCTGACCTGACCTCAGCTAAACCAAATATTTGAAGAAAAAGTACAGTTTTAATTAAAAACTCTTTTATTATTAAAATTAATTGAAACATCTATACAAACCTGACCTACCCTGACCTAAACCAAAAATTTGAAGAAAAAGTACAGTTTTAATTAAAAAATCCTCTATTATTAAAATTTAATGAAAAGTCTAATCAAACCTGACCTAAACCAACAATTTGAACAAAAAGTACAGTTTTAGTTAAAAACTCCTTTATTATTAAAATTTAAATAAAAATCTAAACAAATCTCACCTAACTTGACCTAAACCAAAAATTTGAAGAAAAAGTACAGATTTAATTAAAAACTCTTTTATTATTAAAATTTAACTAAAAATCTAAACAAACCTGACCTAACCTGACCTAAACCTAAAATTTGAAGAAAAAATACAGTTTTAATTGAAAACTTTTTATAATTAAAATTTATTGAAAAATCTAAACAAACCTAACCTAGCCTGACCTAAACCAAAAATTTGAAGAAAAATTATGGTTTTAATTAAAAACTCTTTTATTATTAAAATTAAACTAAAAATCTAAACAAACCTGACCTGACGTAATCTTACCTGATCAGAATATGAAGAAAAAGTACAATTTTATTCAAAAACTCCTTTATTAGTAAAATTTAATTAAAAATCTAAACAAACCTGATCTGCCCTGAGCTAAACCAAATATTTGAAGAAAAAGTACAGTTTTAATTAAAAACTCATTTAATATTAAAATTTAATGAAAAGTCTAAACAAGCCTGACCTAAACCAAAAATTTGAAGAAAAACTAGTTTTAATTAAAAACTCTTTTATTGTTAAAATTTAACTAAAAATCTAAACAAACCTGACCTAGCCTGACCTAAACCAAAAATTTGAAGAAATAGTACAATTTTAATTAAAAACACTTTTATTATTAAAATTTAATTAAAAATCTAAACAAACTTGATCTGACATAATCGAAAAATTTGAAGAAAAAGTACAGTTTTAATTGACAACTCTTTTATGATTAAAATTTATTGAAAAATCTAAACAAACCTAACCTAACCTAATTAGAAATAAACCAAAATTTAAAGAAAAAGTACTGTTTTAATTAAAAACTCCTTTATTATAAAATTTAATTAAATTTCTAAACAAACCTGACCTAACTTGACCTAAACCAAAAATTGAACAAAAAGTACAGTTTTAGATAAAAACTCCTTTATTATTAAAATTTAAATAAAAATCTAAACTAACCTGACCTGACATAAACGAAAAATTTGAAGAAAAATTATGGTTTTAATTAAAAACTCTTTTATTATTAAAATTAAACTAAAAATCTAAACAAACCTGACCTGACGTAATCTTACCTGATCAGAATATGAAGAAAAAGTACAATTTTATTCAAAAACTCCTTTATTAGTAAAATTTAATTAAAAATCTAAACAAACCTGATCTGCCCTGAGCTAAACCAAATATTTGAAGAAAAAGTACAGTTTTAATTAAAAAATCCCTTATTATTAAAATTTAATTAAAAATCTAAATAAACCTGACCTGACCTCAGATAAACCAAATATTTGAAGAAAAAGTACAGTTTTAATTAAAAACTCTTTTATTATTAAAATTTATTGAAAAATCTATACAAACCTGACCTACCCTGACCTAAACCAAAAATTTGAAGAAAAAGTACACATTTATTATTAAAATTTAATGAAAAGTCTAAGCAAACCTGACCTAAACCAACAATTTGAAGAAAAAGTACAGTTTTAATTAAAAAATCCTCTATTATTAAAATTTAATGAAAAATCTAAACAAACCTGACCTAACTTGACCTAAACCAAAAATTGAACAAAAAGTACAGTTTTAGTTAAAAACTCATTTATTATTAAAATTTAAATAAAAATCTAAACAAATCTCACCTAACTTGACCTAAACCAAAAATTTGAAGAAAAAGTACACATTTAATTAAAAACTCTTTTATTATTAAAATTTAACTAAAAATCTAAACAAACCTGACCTAACCTGACCTAAACCAAAAATTTGAAGAAAAAGTACAGTTTTAATTGAAAACTTTTTATAATTAAAATTCATTGAAAAATCTAAACAAACCTAACCTAACCTAATTTGAAATAAACCAAAATTTAAAGAAAAAGTACAGTTTTAATTAAAAACTCGTTTATTATTAAAATTTACTTAAATATTTAAACAAACCTGACCTAACATAATCTTACCTAATCAGAGTATGAAGAAAAAGTACAATTTTATTCAAAAACTCCTTTATTAGTAAAATTTAATTAAAAATCTAAACAAACCTGACCTGACCTGAGCTAAACCAAATATTTGAAGAAAAAGTACAGTTTTAATTAAAAACTCTTTTATTATTTTAATTTAATCAAAAATCTAAACAAACTTGATCTGACATAATCGAAAAATTTGAAGAAAAAGTACAGTTTTAATTAAAAAATCCTTTATTATTAAAATCTAATTAAAAATATAAATAAACCTGACCTGACCTGAGCTAAACCAAAAATTTGAAGAAATAGTACAGTTTTCTTTAAAAACTCCTTTATTATTAAAATTTAAATAAAAATCTAAACTAAACTGACCTGACATAAACGAAAAATTTGAAGAAAAAGTATGGTTTTAATTAAAAACTCATTTAATATTAAAATTTAATGAAAAGTCTAAACAAACCTGACCTAACCTTACCAAAATCAAAAATTTGAAGAAAAAGTACAATTTTAATTAAAAACTCGTTTATTATTAAAATTTAATTAAATATTTAAACAAACCTGACCTGACATAATCTTACCTAATCAGAATATGAAGAAAAATTACAATTTTATTCAAAAACTCCTTTATTAGTAAAATTTAATTAAAAATCTAAACAAACCTGACCTGACCTGAGCTAAACCAAATATTTGAAGAAAAAGTACAGTTTTAATTAAAAACTCTTTTATTATATAAATTTAATCAAAATTAAAACAAACCTGACCTGACCTGACCTAAACCAAATATTTGAAGAAAAAGTACAGTTTTAATTAAAAAATCCTTTATTATTAAAATTTAATTAAAAATCTAAACAAACCTGATCTGAAGTAAACCAAAAATTTGAAGAAAAAGTACAGTTTTAAATAAAAAATCCTCTATTATTAAAATTTAATGAAAAATCTAAACAAACCTGACCTAACTTGACCTAAACCAAAAATTGAACAAAAAGTTCAGTTTTAGTTAAAAACTTCTTTATTATTACAATTTAAATAAAAATCTAAACAAACCTGACCTAACCTGACCTAAACCAAAAATTTGAAGAAAAAGTACAGTTTTAATTGAAAACTCTTTTATGATTAAAATTTATTGAAAAATCTAAACAAACCTAACCTAACCTAATTTGAAATAAACCAAAATTTAAAGAAAAAGTACAGTTTTAATTAAAAACTCCTTTATTATAAAATTTAATTAAAAATCTAAACAAACCTGATCTGACATAATCGAAAAATTTAAAGAAAATGTATAGTTTTAATTAAAAACTCTTTTATTATTAAAATTTAATCAAAATTTAAATAAACCTGACCTGACCTGACCTAAACCAAATATTTGAAGAAAAAGTACAGTTTTAATTAAAAACTCTTTTATTATTAAAATTTATTGAAAAATCTAAACAAACCTGACCTAACCTGACCTAAACCAAAAATTTGAAGAAAAAGTACAGTTTTAATTGAAAACTCTTTTATTATTTAAATTTAATCAAAATTTAAACAAACCTGACCAGACCTGACCTAAACCAAATATTTGAGGAAAAAGTACAGTTTTAATTAAAAAATCCTCTATTATTAAAATTTAATGAAAAGTCTAAGCAAACCTGACCTAAACCAACAATTTGAATAAAAAGTATAGTTTTAATTAAAAACTCTTTTGTTATTAAAATTTATTGAAAAATCTATACAAACCTGACCTACCCTGACCTAAACCAAAAATTTGAAGAAAAAGTACACATTTATTATTAAAATTTAATGAAAAGTCTAAGCAAACCTGACCTAAACCAACAATTTGAAGAAAAAGTACAGTTTTAATTAAAAAATCCTCTATTATTAAAATTTAATGAAAAATCTAAACAAACCTGACCTAACTTGACCTAAACCAAAAATTGAACAAAAAGTACAGTTTTAGTTAAAAACTCCTTTATTATTAAAATTTAAATAAAAATCTAAACTAACCTGACCTGACATAAACGAAAAATTTGAAGAAAAAGTATGGTTTTAATTAAAAACTCATTTAATATTAAAATTTAAGGAAAAGTCTAAACAAACCTGACCTAACCTTACCAAAATCAAAAATTTGAAGAAAAAGTACAATTTTAATTAAAAACGCATTTATTATTAAAATTTGAAGAAAAATCTAAACAAACCTGATCTGAAGTAAACCAAAAATTTGAAGAAAAAGTACAGTTTTAATTAAAAACTCGTTTATTATTAAATTTAATTAAATATTTAAACAAACCTGACCTGACATAATCTTACCTAATCAGAATATGAAGAAAAAGTACTATTTTATTCAAGAACTCCTTTACTAGTAAAATTTAATTAAAAATCTAAACAAACCTGACCTGTCCAGAGCTAAACCAAAAATTTGTAGAAATAGTACAATTTTAATTAAAAACATTTTTATTATTAAAATTTAATTAAAAATCTAAACAAACCTGATCTGACAAAATCGAAAAATTTGAAGAAAAAGTACAGTTTTAATTAAAATCTCCTTTATTATTAAAATTGAAATAAAAATCTAAACTAACTTGAACTGACATAAACGAAAAATTTGAAGAAAATGTACAGTTTTAATTAAAAACTCATTTAATATTAAAATTTAATGAAAAGTCTAAACAAACCTGACATAACCTTACCTAAACTATATTTGAAGAAAAAGTACAATTTTAATTGAAATCGCTTTTATGATTAAAATTTATTGAAAAATCTAAACAAACCTAACCTAACCTAATTTGAAATAAACCAAAATTTGAAGAAAAAGTACAGTTTTAATTGAAAACTTGTTTATTATTAAAATTTAATGAAAAATCTAAGCAAACCTGACCTAACCTGACCTAAGCCAAAAATTTGAAGAAAAAGTACAGATTTAATTAAAAACTCCTTTATTATTAAAATTTAATTAAATATTTAAACAAACCTGACCTGACATAACTTTACCTAGTCAGAATATGAAGAAAAAGTACAATTTTATTCAAAAACTGCTTTATTAGTAAAATTTAATTAAAAATCTAAACATATCTGACCTGACCTGAGCTAAACCAAAAATTTGAAGAAATAGTACACTTTTAATTAAAGACACTTTTATTATTAAAATTTAATGAAAAGTCTAAACAAGCCTGACATAAACCAAAAATTTGAAGAAAAACTAGTTTTGATAAAAAACTCCTTTATTATTAAAATTTGATTAAAAATCTAAACAAACATGACCTGACCTGAGCTAACACAAAAATTTGAAGAAAAAGCACAATTTTAATTAAAAACTTCTTTATTATTAAAATTTGATTAAAAATCTAAACAATCCTTACCTGACCTGAGCTAAACCAAATATTTGAAGAAAAAGTACAGTTTTAATTAAAAACTCATTTATTATTAAAATTTATTGAAAAATTTAAAAAGACCTGACCTAACTTGACCTAAACCAAAAATTTGAAGAAAAAGTAAAGTTTTAATTAAAAACTCTTTTATTATTAAAATTTAATCAAAATTTAAACAAACCTGACGTGGCCTGACCTAAACCAAATATTTGAAGAAAAAGTACAGTTTTAAATAAAAAATCCCTTATTATTAAAATTTAATTAAAAATCTAAATAAACCTGACCTGACCTCAGCTAAACCAAATATTTGAAGAAAAAGTACAGTTTTAATTAAAAACTCTTTTATTATTAAAATTTATTGAAAAATCTATACAAACCGGACCTACCCTGACCTAAACCAAAAATTTGAAGAAAAAGTACACATTTATTATTAAAATTTAATGAAAAGTCTAAGCAAACCTGACCTAAACCAACAATTTGAAGAAAAAGTACAGTTTTAATTAAAAAATTATCTATTATTAAAATTTAATGAAAAATCTAAACAAACCTGACCTAACTTGACCTAAACCAAAAATTGAACAAAAAGTACAGTTTTAGTTAAAAACTCCTTTATTATTAAAATTTAAATAAAAATCTAAACTTAACTGACCTGACATAAACGAAAAATTTGAAGAAAAAGTATGGTTTTAATTAAAAACTCATTTAATATTAAAATTTAATGAAAAGTCTAAACAAACCTGACCTAACCTTACCAAAATCAAAAATTTGAAGAAAAAGTACAATTTTAATTAAAAACTCGTTTATTATTAAAATTTAATCAAATATTTAAACAAACCTGACCTGACATAATCTTACCTAATTAGAATATGAAGAAAAAGTACAATTTTATTCAAAAACTCCTTTATTAGTAAAATTTAATTAAATTTCTAAACAAACCTGACCTAACTTGACCTAAACCAAAAATTGAACAAAAAGTACAGTTTTAGATAAAAACTCCTTTATTATTAAAATTTAAATAAAAATCTAAACTAACCTGACCTTACCAGAGCTAAACCAAAAATTTGAAGAAATAGTACATTTTTAATTAAAAACACTTTTATTATTAAAATTTAATTAAAAATCTAAACAAACTTGATCTGACATAATCGAAAAATTTGAAGAAAAAGTACAGTTTTAATTGATAACTCTTTTATGATTAAAATTTATTGAAAAATCTAATCAAACCTAACCTAACCTAATTAGAAATAAACCAAAATTTAAAGAAAAAGTACTGTTTTAATTAAAAACTCCTTTATTATAAAATTTAATTAAATTTCTAAACAAACCTGACCTAACTTGACCTAAACCAAAAATTGAACAAAAAGTACAGTTTTAGATAAAAACTCCTTTATTATTAAAATTTAAATAAAAATCTAAACTAACCTGACCTGACATAAACGAAAAATTTGAAGAAAAAGTATGGTTTTAATTAAAAACTCATTTAATATTAAAATTTAAGGAAAAGTCTAAACAAACCTGACCTAACCTTACCAAAATCAAAAATTTGAAGAAAAAGTACAATTTTAATTAAAAACGCATTTATTATTAAAATTTGAAGAAAAATCTAAACAAACCTGATCTGAAGTAAACCAAAAATTTGAAGAAAAAGTACAGTTTTAATTAAAAACTCGTTTATTATTAAATTTAATTAAATATTTAAACAAACCTGACCTGACATAATCTTACCTAATCAGAATATGAAGAAAAAGTACTATTTTATTCAAGAACTCCTTTACTAGTAAAATTTAATTAAAAATCTAAACAAACCTGACCTGTCCAGAGCTAAACCAAAAATTTGTAGAAATAGTACAATTTTAATTAAAAACATTTTTATTATTAAAATTTAATTAAAAATCTAAACAAACCTGATCTGACAAAATCTTACCTAATTAGAATATGAAGAAAAAGTACAATTTTATTCAAAAACTCCTTTATTAGTAAAATTTAATTAAATTTCTAAACAAACCTGACCTAACTTGACCTAAACCAAAAATTGAACAAAAAGTACAGTTTTAGATAAAAACTCCTTTATTATTAAAATTTAAATAAAAATCTAAACTAACCTGACCTTACCAGAGCTAAACCAAAAATTTGAAGAAATAGTACAATTTTAATTAAAAACACTTTTATTATTAAAATTTAATTAAAAATCTAAACAAACATGACCTGACCTGAGCTAACACAAAAATTTGAAGAAAAAGCACAATTTTAATTAAATACTTCTTTATTATTAAAATTTGATTAAAAATCTAAACAATCCTTACCTGACCTGAGCTAAACCAAATATTTGAAGAAAAAGTACAGTTTTAATTAAAAACTCATTTATTATTAAAATTTATTGAAAAATTTAAAAAGACCTGACCTAACTTGACCTAAACCAAAAATTTGAAGAAAAAGTAAAGTTTTAATTAAAAACTCTTTTATTATTAAAATTTAATCAAAATTTAAACAAACCTGACGTGGCCTGACATAAACCAAATATTTGAAGAAAAAGTACAGTTTTTAATAAAAAATCCTCTATTATTAAAATTTAATGAAAAATCTAAACAAACCTGACCTAACTTGACCTAAACCAAAAATTGAACAAAAAGTTCAGTTTTAGTTAAAAACTCCTTTATTATTACAATTTAAATAAAAATCTAAACAAACCTGACCTAACCTGATCTAAACCAAAAATTTGAAGAAAAAGTACAGTTTTAATTGAAAACTCCTTTATTATAAAATTTAATTAAAAATCTAAACAAACCTGATTTGACATAATCGAAAAATTTAAAGAAAATGTATAGTTTTAATTAAAAACTCTTTTATTATTAAAATTTATTGAAAAATCTAAACAAACCTGACATTACCTGACCTAAACCAAAAATTTGAAGAAAAAGTACAGTTTTTATTAAAAAATCCTCTATTATTAAAATTTAATGAAAAATCTAAACAAACCTGACCTAGCCTGACCTAAACCAAAAATTTGAAGAAATAGTACAATTTTAATTAAAAACACTTTTATTATTAAAATTTAATTAAAAATCTAAACAAACTTGATCTGACATAATCGAAAAATTTGAAGAAAAAGTACAGTTTTAATTGACAACTCTTTTATGATTAAAATTTATTGAAAAATCTAAACAAACCTAACCTAAGCTAATTAGAAATAAACCAAAATTTAAAGAAAAAGTACTGTTTTAATTAAAAACTCCTTTATTATAAAATTTAAAGAAATTTCTAAATAAACCTGACCTAACTTGACCTAAACCAAAAATTGAACAAAAAGTACAGTTTTAGATAAAAACTCCTTTATTATTAAAATTTAAATAAAAATCTAAACTAACCTGACCTGACCTAAACGAAAAATTTGAAGAAACAGTACAGCTTTAATTAAAAACTCTTTTATTATTAAAATTTAACTAAAAATCTAAACAAACCTGACCTAACCTGACCTAAACCAAAAATTTGGAAGAAAAAGTACAGTTTTAATTGAAAACTCTTTTATGAGTAAAATTTACTGAAAAATCTAAACAAACCTAACCTAACCTAATTTGAAATAAACCAAAATTTATAGAAAAAGTACAGTTTTAATTAAAAACTCCTTTATTATTAAAATTTAAATAAAAATCTAAACAAACCTGACCTAACTTGACCTAAACCAAAAATTTGAAGAAGCAGTACAGTTTTAATTAAAAACTCGTTTAATATTAAAATTTAATTAAATATTTAAACAAACCTGACCTGACATAATCTTTCCTAATCAGAATATGAAGAAAAAGTACAATTTTATTCAAAAACTCCTTTATTAGTAAAATTTAATTAAAAATCTAAACAAACCTGATCTGACCTGAGCTAAACCAAATATTTGAAGAAAAAGTACAGTTTTAATTGAAAACTCTTTTATTATTTAAATTTAATCAAAATTTAAACAAACCTGACCTGACCTGACCTAAACCAAATATTTGAGGAAAAAGTACAGTTTTAATTAAAAAATCCTTTATCATTAAAATTTAATTAAAAATCTAAATAAACCTGACCTGACCTCAGCTAAACCAAATATTTGAAGAAAAAGTACAGTTTTAATTAAAAACTCTTTTATTATTAAAATTTATTGAAAAATCTATACAAACCTGACCTACCCTGACCTAAACCAAAAATTTGAAGAAAAAGTACAGTTTTAATTAAAAAATCCTCTATTATTAAAATTTAATGAAAAGTCTAAGCAAACCTGACCTAAACCAACAATTTGAATAAAAAGTATAGTTTTAATTAAAAACTCTTTTATTAAATAAATTAAACTAAAAATCTAAACAAACCTGACCTGACGTAATCTTACCTAATCAGAATATGAAGAAAAAGTACAATTTTATTCAAAAACTCCTTTATTAGTAAAATTTAATTAAAAATCTAAACAAACCTGATCTGACCTGAGCTAAACCAAAAATTTGAAGAAAAAGTACAGTTTTAATTAAAAACTCGTTTATTGTTAAATTTAATTAAATATTTAAACAAACCTGACCTGACATAATCTTACCTAATCAGAATATGAAGAAAAAGTACTAGTTTATTCAAGAACTCCTTTATTAGTAAAATTTAATTAAAAATCTAAACAAACCTGATATGAAGTAAACCAAAAATTTGAAGAAAAAGTACATTAAAAACTCGTTTATTATTAAAATTTAATTAAATATTTAAACAAACCTGACCTGACATAATCTTACCTAATCAGAATATGAAGAAAAAGTACAATTTTATTCAAAAACTCCTTTATTAGTAAAATTTAATTAAAAATCTAAACAAACCTGATCTGACCTGAGCTAAACCAAATATTTGAAGAAAAAGTACAGTTTTATTTGAAAACTCTTTTATTGTTTAAATTTAATCAAAATTTAAACAAACCTGACCTGACCTGACCTAAACCAAATATTTGAGGAAAAAGTACAGTTTTAATTAAAAAATCCTTTATTATTAAAATTTAATTAAAAATCTAAATAAACCTGACCTGACCTCAGCTAAACCAAATATTTGAAGAAAAAGTACAGTTTTAATTAAAAACTCTTTTATTATTAAAATTTGTTGAAAAATCTAAACAAACCTGACCTAACCTGACCTAAACCAAAAATTTGAAGAAAAAGTACAGTTTTTATTAAAAAATCCTCTATTATTAAAATTTAATGATAAATCTAAAGAAACCTGACCTAACCTTACCTAAACCAAAAATTTGAAGAAAAAGTACAGTTTTAATTAAAAAATCCTCTATTATTAAAATTTAATGAAAAGTCTAAGCAAACCTGACCTAAACCAACAATTTGAATAAAAAGTATAGTTTTAATTAAAAACTCTTTTATTATTAAAATTAAACTAAAAATCTAAACAAACCTGACGTGACGTAATCTTACCTGATCAGAATATGAAGAAAAAGTACAATTTTATTCAAAAACTCCTTTATTAGTAAAATTTAATTAAAAATCTAAACAAACCTGATCTGACCTGAGCTAAACCAAATATTTGAAGAAAAAGTACAGTTTTAATTGAAAACTCTTTTATTATTTAAATTTAATCAAAATTTAAACAAAACTGACCTGACCTGACCTAAACCAAATATTTGAGGAAAAAGTACAGTTTTAATTAAAAAATCCTTTATTATTAAAATTTAATTAAAAATCTAAATAAACCTGACCTGACCTCAGCTAAAGCAAATATTTGAAGAAAAAGTACAGTTTTAATTAAAAACTCTTTTATTATTAAAATTTATTGAAAAATCTATACAAACCTGACCTACCCTGACCTAAACCAAAAATTTGAAGAAAAAGTACACATTTATTATTAAAATTTAATGAAAAGTCTAAGCAAACCTGACCTAAACCAACAATTTGAAGAAAAAGTACAGTTTTAATTAAAAAATCCTCTATTATTAAAATTTAATGAAAAATCTAAACAAACCTGACCTATCTTGACCTAAACCAAAAATTGAACAAAAAGTACAGTTTTAGTTAAAACCTCCTTTATTATTAAAATTTAAATAAAAATCTAAACAAATCTCACTTAACTTGACCTAAACCAAAAATTTGAAGAAAAAGTACAGCTTTAATTAAAAACTCTTTTATTATTAATATTTAACTAAAAATCTAAACAAACCTTACCTAGCCTGACCTAAACCAAAAATTTGAAGAAAAAGTACAGTTTTAATTGAAAACTCTTTTATGATTAAAATTTATTGAAAAATCTAAACAAAACTAACCTAACCTAATATGAAATAAACCAAAATTTAAAGAAAAAGTACAGTTTTAATTAAAAACTCCTTTATTATAAAATTTAATTAAAAATCTAAACAAATCTGATCTGAAGTAAACCAAAAATTTGAAGAAAAAGTACAGTTTTAATGAAAAACGCATTTATTAGTAAAATTTAATTAAAAATCTAAACAAACCTGATCTGAAGTAAACCAAAAATTTGAAGAAAAAGTACATTAAAAACTCGTTTATTATTAAAATTTAATTAAATATTTAAACAAACCTGACCTGACATAATCTTACCTAATCAGAATATGAAGAAAAAGTACAATTTTATTCAAAAACTCCTTTATTAGTAAAATTTAATTAAAAATTTAAACAAACCTGATCTGACCTGAGCTAAACCAAATATTTGAAGAAAAAGTACAGTTTTAATTGAAAACTCTTTTATTATTTAAATTTAATCAAAATTTAAACAAACCTGACCTGACCTGACTTAAACCAAATATTTGAGGAAAAAGTACAGTTTTAATTAAAAAATCCTTTATTATTAAAATTTAATTAAAAATCTAAATAAACCTGACCTGACCTCAGCTAAACCAAATATTTGAAGAAAAAGTACAGTTTTAATTAAAAACTCTTTTATTATTAAAATTTATTGAAAAATCTATACAAACCTGACCTACCCTGACCTAAACCAAAAATTTGAAGAAAAAGTACACATTTATTATTAAAATTTAATGAAAAGTCTAAGCAAACCTGACCTAAACCAACAATTTGAAGAAAAAGTACAGTTTTAATTAAAAAATCCTCTATTATTAAAATTTAATGAAAAATCTAAACAAACCTGACCTAACTTGACCTAAACCAAAAATTGAACAAAAAGTACAGTTTTAGTTTAAAACTCCTTTATTATTAAAATTTAAATAAAAATCTAAACAAATCTCACCTAACTTGACCTAAACCAAAAATTTGAAGAAAAAGTACAGATTTAATTAAAAACTCTTTTATTATTAAAATTTAACTAAAAATCTAAACAAACCTGACCTAACCTGACCTAAACCAAAAATTTGAAGAAAAAGTACAGTTTTAATTGAAAACTTTTTATAATTAAAATTTATTGAAAAATCTAAACAAACCTAACCTAACCTAATTTGTAATAAACCAAAATTTAAAGAAAAAGTACAGTTTTAATTAAAAACTCGTTTATTATTAAAATTTACTTAAATATTTAAACAAACCTGACCTAACATAATCTTACCTAATCAGAATATGAAGAAAAAGTACAATTTTATTAAAAAACTCCTTTATTAGTAAAATTTAATTAAAAATCTAAACAAACCTGACCTGACCTGAGCTAAACCAAATATTTGAAGAAAAAGTACAGTTTTAATTAAAAACTCTTTTATTATTTAAATTTAATCAAAAATCTAAACAAACCTGATCTGACAAAATCGAAAAATTTGAAGAAAAAGTACAGTTTTAATTAAAATCTCCTTTATTATTAAAATTGAAATAAAAATCTAAACTAACTTGAACTGACATAAACGAAAAATTTGAAGAAAAAGTATGGTTTTAATTAAAAACTCATTTAATATTAAAATTTAATGAAAAGTCTAAACAAACCTGACCTAACCTTACCAAAATCAAAAATTTGAAGAAAAAGTACAATTTTAATTAAAAACTCGTTTATTATTAAAATTTAATCAAATATTTAAACAAACCTGACCTGACATAATCTTACCTAATTAGAATATGAAGAAAAAGTACAATTTTATTCAAAAACTCCTTTATTAGTAAAATTTAATTAAATTTCTAAACAAACCTGACCTAACTTGACCTAAACCAAAAATTGAACAAAAAGTACAGTTTTAGATAAAAACTCCTTTATTATTAAAATTTAAATAAAAATCTAAACTAACCTGACCTTACCAGAGCTAAACCAAAAATTTGAAGAAATAGTACAATTTTAATTAAAAACACTTTTATTATTAAAATTTAATTAAAAATCTAAACAAACTTGATCTGACATAATCGAAAAATTTGAAGAAAAAGTACAGTTTTAATTGATAACTCGTTTACTATTAAAATTTAATTAAAAATCTAAACAAACCTGATCTAACCAAATATTTGAAGAAAAAGTACAGTTTTAATTGAAAACTCTTTTATTATTTAAATTTAATCAAAATTTAAACAAACCTGACCTGACCTGACCTAAACCAAATATTTGAGGAAAAAGTACAGTTTTAATTAAAAAATCCTTTATTATTAAAATTTAATTAAAAATCTAAATAAACCTGACCTGACCTCAGCTAAACCAAATATTTGAAGAAAAAGTACAGTTTTAATTAAAAACTCTTTTATTATTAAAATTTATTGAAAAATCTATACAAACCTGACCTACCCTGACCTAAACCAAAAATTTGAAGAAAAAGTACACATTTATTATTAAAATTTAATGAAAAGTCTAAGCAAACCTGACCTAAACCAACAATTTGAAGAAAAAGTACAGTTTTAATTAAAAAATCCTCTATTATTAAAATTTAATGAAAAATCTAAACAAACCTGACCTAACTTGACCTAAACCAAAAATTGAACAAAAAGTACAGTTTTAGTTAAAAACTCCTTTATTATTAAAATTTAAATAAAAATCTAAACAAATCTCACCTAACTTGACCTAAACCAAAAATTTGAAGAAAAAGTACAGATTTAATTAAAAACTCTTTTATTATTAAAATTTAACTAAAAATCTAAACAAACCTGACCTAACCTGACCTAAACCAAAAATTTGAAGAAAAAGTACATTAAAAACTCGTTTATTATTAAAATTTAATTAAATATTTAAACAAACCTGACCTAACATAATCTTACCTAATCAGAATATGAAGAAAAAGTACAATTTTATTCAAAAACTCCTTTATTAGTAAAATTTAATTAAAAATCTAAACAAACCTGACCTGACCTGAGCTAAACCAAATATTTGAAGAAAATGTACAGTTTTAATTAAAAACTCTTTTATTATTTAAATTTAATCAAAATTTAAACAAACCTGACCTGACCTGACCTAAACCAAATATTTGAGGAAAAAGTACAGTTTTAATTAAAAAATCCCTTATTATTAAAATTTAATTAAAAATCTAAATAAACCTGACCTGACCTCAGTTAAACCAAATATTTGAAGAAAAAGTACAGTTTTAATTAAAAACTCTTTTATTATTAAAATTTATTGAAAAATCTATACAAACCTGACCTACCCTGACCTAAACCAAAAATTTGAAGAAAAAGTACACATTTATTATTAACATTTAATGTAAAGTCTAAGCAAACCTGACCTAAACCAACAATTTGAAGAAAAAGTACAGTTTTAATTAAAAAATCCTCTATTATTAAAATTTAATGAAAAATCTAAACAAACCTGACCCAACTTGACCTAAACCAAAAATTGAACAAAAAGTACAGTTTTAGTTAAAAACTCCTTTATTATTAAAATTTAAATAAAAATCTAAACTAAACTGACCTGACATAAACGAAAAATTTGAAGAAAAAGTATGGTTTTAATTAAAAACTCATTTAATATTAAAATTTAATGAAAAGTCTAAACAAACCTGACCTAACCTTACCAAAATCAAAAATTTGAAGAAAAAGTACAATTTTAATTAAAAACTCGTTTATTATTAAAATTTAATCAAATATTTAAACAAACCTGACCTGACATAATCTTACCTAATTAGAAAATGAAGAAAAAGTACAATTTTATTCAAAAACTCCTTTATTAGTAAAATTTAATTAAATTTCTAAACAAACCTGACCTAACTTGACCTAAACCAAAAATTGAACAAAAAGTACAGTTTTAGATAAAAACTCCTTTATTATTAAAATTTAAATAAAAATCTAAACTAACCTGACCTTACCAGAGCTAAACCAAAAATTTGAAGAAATAGTACAATTTTAATTAAAAACACTTTTATTATTAAAATTTAATTAAAAATCTAAACAAACATGACCTGACCTGAGCTAACACAAAAATTTGAAGAAAAAGCACAATTTTAATTAAAAACTTCTTTATTATTAAAATTTGATTAAAAATCTAAACAATCCTTACCTGACCTGAGCTAAACCAAATATTTGAAGAAAAAGTACAGTTTTAATTAAAAACTCATTTATTATTAAAATTTATTGAAAAATTTAAAAAGACCTGACCTAACTTGACCTAAACCAAAAATTTGAAGAAAAAGTAAAGTTTTAATTAAAAACTCTTTTATTATTAAAATTTAATCAAAATTTAAACAAACCTGACGTGGCCTGACATAAACCAAATATTTGAAGAAAAAGTACAGTTTTTAATAAAAAATCCTCTATTATTAAAATTTAATGAAAAATCTAAACAAACCTGACCTAACTTGACCTAAACCAAAAATTGAACAAAAAGTTCAGTTTTAGTTAAAAACTCCTTTATTATTACAATTTAAATAAAAATCTAAACAAACCTGACCTAACCTGATCTAAACCAAAAATTTGAAGAAAAAGTACAGTTTTAATTGAAAACTCTTTTATGATTAAAATTTATTGAAAAATCTAAACAAACCTAACCTAACCCAATTTGAAATAAACCAAAATTTAAAGAAAATGTATAGTTTTAATTAAAAACTCTTTTATTATTAAAATTTATTGAAAAATCTAAACAAACCTGACATTACCTGACCTAAACCAAAAATTTGAAGAAAAAGTACAGTTTTTATTAAAAAATCCTCTATTATTAAAATTTAATGAAAAATCTAAACAAACCTGACCTAGCCTGACCTAAACCAAAAATTTGAAGAAATAATACAATTTTAATTAAAAACACTTTTATTATTAAAATTTAATTAAAAATCTAAACAAACTTGATCTGACATAATCGAAAAATTTGAAGAAAAAGTACAGTTTTAATTGACAACTCTTTTATGATTAAAATTTATTGAAAAATCTAAACAAACCTAACCTAAGCTAATTAGAAATAAACCAAAATTTAAAGAAAAAGTACTGTTTTAATTAAAAACTCCTTTATTATAAAATTTAATTAAATTTCTAAATAAACCTGACCTAACTTGACCTAAACCAAAAATTGAACAAAAAGTACAGTTTTAGATAAAAACTCCTTTATTATTAAAATTTAAATAAAAATCTAAACTAACCTGACCTGACCTAAACGAAAAATTTGAAGAAAAATTATGGTTTTAATTAAAAACGCATTTAATATTAAAATTTAAGGAAAAGTCTAAACAAACCTGACCTAACCTTACCAAAATCAAAAATTTGAAGAAAAAGTACAATTTTAATTAAAAACGCAATTATTATTAAAATTTGAAGAAAAATCTAAACAAACCTGATCTGAAGTAAACCAAAAATTTGAAGAAAAAGTACAGTTTTAATTAAAAACTCGTTTATTGTTAAATTTAATTAAATATTTAAACAAACCTGACCTGACATAATCTTACCTAATCAGAATATGAAGAAAAAGTACTATTTTATTCAAGAACTCCTTTATTAGTAAAATTTAATTAAAAATCTAAACAAACCTGACCTGTCCAGAGCTAAACCAAAAATTTGTAGAAATAGTACAATTTTAATTAAAAACACTTTTATTATTAAAATTTAATTAAAAATCTAAACAAACCTGATCTGACAAAATCGAAAAATTTTAAGAAAAAGTACAGTTTTAATTAGAAACTCCATTATTATAAAATTTAATTAAAAATCTAAACATATCTGACCTGACCTGAGCTAAACCAAAAATTTGAAGAAATAGTACACCTTTAATTAAAAACACTTTTATTATTAAAATTTAATGAAACCAAATATTTGAATAAAAAGTACAGTTTTAATTAAAAACTCTTTTATTATATAAATTTAATCAAAATTTAAACAAACCTGACCTGACCTGACCTAAACCAAATATTTGAAGAAAAAGTACAGTTTTAATTAAAAACTCTTTTATTATATAAATTTAATCAAAATTTAAACAAACCTGACCTGACCTGAACTAAACCAAAATTTGAAGAAAAAGTACAGTTTTAATTGAAAACTCTTTTATTATTTAAATTTAATCAAAATTTAAACAAACCTGACCTGACCTGACCTAAACCAAATATTTGAGGAAAAAGTACAGTTTTAATTAAAAAATCCTTTATCATTAAAATTTAATTAAAAATCTAAATAAACCTGACCTGACCTCAGCTAAACCAAATATTTGAAGAAAAAGTACAGTTTTAATTAAAAACTCTTTTATTATTAAAATTTATTGAAAAATCTATACAAACCTGACCTACCCTGACCTAAACCAAAAATTTGAAGAAAAAGTAGTTTTAATTAAAAAATCCTCTATTATTAAAATTTAATGAAAAGTCTAAGCAAACCTGACCTAAACCAACAATTTGAATAAAAAGTATAGTTTTAATTAAAAACTCTTTTATTATTAAAATTAAACTAAAAATCTAAACAAACCTGACCTGACGTAATCTTACCTAATCAGAATATGAAGAAAAAGTACAATTTTATTCAAAAACTCCTTTATTAGTAAAATTTAATTAAAAATCTAAACAAACCTGATCTGACCTGAGCTAAACCAAATATTTGAGGAAAAAGTACAGTTTTAATTAAAAAATCCTTTATTATTAAAATTTAATTAAAAATCTAAATAAACCTGACCTGACCTCAGCTAAACCAAATATTTGAAGAAAAAGTACAGTTTTAATTAAAAACTCTTTTATTATTAAAATTTATTGAAAAATCTATACAAACCTGACCTACCCTGACCTAAACCAAAAATTTGAAGAAAAAGTACACATTTATTATTAAAATTTAATGAAAAGTCTAAGCAAACCTGACCTAAACCAACAATTTGAAGAAAAAGTACAGTTTTAATTAAAAAATCCTCTATTATTAAAATTTAATGAAAAATCTAAACAAACCTGACCTATCTTGACCTAAACCAAAAATTGAACAAAAAGTACAGTTTTAGTTAAAACCTCCTTTATTATTAAAATTTAAATAAAAATCTAAACAAATCTCACTTAACTTGACCTAAACCAAAAATTTGAAGAAAAAGTACAGCTTTAATTAAAAACTCTATTATTATTAATATTTAACTAAAAATCTAAACAAACCTTACCTAGCCTGACCTAAACCAAAAATTTGAAGAAAAAGTACAGTTTTAATTGAAAACTCTTTTATGATTAAAATTTATTGAAAAATCTAAACAAAACTAACCTAACCTAATATGAAATAAACCAAAATTTAAAGAAAAAGTACAGTTTTAATTAAAAACTCCTTTATTATAAAATTTAATTAAAAATCTAAACAAATCTGATCTGAAGTAAACCAAAAATTTGAAGAAAAAGTACAGTTTTAATGAAAAACGCATTTATTAGTAAAATTTAATTAAAAATCTAAACAAACCTGATCTGAAGTAAACCAAAAATTTGAAGAAAAAGTACATTAAAAACTCGTTTATTATTAAAATTTAATTAAATATTTAAACAAACCTGACCTGACATAATCTTACCTAATCAGAATATGAAGAAAAAGTACAATTTTATTCAAAAACTCCTTTATTAGTAAAATTTAATTAAAAATCTAAACAAACCTGATCTGACCTGAGCTAAACCAAATATTTGAAGAAAAAGTACAGTTTTAATTGAAAACTCTTTTATTATTTAAATTTAATCAAAATTTAAACAAACCTGACCTGACCTGACTTAAACCAAATATTTGAGGAAAAAGTACAGTTTTAATTAAAAAATCCTTTATTATTAAAATTTAATTAAAAATCTAAATAAACCTGACCTGACCTCAGCTAAACCAAATATTTGAAGAAAAAGTACAGTTTTAATTAAAAACTCTTTTATTATTAAAATTTATTGAAAAATCTATACAAACCTGACCTACCCTGACCTAAACCAAAAATTTGAAGAAAAAGTACACATTTATTATTAAAATTTAATGAAAAGTCTAAGCAAACCTGACCTAAACCAACAATTTGAAGAAAAAGTACAGTTTTAATTAAAAAATCCTCTATTATTAAAATTTAATGAAAAATCTAAACAAACCTGACCTAACTTGACCTAAACCAAAAATTTGAAGAAAAAGTACACATTTATTATTAAAATTTAATGAAAAGTCTAAGCAAACCTGACCTAAACCAACAATTTGAAGAAAAAGTACAGTTTTAATTAAAAAATCCTCTATTATTAAAATTTAATGAAAAATCTAAACAAACCTGACCTAACTTGACCTAAATCAAAAATTGAACAAAAAGTACAGTTTTAGTTAAAAACTCCTTTATTATTAAAATTTAAATAAAAATCTAAACTAAACTGACCTGACATAAACGAAAAATTTGAAGAAAAAGTATGGTTTTAATTAAAAACTCATTTAATATTAAAATTTAATGAAAAGTCTAAACAAACCTGACCTGACCTGACCTAAGCCAAAAATTGAACAAAAAGTACAGTTTTAGATAAAAACTCCTTTATTATTAAAATTTAAATAAAAATCTAAACTAACCTGACCTTACCAGAGCTAAACCAAAAATTTGAAGAAATAGTACAATTTTAATTAAAAACACTTTTATTATTAAAATTTAATTAAAAATCTAAACAAACTTGATCTGACATAATCGAAAAATTTGAAGAAAAAGTACAGTTTTTTTAATTGATAACTCGTTTATTATTAAAATTTAATTAAAAATCTAAACAAACCTGATCTAACCAAATATTTGTAGAAAAAGTACAGTTTTAATTCAAAACTCTTTTATTATTTAAATTTAATCAAAATTTAAACAAACCTGACCTGACCTGACCTAAACCAAATATTTGAGGAAAAAGTACAGTTTTAATTAAAAAATCCTTTATTATTAAAATTTAATTAAAAATCTAAATAAACCTGACCTGACCTCAGCTAAACCAAATATTTGAAGAAAAAGTACAGTTTTAATTAAAAACTCTTTTATTATTAAAATTTATTGAAAAATCTATACAAACCTGACCTACCCTGACCTAAACCAAAAATTTGAAGAAAAAGTACACATTTATTATTAAAATTTAATGAAAAGTCTAAGCAAACCTGACCTAAACCAACAATTTGAAGAAAAAGTACAGTTTTAATTAAAAAATCCTCTATTATTAAAATTTAATGAAAAATCTAAACAAACCTGACCTAACTTGACCTAAACCAAAAATTGAACAAAAAGTACAGTTTTAGTTAAAAACTCCTTTATTATTAAAATTTAAATAAAAATCTAAACAAATCTCACCTAACTTGACCTAAACCAAAAATTTGAAGAAAAAGTACAGATTTAATTAAAAACTTTTATTATTAAAATTTAACTAAAAATCTAAACAAACCTGACCTAACCTGACCTAAACCAAAAATTTGAAGAAAAAGTACATTAAAAACTCGTTTATTATTAAAATTTAATTAAATATTTAAACAAACCTGACCTAACATAATCTTACCTAATCAGAATATGAAGAAAAAGTACAATTTTATTCAAAAACTCCTTTATTAGTAAAATTTAATTAAAAATCTAAACAAACCTGACCTGACCTGAGCTAAACGAAATATTTGAAGAAAATGTACAGTTTTAATTAAAAACTCTTTTATTATTTAAATTTAATCAAAATTTAAACAAACCTGACCTGACCTGACCTAAACCAAATATTTGAGGAAAAAGTACAGTTTTAATTAAAAAATCCCTTATTATTAAAATTTAATTAAAAATCTAAATAAACCTGACCTGACCTCAGCTAAACCAAATGTTTGAAGAAAAAGTACAGTTTTAATTAAAAACTCTTTTATTATTAAAATTTATTGAAAAATCTATACAAACCTGACCTACCCTGACCTAAACCAAAAATTTGAAGAAAAAGTACACATTTATTATTAATATTTAATGAAAAGTCTAAGCAAACCTGACCTAAACCAACAATTTGAAGAAAAAGTACAGTTTTAATTAAAAAATCCTCTATTATTAAAATTTAATGAAAAATCTAAACAAACCTGACCTAACTTGACCTAAATCAAAAATTGAACAAAAAGTACAGTTTTAGTTAAAAACTCCTTTATTATTAAAATTTAAATAAAATTCTAAACTAAACTGACCTGACATAAACGAAAAATTTGAAGAAAAAGTATGGTTTTAATTAAAAACTCATTTAATATTAAAATTTAATGAAAAGTCCAAACAAACCTGACCTGACCTGACCTAAGCCAAAAATTGAACAAAAAGTACAGTTTTAGATAAAAACTCCTTTATTATTAAAATTTAAATAAAAATCTAAACTAACCTGACCTTACCAGAGCTAAACCAAAAATTTGAAGAAATCGTACAATTTTAATTAAAAACACTTTTATTATTAAAATTTAATTAAAAATCTAAACAAACTTGATCTGACATAATCGAAAAATTTGAAGAAAAAGTACAGTTTTTTTAATTGATAACTCGTTTATTATTAAAATTTAATTAAAAATCTAAACAAACCTGATCTAACCAAATATTTGTAGAAAAAGTACAGTTTTAATTCAAAACTCTTTTATTATTTAAATTTAATCAAAATTTAAACAAACCTGACCTGACCTGACCTAAACCAAATATTTGAGGAAAAAGTACAGTTTTAATTAAAAAATCCTTTATTATTAAAATTTAATTAAAAATCTAAATAAACCTGACCTGACCTCAGCTAAACCAAATATTTGAAGAAAAAGTACAGTTTTAATTAAAAACTCTTTTATTATTAAAATTTATTGAAAAATCTATACAAACCTGACCTACCCTGACCTAAACCAAAAATTTGAAGAAAAAGTACACATTTATTATTAAAATTTAATGAAAAGTCTAAGCACACCTGACCTAAACCAACAATTTGAAGAAAAAGTACAGTTTTAATTAAAAAATCCTCTATTATTAAAATTTAATGAAAAATCTAAACAAACCTGACCTAACTTGACCTAAACCAAAAATTGAACAAAAAGTACAGTTTTAGTTAAAAACTCCTTTATTATTAAAATTTAAATAAAAATCTAAACAAATCTCACCTAACTTGACCTAAACCAAAAATTTTAAGAAAAAGTACAGATTTAATTAAAAACTCTTTTATTATTAAAATTTAACTAAAAATCTAAACAAACCTGACCTAACCTGACCTAAACCAAAAATTTGAAGAAAAAGTACATTAAAAACTCGTTTATTATTAAAATTTAATTAAATATTTAAACAAACCTGACTCAACATAATCTTACCTAATCAGAATATGAAGAAAAAGTACAATTTTATTCAAAAACTCCTTTATTAGTAAAATTTAATTAAAAATTTAAACAAACATTTGAAGAAAATGTACAGTTTTAATTAAAAACTCTTTTATTATTTAAATTTAATCAAAATCTAAATAAACCTGACCTGACCTCAGCTAAACCAAATATTTGAAGAAAAAGTACAGTTTTAATTAAAAACTCTTTTATTATTAAAATTTATTGAAAAATCTATACAAACCTGACCTACCCTGACCTAAACCAAAAATTTGAAGAAAAAGTACACATTTATTATTAAAATTTAATGAAAAGTCTAAGCAAACCTGACCTAAACCAACAATTTGAAGAAAAAGTACAGTTTTAATTAAAAAATCCTCTATTATTAAAATTTAATGAAAAATCTAAACAAACCTGACCTAACTTGACCTAAACCAAAAATTGAACAAAAAGTACAGTTTTAGTTAAAAACTCCTTTATTATTAAAATTTAAATAAAAATCTAAACTAAACTGACCTGACATAAACGAAAAATTTGAAGAAAAAGTATGGTTTTAATTAAAAACTCATTTAATATTAAAATTTAATGAAAAGTCTAAACAAACCTGACCTAACCTTACCAAAATCAAAAATTTGAAGAAAAAGTACAATTTTAATTAAAAACTCGTTTATTATTAAAATTTAATCAAATATTTAAACAAACCTGACCTGACATAATCTTACCTAATTAGAATATGAAGAAAAAGTACAATTTTATTCAAAAACTCCTTTATTAGTAAAATTTAATTAAATTTCTAAACAAACCTGACCTAACTTGACCTAAACCAAAAATTGAACAAAAAGTACAGTTTTAGATAAAAACTCCTTTATTATTAAAATTTAAATAAAAATCTAAACTAACCTGACCTTACCAGAGCTAAACCAAAAATTTGAAGAAATAGTACAATTTTAATTAAAAACACTTTTATTATTAAAATTTAATTAAAAATCTAAACAAACTTGATCTGACATAATCGAAAAATTTGAAGAAAAAGTACAGTTTTAATTGATAACTCTTTTATGATTAAAATTTATTGAAAAATCTAATCAAACCTAACCTAACCTAATTAGAAATAAACCAAAATTTAAAGAAAAAGTACTGTTTTAATTAAAAACTCCTTTATTATAAAATTTAATTAAATTTCTAAACAAACCTGACCTAACTTGACCTAAACCAAAAATTGAACAAAAAGTACAGTTTTAGATAAAAACTCCTTTATTATTAAAATTTAAATAAAAATCTAAACTAACCTGACCTGACATAAACGAAAAATTTGAAGAAAAATTATGGCTTTAATTAAAAACTCATTTAATATTAAAATTTAAGGAAAAGTCTAAAGAAACCTGACCTAACCTTACCAAAATCAAAAATTTGAAGAAAAAGTACAATTTTAATTAAAAACGCATTTATTATTAAAATTTGAAGAAAAATCTAAACAAACCTGATCTGAAGTAAACCAAAAATTTGAAGAAAAAGTACAGTTTTAATTAAAAACTCGTTTATTATTAAATTTAATTAAATATTTAAACAAACCTGACCTGACATAATCTTACCTAATCAGAATATGAAGAAAAAGTACTATTTTATTCAAGAACTCCTTTATTAGTAAAATTTAATTAAAAATCTAAACAAACCTGACCTGTCCAGAGCTAAACCAAAAATTTGTAGAAATAGTACAATTTTAATTAAAAACTCTTTTATTATTAAAATTTAATCAAAATTTAAACAAACCTGACGTGGCCTGACCTAAACCAAATATTTGAAGAAAAAGTACAGTTTTAAATAAAAAATCCTCTATTATTAAAATTTAATGAAAAATCTAAACAAACCTGACCTAACTTGACCTAAACCAAAAATTGAACAAAAAGTTCAGTTTTAGTTAAAAACTCCTTTATTATTACAATTTAAATAAAAATCTAAACAAACCTGACCTAACCTGACCTAAACCAAAAATTTGAAGAAAAAGTACAGTTTTAATTGAAAACTCTTTTATGATTAAAATTTATTGAAAAATCTAAACAAACCTAACCTAACCTAATTTGAAATAAACCAAAATTTAAAGAAAAAGTACAGTTTTAATTAAAAACTCCTTTATTATAAAATTTAATTAAAAATCTAAACAAACCTGTGATTTGACATAATCGAAAAATTTAAAGAAAATGTATAGTTTTAATTAAAAACTCTTTTATTATTAAAATTTAATCAAAATTTAAATAAACCTGACCTGACCTGACCTAAACCAAATATTTGAAGAAATAGTACAATTTTAATTAAAAACACTTTTATTATTAAAATTTAATTAAAAATCTAAACAAACTTGATCTGACATAATCGAAAAATTTGAAGAAAAAGTACAGTTTTAATTGACAACTCTTTTATGATTAAAATTTATTGAAAAATCTAAACAAACCTAACCTAATTAGAAATAAACCAAAATTTAAAGAAAAAGTACTGTTTTAATTAAAAACTCCTTTATTATAAAATTTAATTAAATTTCTAAATAAACCTGACCTAACTTGACCTAAACCAAAAATTGAACAAAAAGTACAGTTTTAGATAAAAACTCCTTTATTATTAAAATTTAAATAAAAATCTAAACTAACCTGACCTGACCTAAACGAAAAATTTGAAGAAAAATTATGGTTTTAATTAAAAACTCATTTAATATTAAAATTTAAGGAAAAGTCTAAACAAACCTGACCTAACCTTACCAAAATCAAAAATTTGAAGAAAAAGTACAATTTTAATTAAAAACGCATTTATTATTAATATTTGAAGAAAAATCTAAACAAACCTGATCTGAAGTAAACCAAAAATTTGAAGAAAAAGTACAGTTTTAATTAAAAACTCGTTTATTGTTAAATTTAATTAAATATTTAAACAAACCTGACCTGACATAATCTTACCTAATCAGAATATGAAGAAAAAGTACTATTTTATTCAAGAACTCCTTTATTAGTAAAATTTAATTAAAAATCTAAACAAACCTGACCTGTCCAGAGCTAAACCAAAAATTTGTAGAAATAGTACAATTTTAATTAAAAACACTTTTATTATTAAAATTTAATTAAAAATCTAAACAAACCTGATCTGACAAAATCGAAAAATTTTAAGAAAAGTACAGTTCTAATTAGAAACTCCATTATTAAAAAATTTAATTAAAAATCTAAACTAACTTGAACTGACATAAACGAAAAATTTGAAGAAAATGTACAGTTTTAATTAAAAACACTTTTATTATTAAAATTTAATGAAACCAAATATTTGAAGAAAAAGTACAGTTTTAATTAAAAACTCTTTTATTATATAAATTTAATCAAAATTTAAACAAACCTGACCTGACCTGACCTAAACCAAATATTTGAAGAAAAAGTACAGTTTTAATTAAAAAATCCTTTATTATTAAAATTTAATTAAAAATCTAAACAAACCTGACCAGACCTGAGCTAAACCAAATATTTGAAGAAAAAGTACAGTTTTAATTAAAAACTCTTTTATTATATAATTTAATCAAAATTTAAACAAACCTGACCTGACCTGACCTAAACCAAAATTTGAAGAAAAAGTACAGTTTTAATTAAAAACTTGTTTATTATTAAAATGTAATGAAAAATCTAAGCAAACCTGACCTAACCTGACCTAAGCCAAATATTTGAAGAAAAAGTACAGTTTTAATTAAAAACTCCTTTATTATTAAAATTTAATTAAATATTTAAACAAACCTGACCTGACATAACCTTACCTAATCAGAATATGAAGAAAAAGTACAATTTTATTCAAAAACTGCTTTATTAGTAAGATTTAATTAAAAATCTAAACATATCTGACCTGACCTGAGCTAAACCTAATATTTGAAGAAAAAGTAAAGTTTTAATTAAAAACTCTTTTATTATTAAAATTTAATGAAAAGTCTAAGCAAATCTGACCTAAACCAACAATTTGAAGAAAAAGTACAGTTTTAATTAAAAAATCCTCTAATGTTAAAATTTAATGAAAAATCTAAACAAACCTGACCTAACTTGACCTAAACCAAAAATTGAACAAAAAGTTCAGTTTTAGTTAAAAACTCCTTTATTATTAAAATTTAAATAAAAATCTAAACAAACCTGACCTAACTTGACCTAAACCAAAAATTTGAAGAAACAGTACAGCTTTAATTAAAAACTCTTTTATTATTAAAATTTAACTAAAAATCTAAACAAACCTGACCTAACCTGACCTAAACCAAAAATTTGGAAGAAAAAGTACAGTTTTAATTGAAAACTCTTTTATGAGTAAAATTTATTGAAAAATCTAAACAAACCTAACCTAACCTAATTTGAAATAAACCAAAATTTATAGAAAAAGTACAGTTTTAATTAAAAACTCCTTTATTATTAAAATTTAAATAAAAATCTAAACAAACCTGACCTAACTTGACCTAAACCAAAAATTTGAAGAAACAGTACAGTTTTAATTAAAAACTTGTTTAATATTAAAATTTAATTAAATATTTAAACAAACCTGACCTGACATAATCTTACCTAATCAGAATATGAAGAAAAAGTACAATTTTATTCAAAAACTCCTTTATTAGTAAAATTTAATTAAAAATCTAAACAAACCTGATATGAAGTAAACCAAAAATTTGAAGAAAAAGTACATTAAAAACTCGTTTATTATTAAAATTTAATTAAATATTTAAACAAACCTGACCTGACATAATCTTACCTAATCAGAATATGAAGAAAAAGTACAATTTTATTCAAAAACTCCTTTATTAGTAAAATTTAATTAAAAATCTAAACAAACCTGATCTGACCTGAGCTAAACCAAAAATTTGAAGAAAAAGTACAGTTTTAATTAAAAACTCGTTTATTGTTAAATTTAATTAAATATTTAAACAAACCTGACCTGACATAATCTTACCTAATCAGAATATGAAGAAAAAGTACTATTTTATTCAAGAACTCCTTTATTAGTAAAATTTAATTAAAAATCTAAACAAACCTGATATGAAGTAAACCAAAAATTTGAAGAAAAAGTACATTAAAAACTCCTTTATTAGTAAAATTTAATTAAAAATCTAAACAAACCTGACCTGACCTGACCTGACCTAAACCAAATATTTGAGGAAAAAGTACAGTTTTAATTAAAAAATCCTTTATTATTAAAATTTAATTAAAAATCTAAATAAACCTGACCTGACCTCAGCTAAACCAAATATTTGAAGAAAAAGTACAGTTTTAATTAAAAACTCTTTTATTATTAAAATTTATTGAAAAATCTAAACAAACCTGACCTAACCTGACCTAAACCAAAAATTTGAAGAAAAAGTACAGTTTTTATTAAAAAATCCTCTATTATTAAAATTTAATGAAAAATCTAAACAAACCTGACCTAACCTTACCTAAACCAAAAATTTGTAAAAAAAGTACAGTTTTAATTAAAAAATCCTCTATTATTAAAATTTAATGAAAAGTCTAAGCAAACCTGACCTAAACCAACAATTTGAATAAAAAGTATAGTTTTAATTAAAAACTCTTTTATTATTAAAATTAAACTAAAAATCTAAACAAACCTGACCTGACGTAATCTTACCTGATCAGAATATGAAGAAAAAGTACAATTTTATTCAAAAACTCCTTTATTAGTAAAATTTAATTAAAAATCTAAACAAACCTGATCTGACCTGAGCTAAACCAAATATTTGAAGAAAAAGTACAGTTTTAATTGAAAACTCTTTTATTATTTAAATTTAATCAAAATTTAAACAAACCTGACCTGACCTGACCTAAACCAAATATTTGAGGAAAAAGTACAGTTTTAATTAAAAAATCCTTTATTATTAAAATTTAATTAAAAATCTAAATAAACCTGACCTGACCTCAGCTAAACCAAATATTTGAAGAAAAAGTACAGTTTTAATTAAAAACTCTTTTATTATTAAAATTTATTGAAAAATCTATACAAACCTGACCTACCCTGTCCTAAACCAAAAATTTGAAGAAAAAGTACACATTTATTATTAAAATTTAATGAAAAGTCTAAGCAAACCTGACCTAAACCAACAATTTGAAGAAAAAGTACAGTTTTAATTAAAAAATCCTCTATTATTAAAATTTAATGAAAAATCTAAACAAACCTGACCTAACTTGACCTAAACCAAAAATTGAACAAAAAGTACAGTTTTAGTTAAAACCTCCTTTATTATTAAAATTTAAATAAAAATCTAAACAAATCTCACTTAACTTGACCTAAACCAAAAATTTGAAGAAAAAGTACAGCTTTAATTAAAAACTCTTTTATTATTAATATTTAACTAAAAATCTAAACAAACCTTACCTAGCCTGACCTAAACCAAAAATTTGAAGAAAAAGTACAGTTTTAATTGAAAACTCTTTTATGATTAAAAATTATTGAAAAATCTAAACAAAACTAACCTAACCTAATATGAAATAAACCAAAATTTAAAGAAAAAGTACAGTTTTAATTAAAAACTCCTTTATTATAAAATTTAATTAAAAATCTAAACAAATCTGATCTGAAGTAAACCAAAAATTTGAAGAAAAAGTACAGTTTTAATGAAAAACGCATTTATTAGTAAAATTTAATTAAAAATCTAAACAAACCTGATCTGAAGTAAACCAAAAATTTGAAGAAAAAGTACATTAAAAACTCGTTTATTATTAAAATTTAATTAAATATTTAAACAAACCTGACCTGACATAATCTTACCTAATCAGAATATGAAGAAAAAGTACAATTTTATTCAAAAACTCCTTTATTAGTAAAATTTAATTAAAAATCTAAACAAACCTGATCTGACCTGAGCTAAATCAAATATTTGAAGAAAAAGTACAGTTTTAATTGAAAACTCTTTTATTATTTAAATTTAATCAAAATTTAAACAAACCTGACCTAACCTGACCTAAACCAAATATTTGAGGAAAAAGTACAGTTTTAATTAAAAAATCCTTTATTATTAAAATTTAATTAAAAATCTAAATAAACCTGACCTGACCTCAGCTAAACCAAATATTTGAAGAAAAAGTACAGTTTTAATTAAAAACTCTTTTATTATTAAAATTTATTGAAAAATCTATACAAACCTGACCTACCCTGACCTAAACCAAAAATTTGAAGAAAAAGTACAGATTTAATTAAAAAATCCTCTATTATTAAAATTTAATGAAAAGTCTAAGCAAACCTGACCTAAACCAACAATTTGAATAAAAAGTATAGTTTTAATTAAAAACTCTTTTATTATTAAAATTAAACTAAAAATCTAAACAAACCTGACCTGACGTAATCTTACCTAATCAGAATATGAAGAAAAAGTACAATTTTATTCAAAAACTCCTTTATTAGTAAAATTTAATTAAAAATCTAAACAAACCTGATCTGACCTGAGCTAAACCAAAAATTTGAAGAAAAAGTACAGTTTTAATTAAAAACTCGTTTATTGTTAAATTTAATTAAATATTTAAACAAACCTGACCTGACATAATCTTACCTAATCAGAATATGAAGAAAAAGTACTATTTTATTCAAGAACTCCTTTATTAGTAAAATTTAATTAAAAATCTAAACAAACCTGATATGAAGTAAACCAAAAATTTGAAGAAAAAGTACATTAAAAACTCCTTTATTAGTAAAATTTAATTAAAAATCTAAACAAACCTGACCTGACCTGACCTGACCTAAACCAAATATTTGAGGAAAAAGTACAGTTTTAATTAAAAAATCCTTTATTATTAAAATTTAATTAAAAATCTAAATAAACCTGACCTGACCTCAGCTAAACCAAATATTTGAAGAAAAAGTACAGTTTTAATTAAAAACTCTTTTATTATTAAAATTTATTGAAAAATCTAAACAAACCTGACCTAACCTGTCCTAAACCAAAAATTTGAAGAAAAAGTACAGTTTTTATTAAAAAATCCTCTATTATTAAAATTTAATGAAAAATCTAAACAAACCTGACCTAACCTTACCTAAACCAAAAATTTGAAGAAAAAGTACAGTTTTAATTAAAAAATCCTCTATTATTAAAATTTAATGAAAAGTCTAAGCAAACCTGACCTAAACCAACAATTTGAATAAAAAGTATAGTTTTAATTAAAAACTCTTTTATTATTAAAATTAAACTAAAAATCTAAACAAACCTGACCTGACGTAATCTTACCTGATCAGAATATGAAGAAAAAGTACAATTTTATTCAAAAACTCCTTTATTAGTAAAATTTAATTAAAAATCTAAACAAACCTGATCTGACCTGAGCTAAACCAAATATTTGAAGAAAAAGTACAGTTTTAATTGAAAACTCTTTTATTATTTAAATTTAATCAAAATTTAAACAAACCTGACCTGACCTGACCTAAACCAAATATTTGAGGAAAAAGTACAGTTTTAATTAAAAAATCCTTTATTATTAAAATTTAATTAAAAATCTAAATAAACCTGACCTGACCTCAGCTAAACCAAATATTTGAAGAAAAAGTACAGTTTTAATTAAAAAATCCTCTATTATTAAAATTTAATGAAAAATCTAAACAAACCTGACCTAACTTGACCTAAACCAAAAATTGAACAAAAGGTACAGTTTTAGTTAAAACCTCCTTTATTATTAAAATTTAAATAAAAATCTAAACAAATCTCACTTAACTTGACCTAAACCAAAAATTTGAAGAAAAAGTACAGCTTTAATTAAAAACTCTTTTATTATAAATATTTAACTAAAAATCTAAACAAACCTTACCTAGCCTGACCTAAACCAAAAATTTGAAGAAAAAGTACAGTTTTAATTGAAAACTCTTTTATGATTAAAAATTATTGAAAAATCTAAACAAAACTAACCTAACCTAATATGAAATAAACCAAAAATTTGAAGAAAAAGTACAGTTTTAATGAAAAACGCATTTATTAGTAAAATTTAATTAAAAATCTAAACAAACCTGATCTGAAGTAAACCAAAAATTTGAAGAAAAAGTACATTAAAAACTCGTTTATTATTAAAATTTAATTAAATATTTAAACAAACCTGACCTGACATAATCTTACCTAATCAGAATATGAAGAAAAAGTACAATTTTATTCAAAAACTCCTTTATTAGTAAAATTTAATTAAAAATCTAAACAAACCTGATCTGACCTGAGCTAAATCAAATATTTGAAGGAAAAGTACAGTTTTAATTGAAAACTCTTTTATTATTTAAATTTAATCAAAATTTAAACAAACCTGACCTAACCTGACCTAAACCAAATATTTGAGGAAAAAGTACAGTTTTAATTAAAAAATCCTTTATTATTAAAATTTAATTAAAAATCTAAATAAACCTGACCTGACCTCAGCTAAACCAAATATTTGAAGAAAAAGTACAGTTTTAATTAAAAACTCTTTTATTATTAAAATTTATTGAAAAATCTATACAAACCTGACCTACCCTGACCTAAACCAAAAATTTGAAGAAAAAGTACACATTTATTATTAAAATTTAATGAAAAGTCTAAGCAAACCTGACCTAAACCAACAATTTGAAGAAAAAGTACAGTTTTAATTAAAAAGTCCTCTATTATTAAAATTTAATGAAAAATCTAAACAAACCTGACCTAACTTGACCTAAACCAAAAATTGAACAAAAAGTACAGTTTTAGTTTAAAACTCCTTTATTATTAAAATTTAAATAAAAATCTAAACAAATCTCACCTAACTTGACCTAAACCAAAAATTTGAAGAAAAAGTACAGATTTAATTAAAAACTCTTTTATTATTAAAATTTAACTAAAAATCTAAACAAACCTGACCTAACCTGACCTAAACCAAAAATTTGAAGAAAAAGTACAGTTTTAATTGAAAACTTTTTATAATTAAAATTTATTGAAAAATCTAAACAAACCTAACCTAACCTAATTTGAAATAAACCAAAATTTAAAGAAAAAGTAGTTTTAATTAAAAACTCCTTTATTATAAAATTTAATTAAAAATATAAACAAACCTGATCTGAAGTAAACCAAAAATTTGAAGAAAAAGTACAGTTTTAATTAAAAACTCGTTTATTATTAAAATTTAATTAAATATTTAAACAAACCTGACCTGACATAATCTTACCTAATCAGAATATGAAGAAAAATTACAATTTTATTCAAAAACTCCTTTATTAGTAAAATTTAATTAAAAATCTAAACAAACCTGACCTGACCTGAGCTAAACCAAATATTTGAAGAAAAAGTACAGTTTTAATTAAAAACTCTTTTATTATATAAATTTAATCAAAGTTTAAACAAACCTGACCTGACCTGACCTAAACCAAATATTTGAAGAAAAAGTACAGTTTTAATTAAAAAATCCTTTATTATTAAAATTTAATTAAAAATCTAAACAAACCAGATCTGAAGTAAACCAAAAATTTGAAGAAAAAGTACAGTTTTAATTAAAAAATCGTTTATTATTAAAATTTAATTAAATATTTAAACAAACCTGACCTGACATAATCTTACCTAATCAGAATATGAAGAAAAAGTACAATTTTATTCAAAAACTCCTTTATTAGTAAAATTTAATTAAAAATCTAAACATATCTGACCTGACCTGAGCTAAACCAAAAATTTGAAGAAATAGTACACTTTTAATTAAAAACACTTTTATTATTAAAATTAAATGAAAAGTCTAAACAAGCCTGACCTAAACCAAAAATTTGTAGAAAAACTAGTTTTAATTAAAAACTCGTTTATTATTAAAATTTAAATAAAAATCTAAACTAACCTGAACTGACATAAACGAAAAATTTTAAGAAAATGTATAGTTTTAATTAAAAACTCATTTAATATTAAAATTTAATGAAAAGTCTAAACAAACCTGACCTAACCTGACCCAAGCCAAAAATTTGAAGAAAAAGTAGAGATTTAATTAAAAACTCCTTTATTATCAAAATTTAATTAAATATTAAAACAAACCTGACCTGACATAACCTTACCTAATCAGAATATGAAGAAAAAGTACAATTTTATTCAAAAACTGCTTTATTATTAAAATTTAACTAAAAATCTAAACAAACCTGACCTAACCTGACCTAAACCAAAAATTTGAAGAAAAAGTACAGTTTTAAATGAATTCTTTTTATGATTAAAATTTATTGAAAAATCTAAACAAACCTAACCTAACCTAATTTGAAATAAACCAAAATTTAAAGAAAAAGTACAGTTTTAATTAAAAACTCCTTCATTATTAAAATTTAAATAAAAATCTAAACAAACCTGACCTAACTTGACCTAAACCAAAAATTTGAAGAAACCGTCCAGTTTTAATTAAAAACTCGTTTATTATTAAAATTTAATTAAATATTTAAACAAACCTGACCTGACATAATCTTACCTAATCAGAATATGAAGAAAAAGTACAATTTTATTCAAAAACTCCTTTATTAGTAAAATTTAATTAAAAATCTAAACAAACCTGATCTGAAGTAAACCAAAAATTTGAAGAAAAAGTACAGTTTTAATTAAAAACTCGTTTATTACTAAAATTTAATTAAATATTTATACAAACCTGACCTGACGTAATCTTACCTGATCAGAATATGAAGAAAAAGTACAATTTTATTCAAAAACTCCTTTATTAGTAAAATTTAATTAAAAATCTAAACAAACCTGATCTGCCCTGAGCTAAACCAAATATTTGAAGAAAAAGTACAGTTTTAATTGAAAACTCTTTTATTATTTGAATTTAATCAAAATTTAAACAAACCTGACCTGACCTGTCCTACACCAAATATTTGAGGAAAAAGTACAGTTTTAATTAAAAAATCCCTTATTATTAAAATTTAATTAAAAATCTAAATAAACCTGACCTGACCTCAGCTAAACCAAATATTTGAAGAAAAATTACAGTTTTAATTAAAAACTCTTTTATTGTTAAAATTTATTGAAAAATCTATACAAACCTGACCTACCCTGACCTAAACCAAAAATTTGAAGAAAAAGTACACATTTATTATTAAAATTTAATGAAAAGTCTAAGCAAACCTGACCTAAACCAACAATTTGAAGAAAAAGTACAGTTTTAATTAAAAAATCCTCTATTATTAAAATTTAATGAAAAATCTAAACAAACCTGACCTAACTTGACCTAAACCAAAAATTGAACAAAAAGTACAGTTTTAGTTTAAAACTCCTTTATTATTAAAATTTAAATAAAAATCTAAACAAATCTCACCTAACTTGACCTAAACCAAAAATTTGAAGAAAAAGTACAGATTTAATTAAAAACTCTTTTATTATTAAAATTTAACTAAAAATCTAAACAAACCTGACCTAACCTGACCTAAACCAAAAATTTGAAGAAAAAGTACAGTTTTAATTGAAAACTTTTTATAATTAAAATTTATTGAAAAATCTAAACAAACCTAACCTAACCTAATTTGAAATAAACCAAAATTTAAAGAAAAAGTAGTTTTAATTAAAAACTCCTTTATTATAAAATTTAATTAAAAATATAAATAAACCTGATCTGAAGTAAACCAAAAATTTGAAGAAAAAGTACAGTTTTAATTAAAAACTCGTTTATTATTAAAATTTAATTAAATATTTAAACAAACCTGACCTGACATAATCTTACCTAATCAGAATATGAAGAAAAATTACAATTTTATTCAAAAACTCCTTTATTAGTAAAATTTAATTAAAAATCTAAACAAACCTGACCTGACCTGAGCTAAACCAAATATTTGAAGAAAAAGTACAGTTTTAATTAAAAACTCTTTTATTATATAAATTTAATCAAAATTTAAACAAACCTGACCTGACCTGACCTAAACCAAATATTTGAAGAAAAAGTACAGTTTTAATTAAAAAATCCTTTATTATTAAAATTTAATTAAAAATCTAAACAAACCAGATCTGAAGTAAACCAAAAATTTGAAGAAAAAGTACAGTTTTAATTAAAAAATCGTTTATTATTAAAATTTAATTAAATATTTAAACAAACCTGACCTGACATAATCTTACCTAATCAGAATATGAAGAAAAAGTACAATTTTATTCAAAAACTCCTTTATTAGTAAAATTTAATTAAAAATCTAAACATATCTGACCTGACCTGAGCTAAACCAAAAATTTGAAGAAATAGTACACTTTTAATTAAAAACACTTTTATTATTAAAATTAAATGAAAAGTCTAAACAAGCCTGACCTAAAACAAAAATTTGTAGAAAAACTAGTTTTAATTAAAAACTCGTTTATTATTAAAATTTAAATAAAAATCTAAACTAACCTGAACTGACATAAACGAAAAATTTTAAGAAAATGTATAGTTTTAATTAAAAACTCATTTAATATTAAAATTTAATGAAAAGTCTAAACAAACCTGACCTAACCTGACCCAAGCCAAAAATTTGAAGAAAAAGTAGAGATTTAATTAAAAACTCCTTTATTATTAAAATTTAATTAAATATTAAAACAAACCTGACCTGACATAACCTTACCTAATCAGAATATGAAGAAAAAGTACAATTTTATTCAAAAACTGCTTTATTATTAAAATTTAACTAAAAATCTAAACAAACCTGACCTAACCTGACCTAAACCAAAAATTTGAAGAAAAAGTACAGTTTTAAATGAATTCTTTTTATGATTAAAATTTATTGAAAAATCTAAACAAACCTAACCTAACCTAATTTGAAATAAACCAAAATTTAAAGAAAAAGTACAGTTTTAATTAAAAACTCCTTTATTATTAAAATTTAAATAAAAATCTAAACAAACCTGACCTAACTTGACCTAAACCAAAAATTTGAAGAAACCGTCCAGTTTTAATTAAAAACTCGTTTATTATTAAAATTTAATTAAATATTTAAACAAACCTGACCTGACATAATCTTACCTAATCAGAATATGAAGAAAAAGTACAATTTTATTCAAAAACTCCTTTATTAGTAAAATTTAATTAAAAATCTAAACAAACCTGATCTGAAGTAAACCAAAAATTTGAAGAAAAAGTACAGTTTTAATTAAAAACTCGTTTATTACTAAAATTTAATTAAATATTTAAACAAACCTGACCAGTAGTGTAGCAAAGTATGTTCTGCGTTATTTCCACAAACTGCCACCAGAGGCGCTGGTGGCGCTGGTGTCGCTGGTGCGCGGTAAATTCAAATTTCGAGAGCGGCCATGTTTAGTCCAATTATGTTAAAGTTCCAGAAACTGCCACCACTACTAGATGGCGCAATGAACGTTACCGAAAGGGCATTAGTGCCTAACTTCGTTGTTATTGGTCCAATTGAATTGCGGAAAAAATAGGCATTATCTATAAGTGACGTAGATGTCAAATTTAAAGAAAAACATGCGCAATGAACAGTGCCATAAGGGCATTAGCGCTTAACTTCCTTGTTATTGGTCCAATTGAATAGCGGAAAAAACAGGCATTATCTATAAGTGACGTAGATGTCAAATTTAAACAAAAACATGCGCAAAGGACGTTGCCGTAAGGGCATTAGCGCTTAACTTCGTTATTATTAGTCCAATCGAATTGCGGAAAAGACAGGTATGATCTAGATGTTGCGTAGATGAAAAAGACATATTTTTTTATGTGCCGCAACGCTCGCGGACCCGCCGAATTTGAATAAATTATAGATAATATTCATATGCAACATTGTAACTTAGTTTTATGAAGAACGCAAATTTGTTATTTTGCGTTTCATTTAAACGACTAATTAAAATTCAATATATGTAATTTGCAAGTTAATTATTATAAAAAATGCAAGCAAGTAATTTTATGCTTCATTTAAACGACTAATTAAAATTCAATATATGCAATTATTGCGTTCCACGTAAACAACCAATTAAAATTAAATATATACAATTTGCAAGTTAATTATAATAAAAAATGCATATCCTTGATAAAGCCACATTTGCATGAAACGAATTTAGCTATAAAAGTCGAAGCACATCAACCAACAATCCAGTCGTGAAAGTCGCTTCACCAGTGTCAGTTAGTATTCAGCGAGCAGTTTCCAGTTGTTATTTTATTGTATTTTTTCCAAAATTATTTTTCCAAAATTTTTTTTTCCAAAATTATTTTTCCAAAATTTCTTTTTCCAAAAATTTTTTCCAAAATTTTTTTCAAAATTATTTTTCCAAAATTTTTTTCCAAAATTTTTTTTCCAAAATTATTTTTCCAAAATTTTTTTGTTTTTCTCGAAAAATTAAACCAATTTACCTCATCTACAGATACTGAAATCAACCCGATAATTAAGTTAAAGGACCTGCAATCCTACGTTCCAAATTTGGGGGAATCCATTCTTAGAATTAGAGGAGAACGTCACCTTTCTGCCCAAAAGGTCTACTACAATCTACAAGAATCACATTGACGATCTAAACAAAGGGGGGCTTCAGTTTAATTTTTATTGACCTGCACGAGATATCCAAGAGTTGCGCTCCAAGGACCCTTTTTAAAATAGTGAAAAATTAGGTTAGAACCATCATGAATTTCGCACTCGCTTTTCAAAAAATTGAAGAAATTCTTAAAACTCAGCACAATATTTCTACATATTCAGATAAAAACAAATGGCTATCACTAATTAATAATCACCTTAGGAAATGTTCTTTAGCGATAAAAAAATGTAATTTCACGGTAGGGCAAAAAAGAAAAATTTATACCAAAATGGGGCAGTTAAAAAGGTTGCGGTGTATCATAAAATTAACACCTCCCCATGTAGTAGGAGGAGGTACTAGAGAGGGGCGTGGTACTAAAGGGGGCGTTAAATGGGAAGACGTAAACGCGATTTTTAATAATCGAATTAGAACTGGGGTCATTATAAATTTAAAACACAAAGAGATAAAAGATTTTTTGCAGGCCGCTTACAATGTATTTAAATCAAAAATTTGTAAAATTTTAAATGATACACCGTCGCTAAAAGTAAATGTTACATTTTGTGGCGATTTTTTGAAAAATGATAGCGATGGTGGGGAAGTAATTGACATTAAATACTTTGGATCCCCAAATTTCGTTGTTGATTTGGGGACGGATTTAGCTCAAGAGTATAAAAGTGTTGTAGATTTTATTTTAAATAAACTTTCGGAATTTCAAGAAAAAGACAGTGGGTGGGCGTTGTCAAAAATAAATCTATTAGAAGTAGCTATTAATAAATTTGAAATTGGGAACGGTTCATCCTTCATTCCACTACCAAAAGAAATATTTGTGAAAAAGGCTTGCATAAACGTCCAAAATGCAGACCAAGCGTGTTTTTACTGGGCCGTAACGAGTTTTTTGTTTCCTGCTAAAAATAACTCTCAATATACATATACTTATCCTCACTATAGTACAGTTTTGAATACAGATGGTTTAGAATTGCCTATGAAACTAACACAAATATCGAAATTTGAAAAGTTGAATGATATCTCTGTAAACGTTTACGCTTTAGAATTAAATAAAACTAATGAAAGGTCATTTTACGTAGTGGTACCTGCACGTTTAACTAAAAATAAACTGCCGCGTCATGTAAATTTTAGAAAAGTGTGATAAAAAGATATCTCATACAACGACCAAGTATCAGCATCACAAAACATTTAGTGCAGGCTTCTACTTAAAATGCAGCTACGATAATCAGATTTCATACTACAATAGTTATAGGGGGGAAGATTGCATGGACTGGTTTGCGAATCAAATGTTAGATGTCGCGAAATTTATTGAATCTAAATTATTAAATATTGTTCCTATTTGTATGCCTACTGTCGCAAACGGTGTCTGCTGTCACATTTGCGACAATAAGTTTAAAGAAAAAGACATTATCGTTAAAGACCATGATCATTTTACGGGATTATTTAGAGGGTTCGCACATCAATCGTGCAATCTGAACTTCAAAAAACTATTTGTAGTGCCCATAGTTTTCCATAATCTTAGCGGATACGACAGCCATTTTATTATTAGAGATCTTGCGAAACGTGGACCTTTGAGTGTACTACCTGTGAACATGGAAAAATACATTTCTTTTACACAGTATGAACCAGAAACTAAAATTAAATTTCGCTATATAGACTCCTTTAGATTTTTGGGTACCAGTCTCGATGAGTTGGTGTCTACATTAAAAATAGAGGAGTTGGTTACATTAAAAAGGGAATTTGGTAACTTGAATAATGAAATGTTCAAACTGTTGACGAGGAAAGGTGTTTTTCCATACGATTACATTGATAGTATTGATAAGCTAAATGATACCACTAGTCTTCCAGCAATTGAGAGTTTTTACAACAAATTAAATGATTGTCATATTTCCGAGGATGATTACACTCATGCGCAAAACGTTTGGCAAGCTTTCCAAATTCAAAATTTAGGTGAATATGCAGATTTGTATATGCGAACCGACATTCTCCTTCTTTGTGACGTTATGGAAAACTTTCGAACAACTGCTCTGGAAACTTACCAACTAGATCCGGCATGGTACTATACTATGCCCGGATATACTTGGGATTGCATGCTCAAGTACACGAAATGTAAATTACAAATTTTAAAAGATGTAGACATGTTGTTGTTTGTTGAGGCATCAATACGTGGAGGAATATCTGTTTGTTCAAATCGATATTCTGAAGCCAACAATAAATACATGCCTGAATATGATTCTTCTAAGCCGTCCAAGTACCTTATGTACTTTGACGTAAACAATTTATATGGGTGGGCAATGTCACAGTTCCTCCCCTACGGGGGGTTTGAATGGGAGCCCAATACAAACATCGACATTACTCAGATTCCCGACGATTCACCCGTCGGATATATTTTACAAGTTGATTTAGAGTATCCCGAAAGTTTACATGACGAGCACAAAGATTTCCCATTTTGTCCAGAACACCGTAAACCTCCCGGTGGTTCCAAATTGTCCAAATTAATGACCACCCTTTACCCGAAAAAACAATACACTCTGCATTACCGTAATTTAAAACAAGCCCTCGAACACGGCTTAAAATTAACAAAAATCCACAAAGTACTAAAATTCAAACAATCGGCTTGGCTGCAGTCCTATATCGAGCTGAATACTCGCTTAAGGACTGTGGCCACAAGTAATTTTAAGAAAAATCAATTTAAACTCGCTAATAATGCCGTATTCGGTAAGACTATGGAAAACATCAGACTCCATAGGGTAGTGAAATTACTTACTTCTTACGAGGGTCGTTACGGTGCAAAAAATTTGATAGCCAGCCCCCGATTTCATAGTCGAAGAGTTTTTGACGACAAACTTATGGCTATCGAATTAAAGAAGGCTGAACTACTCTTCAACAAACCCCTGTATATCGGTATGGCTATTCTGGACATTTCTAAAACCTGTATGTATGATTTTCACTATAATTTCATGTTACCAACTATGGGGGTGGAAAATTTAAAATTAATGTATACAGACACCGATAGTTTTATTTATGAATTAAATTGCGATGACGTTTACAAAAGTCTTATTGGAGATCATTTAGAAAAATTTGACACTTCAGATTACCCCTCCAATAACGTATACATGATTCCTTTAGTTAACAAAAAAATACCAGGCTTAATGAAGGATGAATGTAACGGTAAAATCATGACACATTTTGTAGGCTTGCGCTCGAAAATGTACAGCTATAAAGTTCAAGACGGTAAAGTTGTGAAGAAATCAAAGGGGGTTAAATTCAATGTGGTCAAAAATAAAATTACATTTGACGATTATCTAAATTGTTTACAAAATTATACTAAAAAATATATTACTCAACATACCATTCGATCTTATTTACACAATGTTTTCAGCATAAGTCAGACTAAAATTGGACTTAGCCCCTATGACGATAAACGTCAATTACTTCCCCAATCGCATGACACCCTTCCGTGGGGGTATAAATGTTAATTTTTCCTTTTTTTAGATGTGATTACTGATTATTAGCTTGCCATAATTTTGAAATATTTATTGAATATGCAGAAATATTGTGCTTGGTTTCGATATGAATTACATGAAAATAAAACGAGTGCGATTTTCAGACTGAACTATGTGTGCCTAATGAATTATTTATAGTTTTTATGTATTGTTTTATGTATGTTTAGTTATTGTATGGCTTGTAGTTTTTTATGTTTGCTTGGGTAATAAAAAATAAAATATAAGAAAGAAGTGTTTTATTTAAATAAACTTGATACATTTTTTTAATTTGAACAATGATTATATATATCATTAATAACATCATCTTTATAGTAATACATGTACTCTTGTAGAGCATTTTTTTCTAAACAATTTGGCATAACAGCACAAATTAAAATTAAAGTATTAAATCTACTAATATCGTCACAAATACTATTGAAATTAGCACTAAAATAAGCTCGTGTAGAATCTATTAAATTACAGTAAAATGTATTAAAGTTCAAGTCTTCCAGCAACGAAATGTAGTTCTTCACCAAATTGTAATTTGCTTCAAGGATGTCGGAAACATCATTCTCGTCCAGATAGAACTCGACTCCGTGTTTGTTTACAAGTAGAAACTTGGTATCGTCATACACTAATTGAGTGACTTTACAAAAGTCTCCACAAGGGAAAACTACAGGATCGTATTCGTCAGGAGGTGATGATAGATTCTCGTGAAAAAAGTCATCGTATCTCTGACGCAGCAGTTCAATAAAAGTCGTCCACTCAAATGTACCAAACGAAATTCTTCCAGGTCGAAGTAAAGGTGTTAGCGTTATTGCGGGATTAAAGGTTCTCGTTGGACTTATTCCACACAAAAGTGTATAACTTCTCAGGGAAAAGTTCGTTTCCAGCAGATGGTATCGCTCCAATTTAGCAGCATACTCGTATGAAATTAAAGCTTGGTCGATAGCATAATCATTAAGCGACACTGCACAAGGTGAAGAAGGTGTTGGCGACGGTGACGGTGACGACGACGACGACGATGCTGAGTCACTTTCAAAAACAATTTCACAAGAACTATAACCACTATCTTGACTACTCATGTTGATTTAAATTACACAGGTGCACACGACTGAATAAAATGTAGGTTCACACACTTGTATTTATATACCCCCACTATGAGGGAAATGATAAATTTGAAGGTTATTCAAAAAAGGCCCCTTGAATTGCTAAATTTGTTCGTATTTTCCATAAGATTCTATACAAAATCAGTGTTTTCAATCCAACTGTTATGCTTGTTATCAAGACCCAACCATTTCACGTACACCTTCTTCCCCTTTCTTCTAAGCACCTTTTCTACGAGGTAGACATCGGGTGCTTTCGTCTTTTGCAATTCCTCCTCGTAGAAAGCCCCATTGATTGGTGTACTCAACATGTCTTCAAGCAGATAAGTTACGGGATTGGTTATTTTGACTTTAGTAATTTTAAAGAGCTCGGTACTCCAATTAGGAGTGTATCCCTTTTGAAAAATATGCTTGGCTTTGCTTAAGCGCACAATGTCGCCAACGTTAAGTTTACGTGGTCCAGCAATCTTCAAATGTGAGTAAAATTTTCTAGAAATTTCCTTCTCGTTTGACTTGTTGACCTCCGAAGGCTTACATCGTATTTTCGAATGTTTCGTGTTATTGTACTCTTCCACAATTTTCGGTAAAATGTCGATCCATCGGTAGGTGCCTTGCAAACTAAAGTACTTGTATAGTTTTGTCTTTAAAGTTCTAATACATCTCTCAGCTATCGCAGCCTTTTTAACGCTAAACGTATTGTAATGATTAATGTTGCATTGCGTCATTAATTTTTGGAAATTTGTATTGAAAAACTCTGTGCCTTGATCGGTTTGAAGATTTTTAGGATGTCGTCGGCTGTGTTTTAATATGTTGGAGAAAGCTTTGGTAATTTCAACTCCAGTCTTTGTCTTTAGAGGCATCGTCCACACGTACTTTGAGAAACAATCAATAACAACCATAATCATTTTGTAACCTTTATTTTGGTGTGCATATGGTCGCATTTCAGCCAAGTCCATTTGCCATAAATTATCGAGACCTTTAATGATTGTTCTACGTCGCGGATAATTCCTACGTGCTGGAGCATGGAGTTCATTAACAACTTGAATTTTTTCTTTAGACATCTTGAAGAGCTCTAAAGCAAGTGCAACTGTGTTGAAGTATTTAAGGAGTATTTCGCTTCAATTCTTTTTTTTTATATCCAGCCTCAGTTCAAATATGTGAAAACGTTACGCGAACGTCAAAACCGTCTGATAAACGTCAAAAAACGTCACGCAAACATCAAAACGTTACGTGACGTGCGAGACGTTTTACGTGACGTGCGAGACGTTTTACGTGACGTGCGAGACGTTTTACGTGACGTGCGAGACGCTAAGAGAACACTAACTGGTAGCACAATAAAATAACAACTGGAAACTGCTCGCTGAATACTAACTGACACTGGTGAAGCGACTTTCACGACTGGATTGTTGGTTGATGTGCTTCGACTTTTATAGCTAAATTCGTTTCATGCAAATGTGGCTTTATCAAGGATATGCATTTTTTATTATAATTAACTTGCAAATTGTATATATTTAATTTTAATTGGTTGTTTACGTGGAACGCAATAATTGCATATATTGAATTTTAATTAGTCGTTTAAATGAAGCATAAAATTACTTGCTTGCATTTTTTATAATAATTAACTTGCAAATTACATATATTGAATTTTAATTAGTCGTTTAAATGAAACGCAAAATAACAAATTTGCGTTCTTCATAAAACTAAGTTACAATGTTGCATATGAATATTATCTATAATTTATTCAAATTCGGCGGGTCCGCGAGCGTTGCGGCACATAAAAAAATATGTCTTTTTCATCTACGCAACATCTAGATCATACCTGTCTTTTCCGCAATTCGATTGGACTAATAATAACGAAGTTAAGCGCTAATGCCCTTACGGCAACGTCCTTTGCGCATGTTTTTGTTTAAATTTGACATCTACGTCACTTATAGATAATGCCTGTTTTTTCCGCTATTCAATTGGACCAATAACAAGGAAGTTAAGCGCTAATGCCCTTATGGCACTGTTCATTGCGCATGTTTTTCTTTAAATTTGACATCTACGTCACTTATAGATAATGCCTATTTTTTCCGCAATTCAATTGGACCAATAACAACGAAGTAAGGCACTAATGCCCTTTCGGTAACGTTCATTGCGCCATCTAGTAGTGGTGGCAGTTTCTGGAACTTTAACATAATTGGACTAAACATGGCCGCTCTCGAAATTTGAATTTACCGCGCACCAGCGACACCAGCGCCACCAGCGCCTCTGGTGGCAGTTTGTGGAAATAACGCAGAACATACTTTGCTACACTACTCTGACCTGACGTAATCTTACCTGATCAGAATATGAAGAAAAAGTACAATTTTATTCAAAAACTCCTTTATTAGTAAAATTTAATTAAAAATCTAAACAAACCTGATCTGCCCTGAGCTAAACCAAATATTTGAAGAAAAAGTACAGTTTTAATTGAAAACTCTTTTATTATTTGAATTTAATCAAAATTTAAACAAACCTGACCTGACCTGTCCTACACCAAATATTTGAGGAAAAAGTACAGTTTTAATTAAAAAATCCCTTATTATTAAAATTTAATTAAAAATCTAAATAAACCTGACCTGACCTCAGCTAAACCAAATATTTGAAGAAAAATTACAGTTTTAATTAAAAACTCTTTTATTGTTAAAATTTATTGAAAAATCTATACAAACCTGACCTACCCTGACCTAAACCAAAAATTTGAAGAAAAAGTACACATTTATTATTAAAATTTAATGAAAAGTCTAAGCAAACCTGACCTAAACCAACAATTTGAAGAAAAAGTACAGTTTTAATTAAAAAATCCTCTATTATTAAAATTTAATGAAAAATCTAAACAAACCTGACCTAACTTGACCTAAACCAAAAATTGAACAAAAAGTACAGTTTTCGTTAAAAACTCCTTTATTATTAAAATTTAAATAAAAATCTAAACTAAACTAACCTGACATAAACGAAAAATTTGAAGAAAAATTATGGTTTTAATTAAAAACTCATTTAATATTAAAATTTAATGAAAAGTCTAAACAAACCTGACCTAACCTTACCAAAATCAAAAATTTGAAGAAAAAGTACAATTTTAATTAAAAACTCGTTTATTATTAAAATTTAATCAAATATTTAAACAAACCTGACCTGACATAATCTTACCTAATTAGAATATGAAGAAAAAGTACAATTTTATTCAACAACTGCTTTATTAGTAAAATTTAATTAAAAATCTAAACAAACCTGACCTTACCAGAGCTAAACCAAAAATTTGAAGAAATAGTACAATTTTAATTAAAAACACTTTTATTATTAAAATTTAATTAAAAATCTAAACAAACTTGATCTGACATAATCGAAAAATTTGAAGAAAAAGTACAGTTTTAATTAAAAACTCGTTTATTATAAAATTTAATTAAATTTCTAAACAAACCTGACCTAACTTGACCTAAACTAAAAATTGAACAAAAAGTACAGTTTTAGATAAAAACTCCTTTATTATTAAAATTTAATTAAAAATCTAAACTAACTTGAACTGACATAAACGAAAAATTTGAAGAAAATGTACAGTTTTAATTAAAAACTCGTTTATTATTAAAATTTAATTAAATATTTAAACAAACCTGACCCGACATAATCTTACCTAATCAGAATATGAAGAAAAAGTACTATTTTATTCAAAAACTCCTTTATTAGTAAAATTTAATTAAAAATCTAAACATATCTGACCTGACCTGAGCTAAACCAAAAATTTGAAGAAATAGTACACCTTTAATTAAAAACACTTTTATTATTAAAATTTAACTAAAAATCTAAACAAACCTGACCTAGCCGGACCTAAACCAAAAATTTGAAGAAAAAGTACAGTTTTAATTGAAAACTCTTTTATGATTAAAATTTATTGAAAAATCTAAACAAACCTAACCTAACCTAATTTGAAATAAACCAAAATTTAAAGAAAAAGTACAGTTTTAATTAAAAACTCCTTTATTATAAAATTTAATTAAAAATCTAAACAAACCTGATCTGAAGTAAACCAAAAATTTGAAGAAAAAGTACAGTTTTAATTAAAAAATCGTTTATTATTAAAATTTAATTAAATATTTAAACAAACCTGACCTGACATAATCTTACCTAATCAGAATATGAAGAAAAAGTACAATTTTATTCAAAAACTCCTTTATTAGTAAAATTTAATTAAAAATCTAAACATATCTGACCTGACCTGAGCTAAACCAAAAATTTGAAGAAATAGTACACTTTTAATTAAAAACACTTTTATTATTAAAATTAAATGAAAAATCTAAACAAGCCTGACCTAAACCAAAAATTTGTAGAAAAACTAGTTTTAATTAAAAACTCGTTTATTATTAAAATTTAAATAAAAATCTAAACTAACCTGAACTGACATAAACGGAAAATTTTAAGAAAATGTATAGTTTTAATTAAAAACTCATTTAATATTAAAATTTAATGAAAAGTCTAAACAAACCTGACCTAACCTGACCCAAGCCAAAAATTTGAAGAAAAAGTAGAGATTTAATTAAAAACTCCTTTATTATTAAAATTTAATTAAATATTAAAACAAACCTGACCTGACATAACCTTACCTAATCAGAATATGAAGAAAAAGTACAATTTTATTCAAAAACGGCTTTATTAGTAAAATTTAATTAAAAATCTAAACATATCTGACCTGACCTGAGCTAAACCAAAAATTTGAAGAAATAGTACACTTTTAATTAAAAACACTTTTATTATTAAAATTTAATGATAAGTCTAAACAAGCCTGACCTAACTTGACCTAAACCAAAAATTGAACAAAAAGTACAGTTTTAGTTAAAAACTCGTTTATTATTAAAATTTAATTAAATATTTAAACAAACCTGACCTGACATAATCTTACCTAATCAGAATATGAAGAAAAAGTACAATTTTATTCAAAAACTCCTTTATTAGTAAAATTTAATTAAAAATCTAAACAAACCTGATATGAAGTAAACCAAAAATTTGAAGAAAAAGTACATTAAAAACTCGTTTATTATTAAAATTTAATTAAATATTTAAACAAACCTGACCTGACATAATCTTACCTAATCAGAATATAAAGAAAAAGTACAATTTTATTCAAAAACTCCTTTATTAGTAAAATTTAATTAAAAATCTAAACAAACCTGATCTGACCTGAGCTAAACCAAATATTTGAAGAAAAAGTACAGTTTTAATTGAAAACTCTTTTATTATTAAAATTTAATTAAAAATCTAAACAAACCTGATCTGATATAATCGAAAAATATGAAGAAAGTACAGTTTTAATTAAAATCTCCTTTATTATTAAAATTTAAATAAAAATCTAAACTAACCTGAACTGACATAAACGAAAAATTTTAAGAAAATGTATAGTTTTAATTAAAAACTCATTTAATATTAAAATTTAATGAAAAGTCTAAACAAGCCTGACCTAACTTGACCTAAACCAAAAATTGAACAAAAAGTACAGTTTTAGTTAAAAACTCGTTTATTATTAAAATTTAATTAAATATTTAAACAAACTTGACCTGACATAATCTTACCTAATCAGAATATGAAGAAAAAGTACAATTTTATTCAAAAACTCCTTTATTAGTAAAATTTAATTAAAAATCTAAACAAACCTGACCTGACCTGAGCTAAACCAAATATTTGAAGAAAAAGTACAGTTTTAATTAAAAACTCTTTTATTATTAAAATTTAACTAAAAATCTAAGCAAACTTGACCTAACCTGACCTAAGCCAAAAATTTGAAGAAAAAGTACAGATTTAATTAAAAACTCCTTTATTATTAAAATTTAATTAAATATTTAAACAAACCTGACCTGACATAACCTTACCTAGTCAGAATATGAAGAAAAAGTACAATTTTATTCAAAAACTGCTTTATTAG